>JAVLVB010000459.1:529891-590879 GCA_032876305.1 Orestias chungarensis | reverse complement strand
GATAGATAGATAGATAGATAGATAGATAGATAGATAGATAGATAGATAGATAGATAGATAGATAGATAGATAGATAGATAGATAGATAGATAGATAGATAGATAGATAGATAGATAGATAGATAGATAGATAGATAGATAGAAATAATAAAAATGGTAAGGATGTTGGTTTGTTAAAAAAAACACAAAATTATATGCAGGCTTTTTATATAACGTTTTATGAGAGGATGTGTTTAATAAGTGTGATTTTTTTTTTAATAGGGAGGTTGACTAAATTTGTGAATTAAATGTATTTTTTAAATAAGCATGGTACATCAATGTTATTATGAAAAGGAGAAAGTAGTTGTAAAAAAAGTTACACACAATAGCCTTGTGAGATTTGTTTAGTGAAAATTACTGTGGGCACTTTTGTTTTTTTAAAGTGATAATTACATTAATTATTTTTACTTAACAGAATACTTTTACTTGAGACAATTTACTTTCACATAAAGAGTCTTGGTAGTGCAAAAATAGTTCAAGCTTTTTCAATCATAGCAAGATATTATAACAAGATAATCTATAAATATATTGATATACAGATGCATTTCCGTGGTACAGTCTCAATATATTCAATATACTGCAATGTCACAATAATCTCCATATAAACTTGTAGATGTCTATGTAGGCCTAATAATCCGATGTGATAGATATAATTCTACAAATTCAATTAAAAAAATAAAGCATGAATTTGGTATCTGGTTCCTTTCTTTATTTGTTCTACTCAGTCATTAAGAAGATCAAGTTAACACTGAAAGCTGCTCAGGCTTTAAAGAGTTACATTTTCAATGGGCGGAGTTCCTATTCCAGAACCAACACCCTTCCTCCCTTTTTAACACCCCTTTGCCCACCCACTCATGTAACTTGAATTCAACTAGTCAACTAGTCAACACTATGTTGTCCACTAGTACTACTAGTGCAATCAAAATGCCACACTAGTTACTTCACAGGAAACAAAACAGTTACTAACTAGTAACAGTTTTTACCTTTACTAGTAAGATGCACATTTAACTAGTGAACTAAACAAGTTAACTAGTGCGATTAACACATTGACATGTCAAGCAAACCTACACTAGCTCAATGTAATGGTTCACTAGTGTTGAGGAAAGTAAAAGTTAAAGACTAGTTACAGAAAATGTCTAACATGTAAGAAAAATATTCAACATGTTAATACCAAGCATTTACATTTAATTTAACCTGTGGGAGAAAATCTCCTTAATTAGTTACCCAGTGGGAAATATAACAGTAACACACATTGACTAGTCATCCTAATTTGATCTAACTTGTCGGCAATTAAAACAATATGTTTTTAACTTGTTAACTAGTGATATCAACGGGTGTCCAACTAGTGACTTTCTGAGCATTGGGTTCTTACAAGTTTACTAGTCATTCTGTTTTACATCACTACTTGACAAGTAAACGCAAAGCTGCCCTTTACAAGTTAACATTTAAGCAACATCATAGTTCAACTAGTTTATCAGTTGGCATTGCACAAATCTACACGTTATCTAGTGTGCAACATGCAAATGAAATGGGTGGGATACTGTTATTGCTCAGAGTCAAGATTGGGTTGCATTTAATATTCTGACTCATAGAACAAATAGAAAGCCCCTTTGCACACTTGTATCCACCTCCTTATTTGCATTTTATTGAAGTAGTTCACTAGAGAGGCCTTGGCGTTTAACTTGTTTACTAGTTAAACCTTTTACATTCACACGTTTACTAGTTAGTCTAATTGTTTTGAGCTAGTGTAACAAGTGGATATTTTGGACCTCACTAAATTACTAGAAAAAATGCTTGCCATACTAGTTGACTAGTAAGGAACAGACACAATTTAGTATGAATTTTAGGGTCTCTAATTTCTCACAAGTTAAGATATTTGCTCCGCCTGGTAAACAAGTGCAGACAATTGACTGCTACTAGTTAACTAGGATGCAGAAATGTGTGTTAACTCGTTACCTTGGCAGATATTTTAAAGCCCACTTCTTAACTACTACAATCTAAAACTTGACTAGTTTGGTCCAGTTTGTACAAATGATGACTAGCTCTGACATTGATGCTACAAGTAGGAGACAGGGCTTCACTAGTACGGCCTCTGCTCAAACTAGCTAGATAAAAGGGTTAACAGTTGCTTGAAAGGTGTTACTAGAGAAACCTTTTGTTATACTAGTGCAACAAAATGCTGAACTAGTGCAAAAATTGCACAGCTAGTGTGGTCAAAGTGCAACCTAGTAAAGAAAGCTATTGTCTGATATCAAGGATATGGAATAAATACTCAAACGGCTTGCCATATATCCATTATTACTGACATGGCAGAGAAGTTGACCGTAATGAAAATCAGTTTTAACTGAACTTAATAAAATTTAGGAGACACTTCGTACTCCCTAATGTGTCATACAAACAAAAAAACTATTTTCAGTATCAAGCCCTCCAAAATAAGATTGTTTTTACTGTTTATTTTCACAGACCTAGATGTTCCAGTTTTGACTGTTCACCAGACGGTCGGCGATATAAGGACAGGTTTCTACCAGGAGAAGACAGTTTTCCTCCGCTGCACCGTCAACTCCAATCCTCCTGCAAGGTTCATCTGGAAACGTGGTGCAATGGTCATCGAACAGAACAAAGACAGTGGAGTGGACATTTATGAACCTCTTTATACTCAGGTACAGTTAAACAACCAGGTCTGTTGGTAAGCTAAGTAGAATGTAGCACCTTGCTGTTACTAATATCTTAAAAGTTTTTAGTACTCTTTCACATGTTTAATATTAAGGAACCTCACTACTATAAACAAAGCTATTGTGGGAGGATTGTCAAAAAATATTACTATACAAAAGCATTATGAAGACTAAAGAGCACCACAGATTGTTGAGTGATAAACTTTAGATACAATGCACCGTAAGGTTTAAACGTATCATCGGGCACTCTTCAATCTATCTTTAAAAACTGAAACAACTTTGGCACAACAGATAAACCCTACCAAGACAAGGTCCTCAACCTAAAATGACAGGTAATGAAGCTTTTTGTCCGACAAGCACCTTTGAATCCTTTGGTAACTTTGGTAAAACAGACGAGTTCAGGTAGGAGTTTGTTTAGTGGCAACCTTTCGAATTCTTCAAATATGTTGGGTAGGGAATCCACTTCTGAAGTTTGCACCAAGTCAGACAGAAAAATGTGGAACAAATTTCACTGTTAAGGGTGGGACCAAAATATAACTTTTTGACCCTCATGTAAAGTGATTATGCGTGATATGACGCTAACAAATTGAACATGCGATAACCGTTATGACATATAAAGTTGGTCACAACTTGATGCCGAGGTCTCCAATTGAGAGGATGCAAACGACTTGCAGCTGGAATAAAGATTCCCATTTCAGCAGGACCAGAAAAACTGTTAAATGGCTTGGATCTAAGCATATGCAAGTATAAATATGACATAGAGCTACATCAACTTTACAAAACTGTGGTAAAACTAGTATTCAAAGATAATCTTCGTTACATGGACAAAGCTTAAGATTTTTTTTGTTAAGTAATACAACAGAACAATTTGTGTCTCTAAATGTGCAAAGCTGTAAGAGAGATACCTGACATACGTATTTATACCTGTAATCACAACTAAAAAGGCTAACTAAACTTAACTAAAAACACAGTGTCACTTAGAATGGTTGAACAGAAGCAATGCTCTAAAATACAATTTAAAAGGAGGGCAGGGTTCACATTTGTTGTGTACAATGACCCTGTATAGCTGAAGTTACAATGTAATAGTTGAGATTAAAAGATCCTCATGTTTTAGAAGTGTCAGACAGCATATAGGATCTAAATGTTACTGAGAATTAGTTAAAACATTTAGAAATTTAATTTTGGGCAATTTGGCGAAGAACTGGAAAATGTCTGGCCTTTAGCTAAACTAATAGGGTCATGGCCCAAAAACATATATATATTTTTTTTGTAATTGCAGCAAAAGGGCTAATGAGTTTAGCAGAGTTATTCTTTTGAAGTAAATGCACTTTAATATCAGTCTGTGTGGGTATTTGAAGGTCTGTCCATTATTTGTCACAGTAGTTCATAGATTACATTTGCAGAAATTGCAATGACAAAACCTCCTTTCAAGGGGACAGCAACTCAAAACATCTTAAAAGACAGAGCAAGAACAGTCTCCCTTTTTGTGAAACTGCAACTATTCCTACTATGGTGCAGTTTGGTTAGAACTATATTTTGGCATGCATCTATCAGATTGCAAAGTCATATGAACAGAATAATATGAAGCTCTAATCAAAACTCAAATTTTAAACATAATTTTAAGGGTTAGATAAACTTTGTAATTGTACAGTATTGGCATTTCCATCTGCACATGTGGCCTCTCCAAAGGCTGAGAGGCATTTCATGCAATTTATATTATCTTCTGAAAGTCTAATTTATGGGCCATAAGACTCCAGCTATGCAAATCATTTCTTCTCAGTTTGTATTCAGTGTCAGATCTGGTGGCCCTGTTCTGCTCTTTATTGGATTTGTGAAGAGCTTCTCTTCCAGCAAAAACCCTTTAACACATCACAATGTCTGATCATGTTATTTGAAAGAATATATTAGTCAGTAATGTGTGTAAAACTTTGCTGATGCATTTTTCTCTACAGTATAAGAAGTCAATGTTATCAATGTTATCTTACTCAATTCATACGCCTTAGAAAAACACCAATGTTATGTGATGAGAAACACAGCGAGAGGGAAGGACATTATTATAATAAGGATGGATTTAACAATGGAGAGAATAGATGGATAGATGGAAAAAAAATAATTTTCCTAATGGTTTCATTCAGAAGCTTGTTCTAAATCTACATTTAGGCCTATGGATCAATGTTTATTTACGGGATTGTCACGGCAATTAAGACAAATACAACGCGTCGATTGTGCTTCAGGATACCGAATGTTGTCTGGAAGAGACTGATACAAAGGTTCCTTTATTGATATGATTTTGTAATGCAATTGTGTTGTTAGACTTTATGTTTATACCATCATTTTGTTATTTGCTTAGATATTCACTTCTTAACTGTTTAAACATCACAAATTGAGGAAACCTACTTTACAGTACATGCTGTTGTTGTGTCTCTTGTAGGGTGAGACCAAGGTGCTAAAGCTAAAAAACCTGAGGCCCGATGATTTTGCCGACTACACTTGCCAGGTGTCTGTCCGGAATGTGTGTAACATTGAAGACAAGTCTGTCACCTTCAGACTAACAAATGCTACAGGCAAGTTTTTCTTTTCCACTTTGCATTTATAAAGACATCCTTGCAACATGAAAACGCTTAAGTCTTTATCTATCTATCTATTGTGTTTTTTACTCCTACTGATTTTTTAAAACCTTAATGACATAATTTTCTGTCCATGCAATTGCTACAGTGCGTCACGATAGTATTTACACACAGTCAAGCTTCATCAGGTAGGATAGGAGACCTTTTTGCAGCCATTATCAATCTCTCCAGAGATATTCAGTCTCATTCAAATCTGGACTTCACATAGTTGTTTTGAAACGACTCCTTTGAGATCCTGGCCATCTGGTTTTGGTTGTTGTCCTGCTGAAAATGAACCGGACAGACTGCCAGGTGATTCAAGGGATTGCTTGAATCTTGCCACTACACCAGACAGGCCTGATTGGTTAATGGAGGTTCTCCTTTCTCCACATAAGAATGCTGGATCTGATCTGAGCTGAGTGGAAACAACAATCTCCCGATCACCAAAATTAGTCGACTGGCCAGTTTTAGGAAAAAACTATTGGTGCTCCAAAACCTCTTACATCTTTGATTGATGAAGGCCACTGTGCTCAGGGGAACCTACAAAATGGCAGATTTATTTATTTTTTCTGTATACTTTCACAGATTTGTGCCACAAGACAACCCTGTCTTTTGTCTCTCGCACTGTCAACTTTGGGATAAATTTGTCTTAGGTAGACTCCATATAAGCCTAAAGAACATCTCAAGGACGATCAGTCCAGACAGCTCAGATTGTAAGCTTCATTGGAAAGGTTGTGAATACTTACACAAATCTGACTTTTTCGCTTTATATTTTTCGTCCTTTGTTCCAAATTGTCTTTCTGTTTTAACTATTTTCGAGAAAAAAGATTTCACTATACATCAAGTCTTACAAATCTACTTTTTCTATTTTCTTGAGCAGGGAGTGATATTTGTCTCTTACTTTCCTTGATATGTAACCATCTCTCAACTTTCCTTTCTGTCTGGACATTTTTTTTCTACGTGGGCTTTTTCCTCTCACCGTCTCTATCTTCTCGCCTGCCTCCCTGTGCGTGGCGTAGTCTGCCTGTCTGGTTTTTCTGTTGCTGAGAGCTCATCTCAGCGCCGTCAGCTGTAATTCAGTTGTCACGCTCCCTGTTATCTCCAATTCTCTCTGCACCGCTCTGTCCATCTGCACGCCACCGCCCGGTAGCTCTCTTACTGACAACAACACTGTTGCCGTTGACAGTCCTGTCAGGTTTGTTACGGTCAGACGGATGCACCACAAGAGAATTCCCAGAGCTTAGCGTATATTATAAATCTTTTTATGCCACCGTGTATTTATCTTTGTCGTTTGCTGTTTTGCTAAATTCTCCTTAGAAATCAAATCCTTAACCAAAGTAAATAAAAAAATAAAGCTTTTATAAAACATGAAGATAAAGTTTGTAGATTTATGCTATAAGGACCCTTTATGGTTAAATGTTATAATCCTGTTTTTCTCATGGTCAAATAGACGAAGTAAAAATAAGCAAGCCGACTGGAGCCGGCAAACTTCTAATGATTGTTTTACTTGAGTGAACGCTGCTGGCTAGATACACAACCTTGCATTGAGAAGTTGCCTTCTTTAAATCTCCGCCTTCACTGAAAAAAAAATTAAACATTAATAGTCCCTCTAAGCAATAGTTCGATGTTTTTGGTAATGCACTTTTCTTTTTCTTTAGATGAAAAGGTCTATCACATGTTTTTTTCCCCCTTTCTTTACTTTCTTTTTCTGTAGCGGCAACTAACCTGTCTTGGCTTTGATCAAAGGAAATACAATCTGCCAACTAGGGCATCTTTGGCTTTAAAGTTTAAACACACAGCTTATTTACTGCATCTGTAGCAAAAGTGATAGTTTTAAATTGCAGGTTACCTCAGTGACCTATCGACTGTCAGAAATAGTCCCGACACATTGCGGCATTTAAAACAATTTTTTCTTAAGGAAGCTCAGTTTATTTTGTGTCTCAGGAATCACATCTAGAAACAGAAGTATTTCTGTGTATATTTATACATTTATTTTCAAAGCCCAACAGGAATCAACCATTCATGAATCATAATTAATCACATTTTTTTCATTATTTAATTTTTTATTTATAATCAAGTTATTTAAGCTGTTCTTATAATGATTGACCCTCTTTTCCACTGGCAGTTTAACTACAGGTGTTTGGTGATGAACGAGAAGTTTTTTTCTTCTATTCAGAAGAAACATGTTGACTGAATAACTTTAGATGATCATTATCATGTAAAATGATCACACACTGTTGAGGTAGAAAAAGCGTTTTTATACTGTCAGGTGCTTTCTGAGGTTTTTTTCATAGGACCAAGAATGAGTCACAAATTCAACTGTGGCAACATGCAAAGTCAAATTCTGACAGTGAAAGAAAATGTCCAAACTCTCTCCCAAAAAATAAATACACACACAAGAGAGCATAAAAAAAAATGGTGTGCGATTATTAGAAAAGAATCAGAAAAATTGTAATGGATAATACAATTGTGTCAATCTGATGAACTACTTTTTAATTGCATTTTTACTGCTAGTAAAACGTCTGTTGGACCTAAACTGGAGTCTTCTTTCCAATTGTTGTTACCGTTGTGGATGAAGGTGATGTGGTGAAAATTTTTCAACAACTATGTTTCTTTAAATGTTATTAATAGCTGACAAACAATAACAAATGTGCGTAAAGTAGCTCAAATTAAGACAAATTGTATTTTTTTATTTCTACTTTGACGACTTTTCAAACTGGAGTTTCTGGTGAAACCACTATTACAAACAAAAAAAAATTAATTATGGTATACAAGTAGATCACAGTTGATAGATTATAATTACAGGGAGTGGCTAAAATATTACAGCAACTAATTTATTATTATTATTTTTTATATATTTCTTTAACTATATACAAGTCATAAAAATGTACCATTTTAAAATCAGCAGGCGATGAAAAATGGCCTTTACAGGTTTTAAATCCGCTGTGGGTATTCCATCGTTTCGTTATTGCAATTTTTCTACCCTTTCTTCTTTTCTTGGGCTTCATTAGCTAAGATCAATTGTATCGTGACAGTGTAGTTTACCAAAACACAAAGACAATTGGCAATTAATTGGTAACAGGCCTAAGAGGCTTGCCAAAACAGGACCTCACAGTCTCAGAGAGTGATGGAATAGCTCTGCTCTGAAAGAATGTTTGTGGGTGGATGGGTGAGTAGTTGTTGGAACAGGATCTCGGCGATGAAATGGGTTAAGTAAAAAATGAAAGGGGAAGAAGTATAACTGTGTGTTTGAAGGTCTGTTCTTGCATGAATGTCTCTTTATAATGATGAACTCACCTAGCAAAGTCAATACAGTACACTTGAGTATATGTGGATAAA
The DNA here is from genome assembly GCA_032876305.1 of Orestias chungarensis. Taxonomy (NCBI): domain Eukaryota; kingdom Metazoa; phylum Chordata; class Actinopteri; order Cyprinodontiformes; family Cyprinodontidae; genus Orestias; species Orestias chungarensis. The sequence goes on along the minus strand of JAVLVB010000459.1, from coordinate 582,224 downwards.
TGTAGAAAATGTGTGTATTAACAAGCATTAACATGATCACCTATTGATTTGTTATGCTATACTTCTAAACTTCAAACAGGGTACCAACATAACAGTTTCAAAGGCTTTTTTTTGTCTACATTTAATTCAGTTAGATAGATCTTATTTGCATTACCAGGCGATTGGAGTCTGTGTGATAAACATTAGCAGAATGTTACAATATAATAGAACCATTTATGCTGCAGTTTGACTGTTTTAGTTTTTTTTCCCTTCCAAATCAAATGTGCCATAATTCGCCATCGTGTCTTTCTTCCTGTTAAGTTTACGAAGTTCCCATCAAATTGATGTATAATCCGATCAGTTCTATCTTGACTGGATAGTGGATCGAAGGGACTTACATGCTATGTGTGAGGCTCCATTCACCCTAATGTGCTGTAATTGCATTGGATGGTAAATCGGAACCAGGTGTATTTTGGCCTTAAGCGGGTTTAGACAATAGATCCATGGCTTGCTTTTTTCATTACAAATTACCAAAGTTTAAAATTTTTTTTATTTTTTTGTTTTAAAGTATTTTATTTTTCATTTTTATGAGTTACATTTGTCAATACCTTATAATACTACTAATAATAACAATAGGTATTCATATTTCATAATATGACATGAATGCCTGTATAGACATGACACAGCATCATTATATGACTTTAGAAAACCTTCACTATTTGGGTCGGGCTTGACAAAAAAAAATAAAAATAAAAATACAGGACTGAGGCAGAATAGGTAATAAAATTAGTAACAAGGTGATGATAAATAACAAGAACAAATGAAAACAAACAAAGAAAAAGCTGTATTACTTTTACAAATATAAAAATTACAGTATCACAAAAGCTTTAACAAAAACACTAAAAGCTTAAACAGAAGTAAATGGAAACGTTAAAATAAAACTAAGCAAAAATACAGAAGAAAAGGATAATGAACAGATTTTTATATTTTGTCCCATAAAGAAGAATGTGGAAAATATTGTGCCATTATGTTTTCTGCATGTTCTGTTTGGGAGCTTTTTTCACTGCGTAGATTAAATCTATCAATGGTTTCACCCCATCGTTTTTGAGGTAACGCTCTAAGATAAAATGGAAAAGGATTAACTTTCTCGCATTTTTGTTATCATAATCCTGGTTTGGGGATTTTAGTACCATCAATATCTCAGACTAGTGACTGACTCTTATACAATGCAATGATGTATGGAGAGGGAAGCTGTACCTCCTATCGTTACAGTTTAAGAGTTTAGAGGGGTTAAAGGTGGAGACGATGTCCATCAATCTCTGTCATTTTTCTAAAAAGTCTCTGTTTGTTTTAAAATGGCAAAAAAGGCAAATTAGGAGTTTTAGACTTTTGTTGTTGGAGGTGGGAAATTGTCATGCTATGTTTATTTACAGTTTATCATTCGACTCTTGCTTGAATTATGTTATAGATATGACCCACAATGTTTCCGCAAGTGCTCCTAATTAAATCCTGTTTTAAAATACTGCTGGTGTTTATGTAATTACTGTCAGTCAAGAAAGTGAAAACAGAAACGTCGCATTAAAAGGTAGAATTCTGCGATAGATATTTTTTCTTGGTTTCAGTCTTAGAAATAATTGTCGGTTTCTGGTAAATAATTTATCACTTATATACATCAAAGACTTTCTTAAATGTTTTGTTGTGGCTTTGCCTTTGGTAAGCTCAGTAAAAGCAGCTCTCTGTATCATTATTTACTCTAAAGTGAAGATTTTTCCTCTCTTCAGACTGAATTACAAAAATATTTTAAAAACAATTATCAGTAATGTCAGGTAGGAACACATTTCATAAAGTGACTTTTAGCTTTTCATTAGTTTTTAAATATAAATGAAAGGCAAATTGGTTCTGTGTTTTATGTATGACAAACAAAGTTTTAATAGTGTATGTTTAGGGTGATACTATTACAATATACAGTAATGCTCTTACCTGGCAAATACCTGTGCTTGTAAAACCCTCAAGCTGTTTTCTGTGAGAAGGGATCTTACTAATAAAGCACCTAATGGGAAATGCAATGTCGCTTTATGAGAGGATGTAATCTATTAGTGAGAAAGATATTCTGTCAAAGACAATTGAAAAACAATAAAGACATTTTAAACAGAGAGTCTCATACTACTTGCCTTAAAGCCTAAACATATGAAATTGTTTCTCTAAATCATTGTTTATGTGTTTGATGGGGGTTTTTAGATCTCCAAATGTTGTGTTTTTCTGCATTCTTCGGGTTTAGACAATATTTCACTTCGGTTCATAGAAGTTTTATTGTTTGTTTTTGTGTTTTTATTTTGCAAGATGTTTTTTTTTTATTTGGCCAGAATTTCATAATATTTCTTTTTCGGCTGACTTGTTATTATCATTCTGTTTAGTCAAAATCTTATGCATTAAGACCCCTGACAGAATATTGCAGATTTGATTTACATCATGGACATGTTGCTACCTGAATATATCAGGCAGCAAATAAACATTCTCTCTTGTTTTAAGAAGAGGGAATATTTAATTACCATAAGGATTAGAGTAATTTTGACGAGGTTCATGCCATTGCTAGATTACTGGGCCAGAACAAATCTAAGCTTCAAGTCCTTGTGGGGTTTATCCAGTCTACACTAGTCTATATTTAACAAAAGATATCCAAGGAAGGTAGACTGCTGAACTGAGCAATTGGTCTATGGTGCACGTAGTGGGTGGAGATCAGGTCCAATTGAGGAGCTATTGTAGCTGAAATTCCTGAGAGGTAAATAGTTGTTCTGAAAGAAAGAAGTCAAAATACACAGTGTGTGGCAGTGTGTTCCCTAGGGGGTTGCATCACCAAAGCACAGTCATGGTACACCTGCCTACCACTGAAAATGCCCAAAATTGTCATGTGAGTATAAGAGCTTGCCCCAAAGAGCGACTGAAGAATGTAGACAGGAGTGATTTATCATGTTTTGCTTTTTATAAGGCCAGGTACACGCACATCACTAGCCCGAGAAACACACGGCACCAGCATTCAGTGATTGTTATGAAAGCACATATGAAACGATTTACATAAATTATCCCATAATGAGTTTCTTAAAATTGAGAGCATTCATCCAATACAGCTTCACACAGTGCAATTACACTAATAGCCCTGGCTTCTAGAGTAGTAAATACTTCAATATGACAGCTAAGAGTAAAATCCGAGTACATCCAAGTATCTTAATATTCATTCAGTCCACAATCGGCCTTGGATAAACAAAAACGCACAAAAAAAAACAAACGCACACAGAGAAAGAATTTGGCTATAGAACATGAGTTTATAAGGAGACAACCAAAATGTCATGTATTTGCTGTTCTACCATAAGATTACGTGTGTCTGGGTTCAATTTACTTCTGCTTTTCTGCTTCCACCAAAGTAAAAAAGCAAGCTTTTCAACATGTCTTGTTGGATATATAATAATCACCATTATTAGGCTGAATGTAATAATGTTTTGTTTTAGTTCATGGTAAAAAATACTAGCTTTTCATTTCATTTAATTTCACATTTGGAAGAAAGAATAAATGTGACGTTTGGTAAGGTGACAATAAGGCAGCTGATTGGTCAGGGAGACTAGGCGGATACAACAATCTGGAATCCAGCAAAGCTGATGCATCATTTAAAGCATGAATCACAAACTTCTTTCTAACTCATTCAGATCTATTGTGACTTACAAAATAAAAATACCTGATCAAACAATTATGTTCCTCTGTCATTAAGATTTATAAAAAGGATATTGAAAGAGTTCTTTGTAGCTGATGTTCCCAAGTTCTTAGCTTAAGTAGTTTAAAGGATTGGTAGTGATTATACTCAATTATCTGTTGCTGCTGTGCAAAAATATTTATCTCAACCGCTGGGTAAAACATCCAAAACCATACAATCCAAATCTGACTAATTATTGTCCATTTTATTTGACTTTATTTTAATTATAGCCCAATTCATCGTAATAAAATGAAACATAATATAATATGTTTGTGCTTTAGTTCAATAAAATACATTCACAATCATTTTATTTCTGCTCATAAAGTAATAATTTGCTCCTCAGCTTTGACACGGAAACAAGTAATATTGATTGCTACATGGATTTCAGCCTATATTATAGATGCGCGTGGAGTGAGCAATGGAGACACAACTGTCTTTAAGAAGAATAGAATCCCAGTGCTACCTCGTAAATTGTCAGCCTCCTTGGTTTAAACAAATTTAGTAAAGTTGAATCAAAGCGATTTCCAGTTTACTTTGCAGCTCAGATTCAAGATTCATTTATCCCTTTATATTACCGACATAACATTTTAATTATCAATATTTTGTACAGGTTTTGTTTATTCTGGCAGAGTCATCCCTCAAGTTTTAAGACTGTTACTGTCAGTGGCTTTCCAATTATCACTTTGATAAAAATAAATAGGTTCAAACTACATATTGCCTCTTTGTTCAGGTGCATCAAATTGTTTCTCTCTTAGGTGGTTGATAGGTGGGCGCGGCCGGATGGATGCACACATGGATGTAAAACAAACCAGCCTCGCCGCCAGGACAATTACAAAGTCACTTATTTACTAACTTGCTTATCCATTTTTAGAATACAAGACTAAACCGGAAATTTTGGTGATCCAAATAAAGGTTTCTCGAAAGTTTTCTTCGTTTACTGTTTAGGCCTTTGTTGACAACAGAGGGTGGGCTCCAGACCTTTAGGACTGAATCCTCAGGCTTGCTTTTGTCAACAGATTTGAAACATTTTCGAAAGGTAGCGCTGGAAGATAGTTTATTAATCTGTAGAGCCACGAATGTTTTTCTATGTTTTTGTGAACTACTGTGATGTGCATAAACGCGTCCAACTGTTACTAACTCTGACCTTTGCACATAATAACAATAATCTTAATTAATCCCTTGCTATTTTACTATCTTCCCTCTACCTTTCAAAGTAAATAATTTTATCTCTGTTTTATACTCAATAACGTCATGATAAATCTTTGCCTGTTTGACAAAAAAAAGAAAAGAACACTGGTTGACTTCCTGCTCTGAAACTGATGATGATTCATCAAAGTTTAGACTTTAAATCCTACAATTTCAACCTCTGTTGGTTATAAGCAAATACAAATGCACTTTGAATGAATGAACACATAAATAAATGAATAAATTATGTTTTAAGTACTTTAAACATCTAACGTTGAGGTGTGAAGTAATGCACAGGGAAACCAAACATGATCATTAAAAATGTTAAGAAGTGAAATATTTACTCATGGCCAAGCCTTTACCTTGTTTTGATTTTAAATTTGTATTATTTTGCCAGGGGAAAAAAAATCTGCATTAGGGTATAAATGAACACTAGCATATTAGATACTGGAATTACTACATTTATTTCTAACAAAATATACACATTGATGTTTCATAAAACTAGAATAATATTTAAGACACAAGGGATTGTTGTTAAAACAAGTTTTATGTGGGCTTTGGGCTCTGAAGGCCTGAAGGGGTTTGTTTTCCTAGTGCTGTGCTTTGATACAATGGAAGTAGACAGAGCTATTTATTATCACATTTTAGTGTTTATGCCAATGAAGTTTCTTGTTAGATTCAGTGCCGTCGCTTCTCCAGTTAGCTAAAGCTATCGCATTAGTGTCTGTGTTTTTGCAGAGTCTTGCTGTGACGCTGAGATGCTGCCAGCCAGTCTGAGGGAGTGTACAGCTTTGGTTGGCTCGAACATGAATACGTAAAGTACTTTGTTGAGCATCTGTACACCCCATTCATTCTCATAATTGTTGTTGAAAAGGAGATGAAAGGATGTACCTCATAAAATCTATTGGCACAATGAATTGTTTCCTGCGCTCAGTCGGTTTGCATCACATTAAACATCAACTCTTCTTTATTGTTGATGGACGGGATCATAAAACTTTCTGTAATAGTACAATAGAGATCAAATTTGACTCATATACTTATTCGCATTGTAAAGGCAGCATGTTTTTGTTGTGTTGGACAAAAGTGAATTTTCAACTAAATTATAGTTGATTTTTTCATTGTTATCATTGTAAATATGATTTACACCAGATCCCCAAATGACACCACGGTAATGTTTTGTCTAGCAACCATAGTTTTTAGTTGGAATATTCAGAAAAAACATGAACAAAATAGAAATGTTGAAATAATCCAAAGTCAGAACGCACACTTTTTAACACACAGGAGTCAACTCAGCCAGTTGAAATAGCTGACAGATTAATTTTCTCTGGCTAAAAAGACAGCGTTCAACAATACTGCCTTTTTTTTTCTGCCCATGTCATTTGTTCTGAATTGTACCCCTGATGATCTTTCTCTTTTTTTTCTCCGACTTTTTGAAAACCCGAAGAAGTTTCAATACTATAAATGATTCTTCAGAATGAACATGTAAAAGATGAGAAAATTAAAGAGTGATCTTTTTTATTTGCTATTTTTGATGTCTTTTAAATTCTGAAGTTTATGATTTGCTTAGCATTTGGTAGAAACAGGCTTTCAATTATGTCACATTGATTAAACATCTTACATATACTTCCATAAACTGTTTGCTGGAACTTTAAGTCCATTCCACTCTAAACAGTTAAATCAGATCTTATTCTCTCCCTTAATTATAAACTATAAAGGAACACAATACAAATTAGGAATTTAAGAGTACTAAATTATGAAATAAGAAAAATATATTATTAACTAAAAATATCAAAAAACATATTTTGCATTGGTCATTTTTCTGTTCTTTTCTCAGGTGTACCAAAAGGTAGGAATAGCTTCTATTCCATCATATACCTTCTTTTTTCTCCTCGCCACTTTGAGTTACTTAAAACAGACACATATTTTACTAACTACTTAAATTAAAGAACTAATATCACAAAAAGTTCTCTCAGCTTTTGAATGAACTGTTAAAATAACGTTACGTTTGGAAGAGTAACGTTCAACCAGCTTTACCTTATTTTGTAGGTGTTGAGATATTGCTTCGCTATTTCTACATAAAGTTCCATCATTTCTATGCATTTATTCCTCTAAATAGTCCACCTTTTAGGGAATAATAAACCCAACATATTTCTACACAGGTAAAAAATTGTTTTATGACTTTTAGTTAATTTAAACTCCTGAGTATGTCTCCTCAAATTAGTGTCTTACCAAGATGTGTTTATGCTTTTGTTGGAGTAATGGCGTCTGCTCTCTTACAGGCCTTATAGTTAACTTGTAAATGGTAAACGACTCTTCTAATCATTACCAATCGATACAACTGACCACTTAATCACATTGACTACTCAAAGAGTGTGTACACTTTTAAGTTGGAGTGATATAAGGAAAATGTACGAAAAAGCAAATACTGTACACTTTGGTAATTCGTGCCAATGTTATTGGGGTTGTGTTGCACAGTGTGTTTTTCAAATTCTGAATGTGTAAAAAAAAAGGTTATTTTAAAAGAACATCAGCTCTATTACACTTCCTCTCTGCCTCAGCAAAACAGACAGAAGAGTTAGGAAGAAATCTGGCTCCTGTCTTTCATTTACCATGACCCTCATCCCACCAGTTGAATATACTCAAATATCTCGATATCTTTTGACAAACTTGTACTGTACACCTTCTACATGTTAGAAAACATTTGACTTTTTTAAAGTAATATTACTGTTAAACTTGTGCAAACGATTCATTGTCATTGTAGTCAGACTGAACACCTAAAGTTTAATCTCTAAAGCCCTAAACCCTGCCACCGGGAGCGGACAATGTCACTGTTTTCTTTACAGTAATTTTCTTAAATGAAACATAGAACATATGTAGTTTTCATATTCTTCATCACTAGGGCTCAAGCTTTCTCTGGGATTTGTTTGAAGCTGTGTTCTTCTGTTCTGTACAATTTTGCCTCAGAGAGGATTTAGTTTTCAACTGATGGCAAAGCAAAACAAACATGTAGAATGCAAAAATAAAGGAAGAAAGGAGATCTAGATTTCCGTCTAGATTAGCATCTATAACGAATATAAGTAGATTTCAATGGATTAAAGAAGAATTACATAGTGCAGAGTGAGATAGTGCTGGGGTTTACAGTTTCTGGTCGTGGTTTTGGTTCTACAAGCAAAGAGAATGATCCTGGCAGCAGTGGTAGAACTTAAAGGGAGATTAAAGTTTTGTCTGAGTGAAGCAGAACCAAGCGAGTAGACAGCAATAACAGTTAAGAGCCAGCTGCTGAGTACGGGGCGAATGGCGAGTAATACTCAGACTTCACATGGAGAATTTGATGAGAGGAATGTAGTTCAAAAGTGAGAGGTACCACGCAGACTAATACATGTGTGCTTTGCAGGGATTAACCCTCATAACACACCCATACAGCCACACACATATGCATAAAGAATCACAACAATGAAAACATACAATTTAAGGAATATACTAAATTTTAGGAAATTACCAGAAAATGACAGGTTAAAAAAAAGTTAAAAAACAACAACTTCAAAATATAAACAGCTGTATTGCATCAAATGTTTGTGTTTCTACTTACACAAAAACTCAACACTGAGTCGTACACTCAAGGGTTGGTCTCTTTAAAGGAAAAGTGGGGCTTGACTGCTCTGCCTCACGGTTTTCTGGCTGCAGCTGACTGCACCTGATGAGTGGCTGGGTTGTTTGTGTGAAAAGTTTAAACCACCCAAAGGACTTTGAAAGACAACTACCTGGTCACAAGCTCATTTCTCTCTGTCACCCCATTTATGCTCCGAGGTGTGAATTGCAAATACGTGACAGGAGGTGCTGGCGATAGAAGTGTGATGTAGGGAAAAGTAAAATGTATATTTAGATCAAGTCAAGAAAGATATTGTATTTATTTACCTGTTTTTGGCTTTGTAGCAAACCTAAATATGTATGCAGGATTAACTTAAAAGAAACATAATACAGAGGAGATCTTAAATGTTTACTTTTATCAAAACATCTAAGTAAGCACAATTTTTTAACCACGTAAGGTATTTTCTTGTATTTTAACATGTGAATATACATGTTTGTTATCTCTGTCTGTTAATACAGCTGGTAATGCGGTTTTAGTGGTTTGTAATACTGGAAATGCACTCTATAAATTCAGCCCAGTTACCAGTTCAACATAAAGCCCTTTTTTTTTCATATCACCACAGGGTCATCAAATTCCTCTGCGAAAGATGATTATTTTAAGAGTAAACTAATTATAGTTGAAAATGCATGTAAAAAAGATGCTGATGGAATAGATAAAAAGCTTAGAAAACAGAAAAAATATTTATGGTTTCAGATAGTGTCAACTCATATTTTCTCCTTTCATACCGTCTCTCATTTTTGCAGCACCCCCGATGATCCGGCTGTCGGTCAACGACTCGGTGGTGGTGGATCCGGGGCAAGATGTGGTCATAACCTGTGAGGTGACTGCAGGTTTACCCCAGCCCACTGTGACATGGTCCCGTTATCCCGGACCGCTGCCCCTCTCTGCCCAAGTTCGGGGGCCGACGCTGGTGTTACGTGCAGTCACACCAGCGGATGCAGGTTTCTACAACTGCACAGCGACCAACAATGTGGGCAACCCGGCTCGCAAGAATGTCAATCTCACCGTCAGGAGTGAGTCAAATACTTTTTCTTTTCCTGGAAACTATGTAGAAAGTGTTTACCTAATCCATAGAATTAAACCAGCTGCTCATTAGTATATTTAAATTATGTATCATATCATATGAGGTGTATCATTTTTAAAATACTATTTTTTTGATTTTTGTTACTAAAAACAAAAAATCAATGAAGCATTTTTTTCACTATATTTGTTTTTCACACATGCAAAAATTCATTTATCCGAAAACATAATTAAACCTCACACATGAGAGATCGAGCTTTCACAGAAGAAAAATAGCATTTTGCTTTTACCTTTTAACCTGAATGTGTTATTGCACAATATTGTATTTACTTTACTATTATATTGAGTTTGCTTTATTCTACTAGTACTTCTCCTCCTCCGTCTACCACTATGACTAACAATAATGATTAACTAAAGCTGGAAAAGTTTCTGTCACTATGGATAATAAAAAATGACCTTTCCAGTTACTGCAAGCTTATTCGCTGACAGTAATTTGGGACTGTATTAATGGGGAAGTCTGTGTGTGCTGTAAGCAGTTAATCCATCATTACAGTGAGCTGATGTGGATCTTGTCAGAGTGGGCGGGTTAAGTATTGCTCTTTTTGTAATTTCCCTGTCATTAAAGCAGAAACCTTCCATTCTTCCTAGCCTCCGGCTATATATACTCCAATTAGTTAGACTGGAGTGGAAGCAATTAGTGACAGTCTCTTCAGTTAGTTAACGCTGTGGAGAACGTATGCCAAATGCATTTCTCCTGTTAGTCTAATGGGCCTGAATGCATCTTCACACCAGTGGAGGTGGAAATAAAATGAGATGCATTTAAAGTTGTTACATTGTAAAAACATTAAGTACGTGGCATAGATGTATATACATGTACATGCAGATGTGACTTTAACACTAACTCAAACCCAAAATTATATGAGATTTTACTTATTACTTATTATTTTATTAACAAAACTCTAAAAAAGCACTTATTATCCACATAAAAAAAAGCAATAAACTATTCATTTGTAAATCTATTTGCAAAACATCAACAAACAACTCAAACAGATAAGGACAAGGCATTCACAAGAAGTTAATAATGACGAGTAAACCATACGATCAATGTTTTACGGCACAGTCTATGTATCTTGCCATGACGCTCTCCTTTCCTCTTCACTGCTTGCTTTTAATAGGAAAACAGAGGGGTGTTTTGCATTCAACATGGAAATCAGTTGGGAAAACGCAGCCTTTGAAACTGAAAATTAAATGTGACAGTGTGAGAGTTACTCTTTGTCCTTGATTTTGCTTCCCCCTGCCTCCTTATTCCAGAGTGTTTTTTATTCAGAATCTTGGCTCCTTTTTTCCCTCATATAACAATTTGGTTCTTCCCCTTTTTTTAATTCTTTCATCTCCAATTTTGTTTCGCCCTCTGGGTTCTTTTTGTCATACCCCTCCTGATGCGTAATTAACAATGCTGTGGACTCATCCAACATTTCATGTTAGCCATCTTTAAGCTCTTCATAGCAATAATATCTACTTAATCTCCATCATTGGAAAAACACTTTCTGGCACATTTTTATATTTTGTTCTTGTAAATCTCTACTACATTTGAGTAGTTTTATTTTGAAGTAACCACTGGTTACTTCAAAAGAATGCATCCTTATTTGATGTCTAACATTTTATCATATATTAAACACAAACTTTCAAATATTTTATTACGATTTTTCTAGTAAAAAGACAGTCGATAGGAAATTGTATGAAGATGCATCCTGATTAATATTTGAAAACCTGCCTGGGGTGGATGTTAACCTACCAAAACAATGATCTTACAGCCAGGGCTATGAGAACTGAATGTTGCCTGATGCTCTACCGTCAGACTAATTATGGATATTACATTTTGTAAAGAATGAGATAGAATTTTAGGCTCCAGATGCAAAAAAAAAGAGACATAATTGCAGTGGAAGTTTTTACTCCAAAGTACTGAATTATTGAGCCTCATATATATGCTTTGTTTTCTCCTTCACATTATTTCCTGTTCATCTAAAGTTCATCTAAACTCTGATTCCTTGTACTTGCAGTCAATTCTGGCCACATAGTCAAGAAAAAATATTCCTGATTCTGGTTGACCTAAGCCAGTTCATGTTTCAAGAACGACTGTGAAAACCACGGGAAAAGTTGCAAAAATGAATGGACAATATACCTTGATCCTAGCAACTGTAGGTGGGGGAGATTGGGCTATTATAGAGAAAACCTGCAAGTGCTCTACATCTGTAATGTTTACATTTAACACTGCATGTCAGTGAAGTTCATCTAAGCTCATCAAGCTGATTGTTAAAATGAATCAGTAGTTAGAGTAATTGGTCAAAATGCTCAATCTAACTTAACTACCTTAACTTGTTGACAGTTAAAGGATAAGACCACTTTATTAACCTTGTATCATCATTTAAATAATAATTCTATAAGTCTCATTATAACAGTCTCTGCTATAACACATATTAATACCTTTCTCTTGTCTTCTTAATGTTGTTCTTGCAACTCACAGCGATGAGCAACTTGACTTTCCAAATCACACCGGACTCTAACAAGGACAGTGAGACCATCCAAATGGGTCGGGACCTGAAACTGTCATGTCACGTTGATGCCACCCCACAGGACAAAGTCAACTATACCTGGTACAAGAACAGTGCCCCCGTCTTTAACTCAGATAGCCTGATATTACTGCGCACTGACCCAGACATGGCACCTGGTACAAGTAGCTTGGAGATTGTGGACATGAAGTTCAGAGACCTGGCTATGTACAGCTGTATAGCAAACTTCCCAGGCAGCAGGGTTCCAGAGCTGCGTGTGGATGTCAACATATCCCAAAACAGTGGTAAGAATTTAATTTTGCTGATTTTATATCACATTTCTTGTAAGCATGGTTCAAACTGTAAGTAAACTGTTACTGCTGTTACCTTTAGACTGTAGTAATTGATGGTTTGGTGGAGGTTTTGTGTATTTAGTCGGGCAGCCATGGTTTGAAGTCTTTGTTAGTTTCCAGAGCCTTAGGTATGGGCATCTGTTTGTACTTCTTGGGGATTTCCTGCCTGGATACATCTTACTAGTGGTTTGACAGTTGCTTACTTTTTTGCTTGCTGCCTTGAAATTGGCTTTCAATCGTCTCCCTTATGGTGGACATTTTCTATTGTAGCCACTCTTAGCATAACCTTCCCCAACAATCTCTCATTTTTGCTGTACTTGCAATATCATCTTGTAGGTTTCTGTGATGGTTGCAGTAGTAATTGTTCTTATTGTTGCACTCATGTCATTCCATTGGATTCTGTTATGGTTGCAGTTGGGATCTTACTTAGTTGCTAAAATTAGCAATTATCATTTTTCAGGTCTGATTATCTCACATCATTGGAGCTTGCTATCGAATAATACCTTAGATCATGACTTCCCCCTGCTGTAACGGTACATGTTGAATCTACTGGGTTCAGTTAGACAGGTAACATTAACAGTTTTGCCTAAGCTCAAAAGTATGTGATGGTATGGATCAAACTGATTTTTTCACATGCAAATCTAATCTCCAGCCAACTGAGAAATCCATGTTTTATCCTATTTTAATGGTTTTTGTAACACTAAAGATTTTCATTCATTATTAAAGAGGGCAGGAAAGAGAAGGCAAAATTATGCAGTAAATAGTTAAGGGTAGAGAACTGAACCTGTGTTAACTATGTTGAGGATTTTAGCCTCTGTATATGAAGTTTCTGCTCTACCAATTAGTAATGCGATGCCCCCACAGTTTGTTTTATATAGGATCAGATACTTCTCTGGGTTTTTTGTATTTAAATATTCTGATATTTGATGCGTATTAGCATTACTTGGAAAACCTACTGTGGTGCTATTTTTTTGTAAATTGTTTTTTATTTATCTCAATCAAAAAATGTTAAAATAGGCAAATGTGATTTTTCTAATTATTACAATCAAATAATGTATTTTTTTTTATTGCATTTTCCTTTTCTCCAGTCACCCCTCCGATGCTATCAGTACCACCTGGAGGTCAGGTTGTAAGTGTACGCGAAGGAGGGAATGCCGAATTGGTTTGCCAGGTCGATGGTAAACCCCGTCCCCCAATTCTTTGGTCACGGACAGAGAAGGATTTGCTATTGCCTTCTGGGAAGCCAGCGGTGGAGACACCTGATGGCCGCTTGAGGCTAAGAAACATCAGCCGTGACATGATGGGAGTGTATCGGTGTCAGACAGCCTCGTACAATGGCCTAAACATCAAGCGCAGAGAGGCACAAGTCCAACTGAATGTGCAATGTAAGTTTGGATCTGATAATTTTTTTTCACTGAATACTCCACACACAACACCTTACAATAGCACTAATCTTTAAAAGACCGTGGCGAGAGTCACACTCATTTACAATTACAAAATCTGATTTTGCATCCTAATATGAACAAGCATGTGGTTTATTTAATAACACACACAAGTCCAAAGTTATTTAAATAAGAATAATGTCTTAATATATAAAATTATTAGACTTACCTCCAAAAGTGAAGCTCATTAATGGCTTCATTAGTTTTATTATAATCAGTTAGAATATTATGCTATAAACCTATTGGAAATACAACATTTAGTCCCCTGAAGATACAAACTAAAAAAAACAAATCAATATTTAAGGCAGAAATGATGTGACGACTGAAAAGTATCCCTAATTGCTGTACCAGAGCCACACTAAACCCTTGTACAGGATTGCATTTGCATTGAATAATGCAGTGTGACATGTAGGTGATGAGTCAGTGGCGTCAGGACAGACCAGATTTATTAAAAAGCTTCATTTTGTTAATTTGTTTTCTTTAGTCTGGTGTTTACCATAGGATACTAACTTCCATTTGTGGCAGGACCTCATCCCTGACCCACAGGAGAAGTTCTACACTTTTGTTGCTTGAGAACATCTTGATCTTTATGCCCTAACAGCCTATACCAAAAACCCTGGACTCCTGGAGTACTCCACTCAGAACTCCCTGAGGACATGGTTGAATACTTTCTCCAAGTCCACAAAAAACATGTACAATGATTGGGCAAGCTCTCCTTTCCCCTTCGGGAACCTACTGACGGTGTTGAAAAATGTAATACTAGCTTGGTTGTAGCTTCATTTCAGAAGCACTAAATCCTCCAATTAGCACTATTTGAACCATGATGCTTAAATGGAAAGACCATCATTCCACAAAAAGAGCTTGAAATACTAAAAATTTCAAATGAAAACAATTGATATTTCACTCGACTACAAAGGCCTCTGTCCACAAAAATGATGCAACACTCCAGTAGTTGGGGAAAAAAAACATGTTAAAGCTTGTATAAAATATTCATTTAACATTTTGGAGGAAGAATGTTTCTGCACACAACCCCTAAAATATCATTATAAAAGTGATGGTAGCAGGTGGAAATCTGTGTGCTGTCTTAGGGCATATGGCAGACTTCATGTAACTTAAAGGTGAATAGACAAACTTATTGGGGCATTCTTAAAAAATTATCTGAAATTGGGGTTAATGGGCATTTCCAGGCAAGAAGACATTCCCAAATACACAACCATGGTAACTCTTAATTAGCTTTAGGAA
The DNA here is from genome assembly GCA_032876305.1 of Orestias chungarensis. Lineage (NCBI taxonomy): Eukaryota > Metazoa > Chordata > Actinopteri > Cyprinodontiformes > Cyprinodontidae > Orestias > Orestias chungarensis. The sequence goes on along the minus strand of JAVLVB010000459.1, from coordinate 567,063 downwards.
AAGAATGAAGCTGCTCAAGTGACCTAATCGTTTGTCTGACTTTTTTCAAACTATAAACTTTTGGAAAAGAGCAAAGTTTAGGCTCATAGAAAGACCTTTTTATTTAAAAAAACCTCTTAAATGAATTTGAGGTAAAGAATGTATCAAAATCCCACCCGAGCTATGGCTTTTACACATTTCTTAATGTTTGGGAATTGTCAACACTAGGGAAGCTTTTCCCAGAAAGTATCCGATGAATATATTTGTATGTAGTGTAGGTAGTGTAGGTAGTGTAGGTAATGTAGGTAGTGTTCACTTCAGTTTTTACCCACATGATAAAAAAGGTGCAAATTAATGGATCCTCTCCTTTTTTCCCGTCTGCACAAAGTATTTAGAAAGCTTGATAATAGTGGCAGGGTGCAGGGCCAATACTGTGAGCATGGCTGTCCTCACTGGGCTGTGATTAATGGAGCAGGTGGCCACCCCACTTTGGTCCGAGAAAGAAAAACAGAGCAAAAAGACAGATACATGAACTAGTCTATGAGTGAAAGATATGGGGTTAGGAGAGAAGTTACAAGAGGAAAACTGGCAAAGTGAAAGAAAAAACGTTAAGGTGCCGACAAAAGGAAGCAAACAATGCCTGAAAACAAACTTCAATGAAAACATGTTTTTTATGGGTACAACAAGCAGAAAACCAGACCCTTCTCTCATTGTTCATTTGACCTCTTTTATTCCCAGCTCTATTTTACATGTTTTTAAACTTTACCTAATTGCAACATTTTATACAGCAGACATAATCAAACAGATATGCTACTTTTGCATGTCCCACTTCTGTCTTTGTTTCCCGTCCTTGCTTTCCAATCCCACTCTTACTTATTTTCCCTAGAGAGCTGGATGTTCTTCCTCATTGCCACTCTCATCATCATCAGTCAGGCAACTGTTGGCCATGAGAAAAACCCTCTCTCTGTCTTGCCATTCTCTTTCTGCATTCTGCGTCTTCTTATTCGCTCAGCACCTCCTATACTCAATCACTAACTTTTTCACAGCACACTCTCTCTGTCATTTGTCTTCCTCATTGTCTTTTTAAAGAGCCATTTCTCTTATAACTCACAGTCTCAAATCACCCCCCCCCCCCCAACACACACACACATACACACCTAACCCTACCTCCCTCTGTTGTGTAGATGTATTAGATTTATTCTTGCTCGATGACTCCATGAATCTGCTGGGGTTCCTTAGACTGGAAACTTTTTCAAACTGATTTGTTTATGATGTATCTTTGATTTTAATTGATTTTCTGTGAAGTGCCTTGAGACAACATCTGTTGTAAATTGGCGCTATATAAATAAACAGATTCTTGATTCTTGATTTGATCAGTGTTGCATTCCTACATTGAATCTTTTGTTTGTTCAATAACACCTACAGCAGAGTTGTGCTTCCATGGATTAAAGCATTCTGACTATAAAACTTTGAGGTATAAAAGGATCAGTCTGAAAAATGAGAAATCTAATGGAAAAATTAGACTTAAGAGAGTCAGTGAAAAAATAAAAATATACCAAGAGTTTGAGAAATATATTCTAGTACCTAAATGGTTTTGTAATTGTTGCAGAGAATCATGTGGATTCAGTATTTGAGTAGTATTTCAAGGCAAGATCTTTTTTTAGTGCCACATCTAATGTTTTGCAAAAGGTTCAGACATTTCATCTTTAAACTAACTTTTAATTTGTCAAGATCATTTCCTTTCACAGGTGTAATCGGTGTCCCACATATAGCTCATGACAAACTTTGAATACCCTCCGAAAAACCTACTTTAACCTGGTTAAACTGAGGCCAGTATAATTACTGTCCAGTCAATAGATTCTTCAACATGATTTTCAAAGCTCTGCAGGTCCTCCAGATTTTACTTGGGTACTTAAAGCTACTATGTTGTCCAGTCACTTTTAAGATGGTCATGTTTTGTTAAGTTTTTGGTTGTACTGGACCCATTTTCAGATGATACAGTGAACAGAGTTCTGTCAGACTTGCCTTACCCTATTTTAAACTTCTCTATAACTTCATTTATGGTATAACTAATGTGTTCCTTGTTCTTAATACTGTTTGTATGTAATGTTCAATGACAAATTTCCGAGGCATTTACAAAACAGCTTGATTTATATTGAGGTTAACCTATATAGTTAAAGACTTGAAGAATGAACAAGTTTAAGGACTTTTGGGTCCACTGTGCTTTATTTAGCAATATTAGAGAAATAAAAAACTCAATATGTCTACTTGTTACAAATAAATACTCCAAAGTATGTGTTTAACTTTCCAAAAGGTCAGATGTTTTGTAGATCTCACCTCTGCATGTAGAGAGTCTTGACTAAAAAGCAACAGGAAGCAGAGAAACTTCGAAGGTAAATGCTGATGTGTTTTTGAGTCGCCTTAGCATTCAGGTGCTTACTCGTGTTCCTCAGTGACGAAGTGCAAGCACAGAATGATAAACTGGTTTCAAACAGGAATTTGGTGTGGATGAGTTTACTGGTCTGTAGAGAAGGACCAGAAATCTGACATGTTGCTCCCAATAAGCAAGTACAACTGTAATTCATTCCCACTTTCTTCCATGTGAAAAAGGGTTATTTGAATATGCTTATGCTTAAATATACTTATAATATTTGTTTTATAATAATCAGATCAAGACTGATCTAGTCTTGATCTGATTATTGTAAAAAATATTATAGTACACATTTTTATATTAATAAAATTTGTTGATTAAAATATGAACAAAAACAAAAATTAGGTTCTATAGAAACCTTGTATGATTTACAGATAAATGATAAAATGCATCAAACTATTTGTCCGTTGTCATTGACCTTGTTAGCAGAGTTCACAAACCCTTACCACAGCGTTAAACAACAAACTGCAAACTAAAATTGATACTAATTCTCAAAATTACAAGTTACATACTATAAGTACTGTATTTAAATACTTATCGTAGTTAAATGCTTTGTTTCTTTGCACTTGAAAGGTGAGGAAAAATAATTTAGGCAAATTACATCCAGTGCAACCAATCCTGTTTCTGACATACATTGAATGACTGTGGCTCAGTGGGAAAGTACGTAGTAGTCCTATAATACAACTTTGTGGATGTGATTCAGTTTACACCTGACACAAGTTTATGTGCACATGGGCAAGACACAACCTCCAGTCTGCTCTACATGCTAGTATGCAGATTGTGAGTATCTATATGCACCTGTGGAGCAAAAGCTTTTAGAATCGTTAGTATGATTAATCAATCAATCTATCGAAGATACTTTATTCATCCCAAAGAATAACTACAGAAATTCAGTCCCTTTAGCATTTCAATAAATATTCCATATGTGTTTAGTTTAATCTTAGTTTAAATTCCTCTCTGTGGGGATGTGAGAGTGGGGATTGTTAGGCAGCATTAGTAAACAAAATGAAAATCACAGAACACAGCAGATGGGTTATGGTGTCGTTTAGATGTTTACAGTAAGTTTGAGTCAATAGAAATATTCATCCCCCTGAAAATACAATCACTAATTTTGGAAAAACTGAAAAAAATTAAATGAAAAAATTGATGGGGGTTGGCATCCTACTCTTACGTATGCCTGTTGTGTGTCTGTCTAAATTACACACACAAAAAAGATTATAGCATAATTACACTCCTGTGCATTTTAAACTTGTCTTTGCGTGATAAGCTTGATGCATAAGCGACTTAGGTTATGGTACCTCACCTCTGGGCCCCTCACACAAAATCTCAGCACAGTTCATACAGCAGAAGCACTATTAGTGTCTTGTCTATGCACATGATTAGCCATGGGGTGGACTAGCTTGGATGTGATTTGTGGTGGAGTAATTTGGCTCTGCTGTTTCCCTGCTGACCTCAGGGCAACAGTAGCTAGTCGGTCGTTAACTGCAGCGCTGCACATCACTTCTGACAGGTTAATAACCACCAGTTCGGATTGGTTAGCAGCAGGGATAGAATTGCACCTTATAATGCTTGATCCCTTCGTGACATCAGTTGTTCTGTGGTGGATCATTTGTCATTGAATATGTTTTGTGATGCTCTATAAAAATTAATGCTGCTAAAAAAAACTAAAAAACCCCCAAAGAAATCAAGTATTAACCTGTAATCTGATAAGCTGAGTGACACTAAACATGACTTACAAAGAGTGCATGTGTTCACTTTGCAGACCCTCCCATGCTGGACCCAGTCTTTCAGGACGTGCGTTCTAGAAACCTTCAAATAGTAACCCTGAGATGTAACGTGCTGCGGTCCAACCCTCCTCGCCTAACAGACATCCGTTGGCTACGCAATGGCGAGTTCATCCGGATGTCGATGCCGGACCTGAAGCAGATACCAGAGCTGAAGTTCAAGCTGGAACCCACTAGCAATGGGACGTATGAGTGTCGAGTCAGTAACAATGCGGGAACATCAACATGCCGGTTCAATGTCTCCGGTGGGTGAAAACAAATGTATTTTACTTATTTTTTATACTTTTTCATCCACATGACTTATATCAACTCCTATGCTTTCTCCATTTCTTCCTGCCCAACAGCACAACCATACAATGCTGAGTTTTATTTTGACACACCAAACCCAGTGCGCATTCTAAAGGGAAATAATTACTCCTACAACCTGCAGTGGACACAAAAGGACCCCCAGGCTACAGACCGCATCATTGGCTACTGGCTAAATGTTCGAAAGGTAAAGTACTCGTGCACAAACATCCGTAAGCAGAAAGAGGTGTTTTAGATTACTATGCAACTGTAGACACAAACAGCTGTCTCAGTACTCATAGTGGTGTAAATGCACTTGATGTACTTTGATTTGCAAACACAAAGACACTAATTTGTTTATCAAATTCTTCATACCAAACACCTAACAGCTTAAATCAAGATTAAACTAAGGCTGTATTAGAATCTAAATAGTTTATTGTGGAGTACTTGTGCAAATTTGTTGGTGTAAAGCAGGCAGAACAGAGACTGAACTAATCAAGGCTGAGAAATGCTGGGAATGGAACAGGGGATTAGATGCAAAGGTGCACAGGGGTTGGAGACAACAATGGTGAGAGAGCCAAAAAAAATGCCGTAGGCAAAAGAAAACACTGATTCACTACAGGACACCACCACTTGGGGACTACTCTCTGATATTCTATTAATACTGTGATAGTAAAAGAGTTTCTTGAGAAGGGATGGGAAGTAGGTGGGTGAGTATAATAGAAGACAAACACTGGTCAAGTTTGCAAAACTGACCTTGAGTGGACAGGATAATAGCTCGTCTTTTTGTCGTGGATTTTGCATATTAAGTAAACAGAGGCTTTAAAGGGCTTAATATTGTCAAGCTATTGAAGTCTATCAATATCCACCTGCTCTGAATAAAGAGCACATCTCATCTTCTTCTGTATTTTTATTTGCAAAGCTTTGTAACTTTTTCCATTTCGTAGAACTCTTTTTACACAAACTAGAAAAATTGAAAAGTATACACAAATGTGTAAAAAGGAAAATTAAGAGTTAAATTCAGACTTTAACTACGGTTAAACATTCAGACGCTGTTTTTTTACAGTCAGTATTTTTGTCACTAGCGAACTAAACTTTTACTGTATAAGTTCAGTTAGAGTGACCAATATTTATTTATAAGTCAAAAACTTTATTGTTTACATAAAAAAAATGTTTTTCCTACTTCTAACTCAGATTTTTATATACATTTTTAACGTTGCATTACAGACTTGGAAAAGTTGTTCAATGCATCTTTTCGTGAGCATCACGAACGGTTTTTTAAATTCTTACCCATTCGTCATGAATGGTGTAACTGGTTCTTTGCTCACATACACGTATCTGCTCAAATACTTTATTGTGTATTAGATTAGGTCAAACTAATCTTTGCTGGTATGACAATGGTCTCATCCCTTAAGCCTCCCTATTATTCCTTTAACAGCATCAATCAGGCTTGTTTTACAGTAAATATTGACACTTTAAACAGCTTCCGTCAGCATTGTCACATTGTCTTTTGCTCCAGTCCTGATATTGTTATGTAGATTTAGCACAAAAGTCTGAATAATAGAAGATCCCATGGGGTTTCTGATTGCTTATAATTGTTTAAAACAATGAGTCTTTCACTTTCAAGTAACTGTAAATTAATTGTAACGATAATAAATAGCTTGGAACCTACTTTACCTTATAATCCGTAATCCACCTATACAGACAGATTCACATGTTATAGGTGGTGGATTGAATTGCAGCCAAAGCTATGGTGGGGCAGCCCAACTAAGATCAGTGTCGCTGACCACCATTTTTTTTTCTGTGACTCAAGGGGCCGTTTATTGGGGCCGTGTATGATAACGTATCATAACAATATAACATATGTATAACATTTATAACATATTTTATAACATAACATTTCCTTTTTATTAAAAACAAAAATATTACCTAAACTAAAAATATAATTTTTATTTAGGCATATATTAAAATAAATAACTAAATAAAACCAAACTTAACCCTGTTTAAGATCCAAAAAAATAAGCCTTTAGGGAGCCCATTTCTTGTACTTTGTTTAACAAACTATGCATCTCAAGAACTATTTCACATTTCTCACATGTCCCCTTTAATGGGAGAGGCCTCTTGTTTCTTTGGCCAATGTTTCAAACCTGGGCTTAAATGGTGAGATTGCCAGGGAGACACACTGATCCATGTGCTCGTTAGTTAGGTGACTCCCGTACTGATTTTTAATTTAATGTTCATATTTGAGAACGCAGATTCACATCCGTATGTGGAGCCGAACATTGTAAGGATGTGCACTTTCTGTCCACCCTGGTTGGAACTGGAGGTTTTTCTGTCCAGTTTTTTTTGAGCATGCCATTACTGCTCCGGTCGGAAAACGTGTGGCTGTCTCGAGTTTGGGAGGGTTGCTGTTTATCGTTGCCATGAAGGCAACCCCCAGTCTCGTATTGATATTGCGGCACGCGATTTCAAACTAATAAAAAACACTTAAAAAAAACTTTTCTAATACTTCCAGCATATGTGTTAAGGGAGAAACCTCTGGGCAGCATTAATGTTCTTTTTTTGACTTACATTGTTGTTTACTTGTTCTGAATCAAAAGGTAGAAGATACACTGGCAAATTTAGAACCACTGGCATGTCGTGTTTGTGAGAAAAACACTACAGTCTGTCAGTATATGAGGATAAAATACTGACAGACTCTCCCCTACCTTTTCTGCCGCATATGTGAACTTTATTAAATAATCTTTAAGATGTGAGCTGGAGTAGAGAAAATGAAGAGGCAATAGTCTTGTGTTATAAACTTTAAACATTTCTAGAGTTATTTTCTTTTCTGCTCAGTTTTCATATGTCTGTCTACTGGAAGTTCTTGTCATCCATTACAATAGTTTTTTTTTTTACATTATTATTAGTTTAATAAATTGTTATACGGGCAATGATATTTCATGGGTTCCCACATTTTAACATCTCTGCCCTAAAATGACACATTGGTGTCTGATGAATTGCGGTTTTCATGGATTCTTTTACCTGCATTTTTTTTTTTTTTTATGAGGCAGGTACAGAACATTCAGAAACAGTAAAAAAATGGAAATGAGAGAAAGAAAAAGGGTGAAGAAAGGATGCAAAATACAGGACTGCAAATCAAATGAAAGAAAAACATGAAATCTCACACGTCCTCTTGACTATTAAGTACAGCAGCGGATCTTTCAGATGTAATATCACCTCAGTTTCACAACCTGCCTATTTTAGCTCCTTTTTTTTTTTTTACGTTGCCTTGACAGTCTATCTTTTCAGAGCACAGAAAATTATGTAGGGTCCTAAGGGATACATGCAACCTCTGAGGGAAACATGAGGACAGGACCAGTTCATGTATTGCTGTACTGTTTGATCATGGCTGCAACATTTTTTTTTCTTCCATTTGCTTGTATTCGCATTTTAAATTTTCTGCTTTTCTGATGTAAGCCTGTGTACACTTACTCAACTTATGCCTTCAGTTTTGAGTATGTAAATACTATGTTTAATTGCCCACTAGTGCGTTTACCGATGGCTTTTTCATGTATATTCATGAGGGTAAGGCAATCTGCATGCTGTGTATTTGTGGGAGGATTTCTATGCATAAGAGTTAACTGCACTGATAACCCATACTACTTTTAAGCTGTCCTTAGACTCTCCTCTTATGTCCCATAATCTCCATCAAAAGCAGCTTTGAAAATCAATGCTTCTTCTGTCTAGGAGGTGATTGTTACGTGATTGTTCTACCTTTTTTTTTTCCAAGAAAAAAGCCATATAATCTAAACACCTTGTTATATTTTTTTTCCTTTTTTATATAGAGTTTTTATAGTTGACACTATCAAAGGTTAATAAAACATTATGGTACTTCACCAAAAAAATCAAATTAGATGAATATATTTTCTGCAAGAAGTTAACAGTTTTCACCATTATAAATTATTAATATGTGACCATGATGGATAATCTTTATTTATTTTTTTGTTTAGTTGTCCAATAATGTTTGCTCACTGATAGTTTAATAATAATTAGCATAGAAGTTAAGGCATAAAAAGTTGCTGATTACCTTGGCTCAAAATACCACCTATATAATAACTATGAATTTAAAACAGTTTTTCTGCCATAAAGCGCATTCTTTATGCTTTTTACCGCGTTTTCTTTTGCGTTTTGTCACGGGTCGTGGCTTGTGATTGTTTAATTCACATATTCTAAATCCAGAAGAAATCAAGACCGTTTTGCCCTCATTGATTTTGAGGTTAATTGCAATATTTGTGTTGTTAAAATATCTCTGTGACCTATGATCCTTTAGAAAAATACAACAACAAAAAATCAAGAGGACCTTGGATGGTAGAAAATCAACTAAGTTATTTTACAGAACCATATAAAGTTCTGGCTCCTTGTTAAAAATAAATTAATAAAATAAGTCCAACCTGTCTGTAATTGACCAAATTGTTAAATTAACACTTGTGATGATAAAACAATCATTCAAAAGGCAAACATGTGACATTTTCTCTAGTTGTAACTGTTTCACCAGAATAACTTTCTTCATGTGTGTAAGCCATGCATTAAATGTGTAAGGCTGCTCATATAAAGCATGGTATTTTCAGTCATTTTCAGCTCAAACTGTGCGATTTCATCGCAGGGTTTGTTAATTCACAACACGTCAATCATGTTTTCACATCGTACAACCCAATGCTAAGATGCGACCGCACTGCTTTGGGGCAATGTAGCCTCGAATAAAGAGAGACAGGGTAGATGAAGACGAAAAACCTGGAAGACAGTAGACGCTCTCCCGAGAAGAAGAGAATACTCAACAAAAACAAACCCGCTACTTTGTCAATTATTGCCCTTCTGTGCAGAGAAACTTACGTTTGTGTAGTTTTAGGATTATTATTATTTCTTTTTTTTTTTTTACTTATGCATTTAAAATCTCTGTTTTGCTGGTAAATTCATATGCAGTAGAACTCACTTTATAATGTTCACTTAACAGTAACTGCACTTAATCTTTTTAACTGGACTTATTTTGTAAGTTGCTTTGTAAACAGAATTAATTTTTTGCCCACATTTCTTTGTACAATTTAATGGACCAGCAATAACTGAGATGTAGTTATACCAGTAGTTAGAGACAGGAAGATCTGAAGTTGGCTAATTGCAGGTACGTCTAGAGATATCACTAAAATGTTTAATATTTTTTGTCACTCACTTGAAATGGAAAATCATATATTATGTTCCTTTATTGCCGAAAAAAAACTGCAATATTCTAATCTTTTATTTTTCCAGGTGTTCTGAAAAGAACACTGAATGATAAAATCAATATAGAAATACAATTTTTGGCATAATTGTCCAGCTTCTTAAAAGTATGTTAATAATTATGCATAAAAGAGGCCGTTGGTCGGCCTCTTTTTAAATTAATTACTGGATAGTTGTGTCTATGCACTTTTTATTTATAATGGATTCCCGGAAAGCAGTTAAGTACCAATGCACTCCACCACTGGGGTTACTACTACTATTACAGCTAATAAAGGTAGTAAACATTGTATTTTTCCGGACTGTCCACAGCTAGATAAATTATGGAATTTAATGAGACTTTTAGAGATGTTTGGGTTGGTTTCTAAGTTAAAAAGTACATACCCTAGATTTACCTGGATATTTTCCACAAGTTAAAAGAGTTAAACGTAAAACCTGCCTGGTTCTGCTGGAGGTTTCTTCCTGTTAAAGGGGAGTTTTTCCTCTCCCCTGTTCATACATGCATGCTCAGTTTGAGGGATTGCTCTAAAGTCAGAGAGGCAACGCAAGCTATCGTCTCGACGTGTTGATCCAGGAAAAGAGAAGGCTGCAAGTCAATGACTTGATGCAATCTGCTGGCTTTCCTTAGTATGGAACAGCGTGCTTTAATATAATAAGCGCTTCATTAATGTGTTAATTCCTTCAAAATGGACAAACACACATCCTTATTAACATATACACACAAGACTGGAAATATTAATGAAACAAGACATATTTTATGTTCAATTAACTCAAATATGTAAATAAAGTATTGATGTAAATTCCTACCACAGCTATGCAGACACAGTGAACCTGTAGATTTTTGAGTGGAGCTATTAAGAGATGAGATGCAAGCATCCATGTTTCACACAGAATGTCAACTCACTGAACGTTCTGCATACACATGATATCACTTGACATTACTCATTCGCTTAATTAGTGATAAAAGAGTTCCATTAACAGATTAAAATGTTGCCTCACACTTTTTTGTGAGTCCAAGTTTCTCCACATATTAATATGTTTGTGTTTCGTGGCAGCCTGTCTCCTCCTTCACACATTCTTTGTCTTGTTGTGTGTTTGATGACAATCTAAAAAGACAGAGCTACAAACAGCTCTTGACTGAAATACCTTGGAGCATCTGTTCTCAAGAACACACACACTCATGTCAAGGTGTTAATTTAGCCTTTATCGTCTGACATCTTTCCCCTTTCAAAAAATGTTTCGCATACTCCAGATTATTCCCTTTTGTTTTTACATGTAATCCAGAGGCATAAAAAAAAACATAATAACACATGCGTGCATACTATTTTTAGGATTTAACCTCCAGTCAAAGAAACCTGTGTCATACATCATTACCTCCTTCATCCTACATGCTTGTGAATGGGGTCACCTCAGTTCTTTTTTGGCTTCGGTCCTCAGACTAAATAACTCAAAGCGTAACTTTTTCAAAATAACTACCCAATGACTTGTATTACTGACAAACATTTTTAATGCTTATGCTCTTAAAGGTTTTACCCTTTAATTCGTAATTTTTGAAAAGTTTAATTAATTGTCTTTTTCCTCTCATGCTGACATTTAACTAGAATGTATAAAATTGAACATCACACCTGCCAGGGAAGCAAATTTAGAAAGGATGCTTATTAGATCCATTAGAAGGAATCAAACAGATTTGTCAGTTTGATTATTTTATTATTGGTGCCATTGATTAAAAAAACAACTTTAAAACAGAGTCAAAATTCATGTCAATCAATCAATCAATCAAAAATACTTTATTTATCACAAAGGGAAATTAAATGTTGTTGGAGTATCTCATTTAAATGAGGAGTTGTTGTAAATTGAGATGGTTTTGGGCAGGATAGATCTTCTGTAGCGGTCTGTTTTGCAACTAAGCTGAAGAAGCCTCTGACTGAAGAGACTGTTTTTTCCAGTAACAGTCTCATGAGAAGGGTTTTCTGGGTTGTCAATGATTTTCTTGAATTTTTGTTAAATCCTCCTTTCCATCATCAACTCCAGAGATTCCACTGTTGCCTATTGATTGTTACAGTGTGTTGAATCCAGCAAAACACCTAAAATGTCTTCCTTCCATGTACTTCAGACCCTTCTGTGCTAAATTAAAACTATGTTAGAAATTGAGGTTAGAATATTAAACAATCATTGGTGTTCCTCCTGATGTGTTTCAATTACAAATATATATTGTAATAACAGTATCAGTATATAACAGTATCGTCCAAGAAACTATGCCCTCTTTAGAGTGAATATGTTTTATTAGGATATGTTTTTATGTAAATTATTTTAAATGATTCATTTTTATATGGTATTCTTTGTAATCCTTTGATTCGAAGTTGTGCAATAAAAACATATCCTGTGAAATTTGTTTTGCAATTATGCCCAAATTCCAGACATTGCTACATATTTCCATACCTACATGGACAGATGAAGATAAAAAGCATCATATCTGAAATTAGAAATAACGTACAAGGTTACCTATTGTCTATTTTAATTTATCAGATGTGAAAAATATAATTATGTAGGTCTAAGTCTATGTTTTTATTGCAAAATGCAAGTTTGCTCAGGGTTGAAATTATTTACAGAGTTTAACTGCTACATACTTTTCACGTGACCTACACATGAACCATGTGTACTTCACACTTTCACAACTAGATATGTATTAAAGCCATTTTAATACTGTTCTTAAAATTAAAGGTATATTTATCAAAAACATGGACGGTGGTTAGGGTTATTACATTCAGACAGGAAATAGGTAATATAACTTCCCAACATCATACTCAAAACCCACCAAGCTCTAATGCTCAAATTGACACTGATGTTTCCAATAATTTGAAAAAGCATCTAAATTCATTAAATGGGGGCTTTGTAATAAAGTTTACATTTATTGTTTTGACAATTAATTAATTAAATTAAAGTAGCAATATTTCGCACAATAAGGAAGGTTTAGCAATTTAAAAAAACATTAAGTCAATAAAGAGATACATACAATTTGTATTTGAACAAATTGTAACATTAGGGTATGTTTTGACACTCTAGTTCATCTAAATTAAAGTCCAATTTTAATACTTCAACTAAACCTGCAGCTTTAGATGTCATCCTCCTATAAGTTCTGCAACTATATTGCATATTGTGACACAGAGCTCAAAATTGTTGGATATTTATGTTAGTATAGTCATTAACCTTACCAATCAGTACATTTTAATAAAAATGGGGAGTACCATTAAGCTGCTTAGAAAAAATTTCACTGACATCCTTGCACTTATTGCTTAGTATTGTGTGTATGCGTGTGATTTCTATGAATTTGGAGTTCGGCCATGTAACTGCAGGTCAGTATTTAGTTTCCAAATTATGTAAAGTACAACAACTTTATTAAATAAGGAAACTTGGTATTTGAATGAAACTGTAGTTCTTTATATCCATTTCTAAGAAATACAGAACAATACAGGCTTTTGCAACTATCAGGCAAAAACAACATTTAAACACATTTTCATTGGCCCGTTCAGCACAATTTGAATTTGCTACGTCTAGAGTCTGATCTCCTTACTCCAAAGGCATGTTTCTTAACGTGTCATTGAAGTATGAGTGCCACTCTACCGGTCTGAAGATTGGCCTTATGTCAGGAAATGACCTCTGACCTCAGAATCCAAGAGGAGTAAAGAGGTAGCGAAGGTACTTTGCTATTCAGGTATGATTGAAAATGATCAGGTGTGTACCGGCAGTACACATTTACTGTCTTGATAATCTTAAAGGTGTCAGCTTATGTTATACATGTTGAGTTCTATTACATTGTTGTAAATGAAAAAAAAGGTTAAATCTGCAAATTCACTATTTTGTTTTCTTTTCTTGAGATCCATCATCACTAGGGGCAGAGTATAAAAAGTTGGATCAACCGAAAACAAACTAGCCAGAATGGCATTGAGAAAACGAAAATAAACGGGCAGAACAGCTAATGGCATACAGCCTGATTTGTAAAGAAGGATTTGATTCAAAGCTGGCTTCCAAGTGCACACTTGGAGGGCTTGGGGCTGTGGCTGCCTTGGGAGGCTCAAACGTTAATTGGAGTGAGAGAACCAAATTAGTGGCAGCCAGGGCATGACTCAATAAAAATGATCACTTCTGCCAGGGTAAGGTTCCATTTATGTTGGTTTGTAGGGATATAATAGAAACATTAACTCCTCAAACTGACTGCCAAAGGACAGAAGGGAAAGCTAAGCAGGATCCTATAGTATATGGATGGGCTGCATGTAGTGATATTATATAGGAAATGTTATTGGATCCAGACTTAGTTGGGTTTTTATAAATAATTTTAGATGTGGTCCCTGAAGCAGTGAAAAGTTTCAAAATAAAAATGCTAAAGTTTTTATCTTTTGCAGAAAAAAAACATACCATAACACTTTTCTTTTATTTATAACACAAATTCCTAATAAATCTCAGTTTTACTTTGAAATAATACCAAACTTAAATGCAAGAGTAGATATAAAACACAGACCAAAACTATTTAAATAGGTTTCTTATTAAAGCCTCACATTTCTTTTCATGTTCTCTTCTTTACGTTTGTGTCTGAGAGTAAATTATCGTTTCAATTACTTGAAAACAGGTTTCAAAAGCTGAAAAGGTGTCCCCAACTTATCGCTCCAAGTCCGCTTTGGCACATGGTATTAGTCATAGTAGAGGGGGTTGGTCTTGTCTTCCACCATGGATTTGTGAGATGAGGCTGCAAAGAAGCTGCTGACCATTCCCCTCTCAAACAGAATTAGATGTGACCATATTGCAAACCTAGTCTTAGAAATACATCAGCTTCTGTTTTTTGGGGTTTGTTTTGCAACAAATAACTAAGTATCAAGTATCTTAGTTACCAATGAACTGCAGATGTTTTATTAAGCATTGTAAGGACATAGAAGCATTATGCATCCAGCTGGACTTACACAGTAAACCGTAAAGAAGAAGCCTGCTTTGTGGACATAGAGGACCCAAGGAAAGAGAATGGACATGTTTTCACATTTGGCTGACATTTTTGAAGCCTCTCAGGTGAAAATCAAGAGAAACATTTCTAAGAAGTTAACAAAATTCCTTTTACACTTCTCACAACTGGCTAAAGGATTTGATGAATTTTTCCTATGAATCCCAGGGATTAATGCATGTGGAAACTGGACTCATTTGCCATGGATCCGGTTGCAAAAGGGTAAACTGGACCTGGGCTTCTTCTGAATTGCTGTATCAAACAGTTTTCATGTACAGCACTGAAAGATATCAAACCCCTCCTCCCATTCACAACCACATACTTGTGTGAATCAGAATTCTCTATTGAGGTTACGACCAGTGCCTTAAACAAACCTAGAGCTTCACTGGAGGCCACTATGAGCCTTTTGTCTATTTCATCCAGATTGGATCTTCCAAGAGGCTGGCCCAATGTCTCATTAAGAGGCGACCATAAGTGAAGTTTGGTGGTTTAACTTGGTTGCTTAACTGCTGGCCTGTTTGGAATCGTGTATGTTCAATTTTTTTTAAAGTGCTATTTTTTCGTGATTTTCACATTGTTGGGTCATTTTATTTGTCTTTTTTACTTGTTAAACTGTATGTGGATTTGATTTGTTTATGGAAAAAAGCCAAAACACAACATTTACATAAACAAATAGATTGTTGGTAAAATTGGGCACCAGAGTCAAAAAGGTTAAAGACCCTTGCTTTTAAGGTTATCTAAGTCAACAACTGAGAGTATACATTATTTATATTATTAGCATGCATTAACCTATTTGCATGAAAACAATACGTCCACAGGTAAAATAAATCATATTACGTAGATTTCATCAAAATCTAAGTAAATTTAGAGCCACAGATAAAGTGTAAGAATTGCCCAAGGCTCCATTAGGTGAGCGTTGAAGGGGATGTTACACTGCACTTTTAAACATTAACACAAAATCACACACAATATCTGCTCAGACACACACACGGATAGAGAGTGCTCTTCTACATTCGTTACCTGATAATGGGATGCTGTGGGTGTACCAAGTTGTTATGGTGAAGTGGCTGACCTAATGCATTAGATTGAGTTCACTGTCAGGTCTTTAAGTAGCTGGGATCAGAAGCAGATATACAGCTAATGGATCTTTCCCTCTGTGGGTGGAATAACATAGCCATAGCTCTTTATTAAATGCGATGGTGACAGAAAAAATGGCTTAACTTGAAAAAAATAATAATAATGAGACAACTGTACTTGGTTAACATTATAATCATTTTACATTTTCGCTCCTGTGATCCATGGTCGATTTAATTGATTTACAGTTGTTTATGCGGGAGGTTATGTGATTAGGTAATACATTAAAATGCTTGGTGAAAACCATAACACCTTGAACAGGAACGGTTGGAGAAAAAAGGTATTTGATTTCTGCTTCACAAGTAAGCTACTTAGTATTTGTCATGGCATCGAGTTGGGAAATCACTTACCTTGCTGAGTGCTCTAAAGCTGGACCAACATGTATTTTTTAGACTCAAAATTACCGAATGAGATTTCCACAGTAATGTTATGTGCATGTAGTGCAAAGCTTTTACTGGGTGAAGCAAGATTTGTCAGGGATAAAAAATTATGGAAAAAGGATGTTCAAGTTTACTAACTCAAGTTTCGACAGATAGGTGCCCAACCCTGATTTTGGTCAAAACTGATAACTGCACTGGTTATACTAGGAGTGCTGTTAAATGGATAATAAAAAGTCTATCAATAACATAAAGAATTAGAACTTTAACTTAATCTGGTTTCATTAATGTGAGCTAGCATATAAAGCATACTCCATTTTTCTTAGTGAAGGTTAATAATAGCTGGTTTTATTCTAGGTATGAGGAATGGAGAATTGCTTGGTTGAATAAAACCAGTATCAGCACAACCCGTACACTGTGTTGTATTCATAATGCCCCTGTGGCATCACTCTTCTAATATTTGTTAAATTTTTTGCATTTCACCTGCACAGAGCAAGCAGAACCTGGTGTCAAAGCAAATAGACCTCAGGGGTAAGGAGCCAGAAAAGGGCGTGCTGATGTCCCACACAATAACAGACCTGAGAATCCCCCTGTCCTATGAGGTTCGACTGGCTCCCATCACCACCTACAGCACTGGGGACTATGTAAGCCGAATCATTCTGTACTCCGAACGTAAGTCTCTTTTAATATCCCTTCTTTTTGTGTGCAGAATATCAACCTTTATTGTTATACTAACAAAAATGCAGATAAAAACACAAATCTGGGGGGTATATTGTGCTTATCTAAATGATAATGCCACTGCAATTTTCTTACAGCCTACACCTACCCACGTTCTTCAGGTAAGACCAATTATTTTTCTATTTTAGTTGAACTTGACAGGTTTTTCACCTGTATATGCATGTCTGAGGCATTTGTGAATCTTCAATTGTAGACATTTAGGTAAACCGAAATGTCTGCTACTAATATGCACTTTCTACTCCCTCAAAGCCTTGAAACTTGAGTCCCTAGCAGCGTTCCAGTGCCACAAGGCGCTGGAGGTCAGCAAGTTGATTCTTTCTTAGTGGTCTTTAGTCTTTATTCTCAGATTTTAGATTTAAATCCTAGATTTTGTAAATTTGAGAGGTCTTGAAAATCAAAGATATAAGAGTTTTACTTTTTACTGCTGACAAGTCTTAAAGAGATGCTGGTTTTACTTTCTAGTAGTAATACTCGGCAGGTCAAAGTCTCCTAATCTAATTCCAATTGGGAATATTGAAAATATCACCACGAGGAAGATCAGCGATACCTTTAACCCCTTGTTTTGGTACAAAAACAAAATTTGCTTGCAATTTTCTGAATAAAATGGTACAGATCTGAATATAAGATTTCAGCATTTTCAAAGAGACACAGTATGTTTTAAATCTCTTGTCATGTTATAGAAAAAAAGTGATTAACAATGTGAAAAAATAACAAATTTTTGCAAGCTAATTAACTATAATTTGCATTTGTAATAGAAATCATCATAAAATATATAGTTCAGACCCTGATCTAAACACAAGTCATATCTGGGTTTAAACTAATAATTAAAAGTTGCTTTGTAAAACTGTACAACTTAGATTGCTTTTCTACTGTATGCATTGGTTTTATTAAACATATTCCATAGACTCCCTGTGTCTCATCCTCTCTCATGCTATCCCTGTCCTTCTCAGTCAGTCGGGTCTTCTGTGTTTTGTTCATTAGGCGACGCCTTGCGTTTTCCTGCCAGGAGTGGCAGTTGGCTCTGCCAGGGTGAACCAATTAAAACCACAGCAGATTGGAACAGACTGTGGGAACAACGGTGTAAATTGAAAGCGGTGCATGAAGCGCAGAATGGTGTGAATAGTAATAGATTAGCTCCCTGAAACAAAAGAGAGCACGCGTGCCATCCTCATGGGGAGTGCGAGCCACTGGCATCTTTATCAGACTGTTTGTCTGAGTGCGTGGGTGTGTGTGTCTCTGGGATGCTCTTGCTGAGGCTGTCAGCTTGGATGGTTTTAGATGACGGTTGTCATACTATCTTGTTAAGTGAGTCTTTGATTATGGAAAAGCCCACCAGATGGGCTAATGAAGGTGACAACACTAGAGAGAAAAGCTACTTTATCTTGCTTAACAAGAGACAGTAGCATTAGCAATGATAAAACATATTGTTTCTGATGTGCACTGTAACTCAAAAGGATACAAGTAAATCTGAAGACAAGAAAAGATCCCAGCAGATTATTCACTGAAACAAAATCTGATTACAGCATCTGTGTATATCTGTGATTACAATTACATGTAACATTTGGAAAGTGTAAACATCCGGTTAAAGTGTTCTATATATGTTCCTGTGATGTGTGCTTCTTACTTAATCAAAATGTACATGTTTGTGTCAGTTACTGTTTATCACCTTAATTAAATAATAAACTGTTTGAATGCACAGAGAATAAAAATAATTGTGTTTAGAAAAAAAAAAAACCTCTATATTAATAGATGCCTGTGTACATTAGTCAGGATCTGCTTTTTCAAGACTTAAAATATATTTAATTGTTAAGCATGTTGCTTTTGGCATGAGTTGGATATAGGTAACTATTATGGTAGTAATCATTAATAATGAGAAGGCTCTAAATAGCATTTTAAAATTGTAATTTTATACATTAACCCTTTAATGCCATATGTATCATATTTGATACGCAGGGTTTCTGAAATGATCTCAATACATCCGAAAGCTTTTGCATCATTTAATGATAATATTTGGCTCAAAGCCCTGTTGCACCAAATCAGATATACCTGAAAAAAGTACACAACTCTCTACACAACAATTATTTTGACTTATCACAATGTAATAATTGATAGATATACAACATTTTTTCCTGTTGAATTTCTTCCCATATTTTGTTAAAGGGTCAGATAAACACTCCAGATTTAAAAATTGACAACCTTATCTCTGTTTTATTGGAGCAGGCTTTAAATGGTTAATTGTTGGCATATTCAGGGAAAATTGGCTTGTACATATATGTTTTGACTGAAATATTTTTATTCTTTCTCTCTTTTTCCTGCATGTATGCATACATATTAGACCAAGTGTGTGGGTTTGAGGATGAGCGGATCTGTGGTTTCTCTCAAGATCGGAGTGATATGTTTGATTGGACAAGACAAAATAATCTGACGCATAATCCAAAGCGATCTGCCAATACCGGTCCAGAGACCGACCGAAGTGGAACAAAGGAGGGTAAGGAAATGGGAAATTAATTTTAATGGAAGGATCATTAGTTGTTGTAGAAAGATATAGAACTAGTGCTTGCAGAGGTAGAAATGTAGGCTATAGAGGAATTCTAAGTGGTTTTAGAGAAAAGCCCTTAGTTAGCATTATGGGGTCAAACTTCAGGTGGTGCTGGAGCCTGAGAACCCTGGGAAGGGAAAGTCCTTTACCTTGACAGATGATGTCAAGGTAGTTCCTCAAGAGTGAGAAGTGGAGACTCTGAATACTATAACATCTCAGATGTAGTGGTACACTTGAGTGATAATGCAGACTTTAAGAAAGGAAAATCGAATATGTTCCAAATCTGAAGAGATCATATTTTTCTAACTTTTTGTGTAAGTGTATGCTACATTGATTGTAGGAACTCATGTTCAGTAGAAGCTTAGTTTAACATGGTGTAGCTCTTTTGCATTGATGCGGTTGCAGTGTATAGATTACTTTGTATTGACTAGTAGCTTACCTGGTGCTGCAATTCTAACATGAGCTTGAGAGTTTAAGATTTACGTTCCTCAAAATTAGGTAACAAGCAGTAAGGAAATGGAGTTTTGAGTTGGGTTTTGTTAACTGAGTAAAAGTCTTCCATGTCCACATCTGAGCAACAGATACAAAGTTCATACCATGCTCTGTTGGACCACAACAATGAAGAAACAAACTGATATAATGCACTTGAGAGTAAAACAAAGTTGTTATTTAAACAGAATAAGAATTTTGGTCTAAGGATACAATTGAAAACAACTCTGACAAGAATAAATGAAGGATTGATTGAAGTAAGAATATTGTCGGTTACACTCAAGCAACATGTAATGACCTGTATTAATATAATAGTTTTTAGATGTTTAATGTATGCTTCATAAGTAAACTGACTTAAAAATAGGAAACTATCATTTGATTATTGAACCATGCCAGAGAGTGAGTGAAATGTTGGTATTACAGCTTTAGTTTAATCTCCAAACAGTTGCAAAAACATTGCAAATGATTGGTTCTGACCCTATATTTCAAACATTGATGCATTGTCTCGATTTTAATGACTCTTGACGGTTTGGCATTAAATTTCAACTTGAATTCTTTTTGTTTCCTGGTTGATTGCAGGGTATTACATGTACATCGAAGCATCACGGCCGCGTGCTCAGGGCGACAAGGCTCGTCTCCTCTCTCCACTTTTTAATGTGTCATCAGTCAGGGGTCCCAAGGGTTCTGGCCGAGTCCCCTACTGCGTCTCCTTCTACTATCACATGAAGGGCAAACATATTGGTGAGTGCTCACACAAACATTAAAATAATATCCTCTATCATAAAAAAGGGATGGACATAAAGTGAAAACTTTCATGTCTGTTTACATCAAAAGGTTAAATCTGGAGGTTGACCCATATGAACCACATAGGTCGTAGAAGGTGTGTTGAGAGGTGTACAGTAGTATGTGGTATTTGTGCCCATGTGCATTTTTGCTGATGTGAATTGGCACTATTTAAAAAAAAGACAAATCTCAAGTTACAATATTATATGTAAGTAATTAGTGTTGTTAGCTAAAATAAAATCAGGAAAGAGAATATTATTCTTACTCTTTAATATAAATAATAAAAGAGTTTGGCAGAATCTTGCATACATACGTTCCTTAAGAAACGTTTTTGTCGTCGCTTCCTGGAGCTCACTTAAAAACCTTTAATAGTTTTTTGTTTGCCACTGTATGAGTGTTAGGACATTCTATTAGAGTAGCATGATGTGTTTGAAAGAAGTATACCATCAAAATCTAGTTACTGTTTCGACTTTTTGAAATTTAATTTTGGCCATGGCAATAAACAGCTACTAAAACAGAAGACAGTTGCAGATATTTCAGCTTTTCAAATAAAACAAACCATTTGAGTAGAAAAGCAGTAGTATATGGATGTCACTCTTGTGAGGCCTTTCATCTCTTGCATTATCTTGTCTGATGATTGTGTGGACAAGTTGGTCTGATAGAGCTCTGGCTGTCTCTGACTACCACCTCGCTCCTCCATGCCACAGACCAATCAATAGACCGCTTATCAGAGCCCTCTTTATCCTGTTCAGTTGGTGTGGAGATGTAGGTGTAGGCAAGTGTGTGTAGGTGGCAATGGCTTGAAAAAAGAGAAAAAGAAAAACTGATGAGGCTTTAATGTGTGGTTGTAAAATAAAAGAGTGGGCTGAACAAGTTAATGTGTAACACATTTGTATTTGGGTCTCTATGACGCATGTCACATGGCATTCTGTGTGCTGTTACGTATAACTTGTTTTATCTACATTTTTTTAATTGTATTAGATCACAGCCACAGACTTTAATGTTTTATTTTGAGATTCTGTGTAATAAGGTATTTGTGAAATGAAAAGACTATCGCACATTTGCTAAATTTAATCCAGCACAATCAACTGTAGTTAGAATTCACCTTAATAGTAAACTGAGTATTTCTACTTACTGTACATACAGCTCATCTGTGATGATTTTAGCAATTTGTTAGAAAGTATAAGTAAACAGCATCTCACCAACAGTTTACTCCATCATCTAAAACATAAAAATCTATGCCACCACTGTAAACTTGCATAGCCTAGACTATTTGACCAAACTGACGGTTTGGAAACTGATTTTTTGAAGGTTTGGCAAGGAGGGGACGCATCAGAGAAGCAGCCAATAAATCCATGGTCATTTTAAAGAATCTGCACAGATACATACTGCAAGTGGGAGGATCTGTTGACAAGGACAGCTATTGCTCATGCACTCAAAACTGTCCGTTATAGTGGAGTGGCAGGAAGAGAGTTTTTCTAAAGAAAGCCATGAGATGTATTTTCTAAAGTTTGCTTAAAGACCTATAGGTAGCACAGTAAACTTTCTACAAAATAGACACCCTGGTCATATGAGACCAAAGCTA
Organism: Orestias chungarensis; assembly: GCA_032876305.1. Lineage (NCBI taxonomy): Eukaryota > Metazoa > Chordata > Actinopteri > Cyprinodontiformes > Cyprinodontidae > Orestias > Orestias chungarensis. The sequence continues at coordinate 544,702 of JAVLVB010000459.1, read as the reverse complement.
AACTTTTTTTTCCCTCACACTTGAAGAAATATTTGCGGTGGAAAAATAAGGCTTCCACTTCATCCATTTGCACTCAAACATGGTGAATGCAGGATTATGCTGTGTGAATTTTTTGGACCCTAATGGATGTTTAGTTCAAAAGAATTCATTTTTTTACACTTAAGGAAACCCTTCAGAATGCATTCGACTTTTAAGGTGGGTCATCAGTAAATACATTTGCTCAGTTACAATTACTTGAGTATCTTTGAACGTGTTACTGCTCTTACTTGATTCTTAGTTATTTGTTGTTTCTCTTTGCAAAGCCTGTGAACAAAATGATTGTATGCACCCAACAATTTAGTAACACAGACTACCTTCTGTAAGACCCTGTTTTAACTTTTTTTAAACTATTAAACTCTTTTTGCATTTTTTGTGTTAAATTTGCAATGGCTCAATTTGACAACTGGATCTGGAGTGAAGGGTTTGAAAATGTACCGGTCTCCATTACTGACATAAACAGCTTCCCTCTGAATAAACTCCCACACAATTGGGCATGGTTGACTCCAAGCAAAATCAAGACAGACTCTATGTGGACTAAAAGCCATAAACTGCTGAGGGGGAAGGGTCGGCATGGTGGGAAAAAGTCTCCACATATTCAGTAAAAGTTTTCAATGTGACACTGAGCTTACAGCAGGGACAACAACTCTTCCGCCATTACTGCCTTTTAATTAATTAAGAATGATAATCATTGATAAAATTCTGTGCTTGTAAATACAGCAGTTTCTGACCCCCCCCCCCCCCAAAAAAAGAAAACATTGAAGCAACACTAAAGAAATTTTAGTCAATTTTTGCAAACCAGTTCGGACAAAAGCGGTACATGGGAAAAGACTACCTTTCCCATGAGTACCAGTGCTTAGAGTTGTTCTGATCTCCCGGTCGCCTGCAGTTGGATTGAATTACATTTCTGTTTCCAGTGGCTGTTTAAAGGATGAATTACCATGAGGTAATGTATCTAAGTGTGGCGAAATGATGTGATGTGATGATGTTAAAAATAAGAAATGGGGGAAGTGATATATACCATAAAGCAGTCAGCACATTTGAAGTTGTTTTGTTTGGCAGGGTTCCTGCCACCCTCCTTAAAGTTTCTTAGTGCAGGTTAAAGCAATATGGACCCCCTCTGGTGTCATTGGGCTCTAAATCTAAGTATAATTACAAAAGTTATGAAAATATTTCATGAAGGTTGAAAAGCTACTTAGTGTTGCTTTAACTGATTAAAAACAAATAGGAAATTTCTTTCTTTTTTAGTTTTATTATAAAAAAAGAGAATTGCAATAACAAAAATATTTTTAAATATTATTTTATTTTAAATATTATTTTATTTTAATAGTTACAGCAAACACATGAGGAGGAATATATGGTATTTTTCTGTGTTTATCAGTGTGTCATTAGTGAAATGAAGTGCTTTTCTTTGTTTTTTATGTTAAGTCATCATCGCATTGGCTACTCTTCTTCCTAATTTCCGAACAACCAATAAGTTAGGCAGTGCTTGGAGATTCAACACTAAAGCAGCCACAAGTGGTCATCACCCAATTAAAACATTTTTAAAACCAAAATAATACCAAAATACACTATATTAAATTCAATAGCGAAAGTTTAATAATGCGTTAAGCCGTATGAAAAATCATCACAAAACAAAATGATTATACAATATTAAAAAAATTCAGCGCAATCAACTGTAGTCAGAATTGACCTAAATCGTACACTATAATCATATTTAAACTCACTACACATAACAACACAGGGAACTAGTGTCTACTGCCTTGGTTGAAGAGAAAGTTGTAGAAAAAAACATGTGTTTAAATTAGAAATATTTATAGATCAATAATTATTCAAGTATTTCTAAGTATATAAATAAACATCTTTATAAACATATCAATGCCATTCGTTTTGATTATTAACACCCTTATTATTTAACAACTGTACATAATTGTGGGTTTTCTTTGCACTGTTACTTTTGGCATTTGACGATATATTTCTGCCCAGTTTGAAAACCTATAAGGAGCACATTTAATAAAGAAGGGCTTTTCCAAAGTGTAGACATATAGATTGATACTTCTTCTGTTTGCACACCCATTAATACCACATGTAGAGCATGGATGCCCCCTGCTTGTGTATTTGTTCAGAAGACTGTTGGTTTGTTAATGTTCCAATTAGGAGCTTGCTGGAGATCGTTAAGAAGATAAATGATTCCCTCACATCTCAGAAGGCTGAGTGAAACAGAGACAAGAGGGAGCGAGCCTATTATGGCCCCCTTCTCTGCTCAAAGAATTGTGTTTTCTTACACACATACGAGAGTAAAGTGTGTATACTGTAAATAAACTAAAGGAGAAAGTTTAATTAACACAAGCTTCAACAACAAATGTTTTTGCATTTTCTCCACGCTTTCTTTTCCTGGATTGTAGCTGTGTCTTAATAAAATAAGTCTTCACACTTTGATGTCATTTGAGACAGTTCAGGATAAATATAATCTTAGAAAGCCTCACAGATTAAGTGTTTGATCCAAAAGCCATAAAGGTTTAAAATGACATGCTGCTTGACTTTGTGTATTATCCTTTATTATTGTTAGACCACAACGGCTGTAGATTCACAACGTGTACGTGTGTATCTTTTTCACAGGAACACTCAGTGTTCTTTTGAGACTGAGAAGTATTGCACCGGTGGACTCAGTGGTGTGGACAAAATCCAATCATCAGAGCCCAGACTGGAGGAAGGCCGTCTTTGACATCAACCCCAGTGGACCTTTCCAGGTACAACCTGTGCCTCTGTGTTTTATCTCCTACACAGGGAAGTGCAAAGTTTGTTATGTTATAATGTAAACTTAAATTTGGTGATAGGATTTCTACCGTAAGACTAATATCTTAGGAAAAATATGAACAGTTTTGAAAAGGATACCTGAGCATTTGCTTGCTGAATGGTAGGATCGCTCCCCCTCTGTCCTACCTCATCAAACTCAGCAGTTGAGATGTGTTGCGTAAAAATGTGGAACGTGACCTGCAGGTAGGGTCCACTCATCTGTTAAGGAAAAACATGCAGTGTTACCTTTGCTGTAAACGTGGGTTTTGAAGAATCGAGCCTGAAAAGGCAATTTGGCCCCCAGTGTTTGGGCCCTGATTTGTATCACTTTAAGAATACAGGGAACAGTAGCGTTGGCACGAACTGTCCTCTTGGCTTTGTCTGATTGGAAAAAAACAGAAAAATATTAAAGCATAGCTTCTTTTTACGTGTTATTTCTCTGATCTTTGGGATATTTCTTTTACTGCGTCCGTTTGTTCTCCACTCTTTATTTCCCATAAGCCTCTAAGAATACAGCCTAGAATTAGCAGAGGAATTTACTATACATGATTTACAGAATTCCACATACAAGCTTAAAATTTTGTCTTGAATAAGATATATTTTTTTTTTATAACACATTTTCTACCTTGACATGCTAAAAAAAGGCATTAAATGTACACTTACTGCCCCAAATGCACTTTTAAAATGGTTTCTACTCCATTCAGCAATGTAAAAAAACAAACATTAAAACTGTCCATCAACTATCCTGTTCTGTGTTGGGAAATAATCCCACATTGATGTCCTATTTTTATTTATGCATAACATTTGCTCTACTCAATAAATAATATACACAGTTTTAATCTATGAAAACAATAGAAAATTCTACCCCTTAATAACTAGCGGTACCTATTAGGTTTAAATAAATTCAGTGAGTGGCTTCTTGTAGCCTTTTACTACTCTCTGGCAATAGTCTGAAGGAAATTCGTCACACTCCTTACTTTCAGGAAATGAATGACTTTATTTTTTTTTTACACCTCAATAAACCACGGACCATATTCACAAACTGCTTTCTGACAGCCTTATGTAGCTCCTAATCTTACCTTAATATTTTTTTCTCATTTCAAAAATCAATTAAAAAAAATATTCATTCGGTAACCCTGTATGCTAATATAATATAAATCTGGACATGTTCTGTTTTTATTCCTCAACAGAAACAACAGTGTCTCATTTTACATTTAAAAAAATGTAAGACTATTTCAAAAAATCTATTCTTGTTGCCGAAGAATAAACTTTAACCGATAATGCAGACAAATGTTAACACTTGACTCACTGCTGGCTGATTGTCTCAAACTAGGCATATTCCAAAAATACTCAATCGGACATTCTTTATTCATAAACCTGTGAATAGTTAAAAGAGACTACAAATTATGTTTTAAGAGGTAAATAAAACTAAATAAAACCTACCCTTATTATGAATTTAAGAGTTGCAGCTGGCAAATCACAGAGTAACCAGATAATGTTTTGCTTCAACAAGAATGAATAGTAGTAGTAATCCTAAAAGTTTTCAAATTGGTGTGAAATGTTTAAATCTAACAGAGTTCTTGCTTTATATTGCCCTGAAGTATGTTTGTTGCTTAAAAAGACATAACAAAAGTATGACTAAATCTAAATTATAGATGGAATTAAAGGTAAATATTTGTAGTGAATAATAAGAAGTGAGGCACTTCACTCATTCTTGACCAAAATAAGATCTAAATGTTATTTCTATTTTTATAGTAAATTACAGAAATGTAGTTTTATTTCCTATCTCTGCTTTTATCAATGACAGCAAACATATCTACTTTGTCGGGTACTTATTCCCTTTTAAAAAGGCAAAACACTCTTTTAACTATGAAATCTTTACAACAATATTGCCAGTTAAACCCTCATTATTTATGCTGAGGATGCTTTTGGGTTTTTTGTTGAAATACATATCATTGTTATTTTTTTATCTCAGTATTATTTGCTACCAAGCTGTATTAAACTGAGGGTCTGCCTTATAATATGAGATAGAACTCTTACGTAGCACCTAACTTACGTGAAACACCTATTCTTAGATCAAGTTAAAGTTTAAATTTTGTTAAGGTTTATGGAATAGTTACATTAACGAGTCATATACAATCAATATTGAGGAAAGTGCTTTGGAGGACATGATCGAGAGAATTCCTCTGTTTAAGTACTGTCTGCTAACACAGCATGGCGTCCCTCTGGCTCTGCCGCAGCTGTGCTTGCTGTCATTTGGCACGGGGAGGAATATATGGTATCCTATTGGCATTTGGCAGAATAAACTAGACATGTGTCCGGCTTTCTTATATGATGCATCCCCTTATGCTCATTTCCCCATCTTTACTCACTTTGTGTGTGTGGGAGTGATAAAGTGTTACCCCAGTAAAGTATAGTACCTAAAAAAGTAAAAATTACTGACAGCCTTTGCACAATCGTTCACAGCTGGGTCAATTGCTTTATACTGTCATGTCTCAGAGATGATGAATCTAACATAGACATAATTAAAATAAATGCAATTGCCCTGAGGTTATTCACAATTTATTGGTAAAACTAAGTTTAAACGCATTTTAAATGTAAATAATCACTGGTTTATAAGCTTGTGAAATAATTTATATTAGAGGGCAGAATCCCTGCAAGTTCTGTTGTAACCGTCGTCATAATATTTTTAGAAGGCTGTGTTGTGTGCATGCAGTTGTTCTGCGTTTTTCTTTAGTGAAAGGGTTTGAGGAGGTATTTTTACACTGACATGCGAGCAGGTTTTCTTCATCCAAAGGATTTTTTTTCCTAGTTAATGGTCTTGTTAGCACAGGAACCCAAGGAGTTCCTGAACGGACTGTCTACTTTAATGATTTTCAACTGTTTGTCAGATATTTCACTGCCGTAGATCACTTGTAAGGTTGTCTCATTTCCGTATCCAGTGTTTACTTTTGTATTCATCTCCAGTCGATAAATGTTCAGGTTGTTAATTTCTGTGGTGGAAAACAGTGTCACGCAATGTTTAAATGACTCGAGCAGAGGTGGAATTGAGTGAATAAATAATTTATTGCTTGGATGATAAGATGGACATAAACAAGAAACGGAACATAAACAGGAGCTAGGGCAAAACGGAAACGGAACAACGCGGAACGTAAACAAACAGAGAGTGGAGGCGGAACTACTAAAATGTAAACAAAGCGGAGAACTTAAACGAGACGCGGGAACTACAAACGTAACTAAACACTACTAATCAAATAAACAAACACAACTAAGGAACACGGGAAGGGAGGAAATAAACTGACACAATGAGAACAATAACAATCACGAGGGGGAAGAGGCACGGGAAACCGGGGACTACAGGAAGTGAGACGCAGAAAGTAACCAATAGAGAAACACAGGATGGGACCAGGGGAGATAACCAAAAATGAAGAACCAGGAGAGAGGACAAAAAATGAAGAGCCAGGAAGAGAGAATTCAGTGAGCAAAAGAGAAGGCTTAAAGGAGACATGGAGGAGGAAACTCTGGAGCGCAGACATCAGGGGAGAACAACAGACGATCCAGCGGTGAGTGAGAGAATGAAAGCGGCTTAAGTAACACGGGAACCGGGGTCGGATTGGTGGAGGAGATGATTGGATTATTAATAACAGATGTGAATGAAGATGAGTGGAGAACACGCACATGAGGGAACACACACACACACACAGGAAGAAATAGAGAACAGGGGAGTGGAGGAACAAACTAAAGAACATGAACAAAAACTCAACCAGATAGAACATATTAACAACTACTCATGAACTAAACAAAGCAAAAACTAAATATAAATGAAAACAACAACAAACTGAACCAAACCAAAACCTGGATCCTGACAAACAGAGGCATCTTGTCTTTCAGGACAGAAAATAAAATGCACATCCTACTGTATAGTCTTTAAATTAATCAACCTGTGAGGTTGGGGGGTATAAAAGTAACTAAAAAAGTTGGGTGTATGTATAAAATCTCAAAAGGCAAAAACAACCAAAAGTTAAAAAGTAAGACGAGAGACCAAAAGAAGTTGCTCATCCTCAAAGGATCACTTTTACAGAAATATAGCAACTCTAGACATCTTGAGGTCATCATGGTACAATATCAATCTTTACACACTATCTACATCCCAACTTATTGTTTTGGAATGATGCCCAGAAAAGTGATCTATCCTACTGTCACAGATGCAAACATATGGAGATTGCTTAACTCAAGTTTAAGCTTAATATAACTTTTTGCTTTGGTCAGATGGAACCGAGATGGATATTCTGGCAACAAGGTGTGTTTGGTGTAAAATGGAGGAAAATATAAGGCAAATGGTATCTGTTCAGGCTAATGTTTACCAGTAAGTTTGGAGGAGGGTCAGCCATGCTGTAGGCATGGTTTACTTTTAAAATCTTAAACAAAACTTGTAAGGATTCTGCCAAATGACAAACATTTAACCAACTTCCAAATGAAGTACAGTCCTAAGGCCTTATATTTAAAAAAAAACCTTTGAGATGAAGATAAAACATGATAACTACCTAGAAAGGTTATGCAAAGGGAGACAAGGTAAAAGTTAGCATCTCTTTTTATTTCCTGTCATGTTAATAAAAGTGGTGGAAAATATACCACGAAATATATACAACTAAACAAAGAACACGTCTTTTATCAAAGGGATTATTTTTCTTTAATAAAAAAATTACTTTTTTGTATAAATGGTTTTTATACATCTTTACCGAGAATGGGGAAAAGGAATTGTAAACATTGCTAAACTCAGTTTATTTGACGTTTTTTCCACTAAACAGTTTGTTTGACCTATTCGGGGCGTGATCCCATAAATGCATTTTGAAGTATAATCTGGTAAAACCCCAGAAAAACGCAACCCCTAACGCAGCGTAATCACCAAAAATGATGTTTATTTCTAAGATTTAAAAAAAGATGTAATCAAACATGATATAAGAATTTCATTTTTTTACAATTATTGAGAGCTTTTACCAAATCTAAAGAGAAAACTGTCAAAACCAGTAGACAACTTCTTGTCTGTAGGCATCATAATGTTGTTACTGCATACACTAGAGTTTAAGTTCTTTTACATTTTCAAAGCCATTTAGGTGAAGTAGTTTTGTTACCTGGAGATTCCAGCCAAGTTTTAGCATGTCTTTCCTTCAACCAGGTCTCACAGACATAATAAACTGTCAGTTTTGAACCTGCTTTTCAGGGGGTGGCATTCAATGTGTTCAAATTGCATGCTGCTGCTACAAAAAGCAATACGTACTTTCCTTTCCTGACTCGGTTGCCAGGGTTACAGTCTTAACCTTTGCAGAGGTGAAGACATAACCACATCTAAAACATGCACTTTTTTTAATGTTTGTTTTAATATCATTATTTAGCCATTTTTGAAAGAAAAATAATAATTTTCTTGCTGCTGTCACATCTAATCAAATTGTAGGGATGATGAACTTAACATTATTTTTAATTCAGTTTAAATTTCAGTTTAAATTTGTTTTAGGTCTTAAATGAAGTGTAAATTAAGTGTTTTTCATGATGCAGAGTAAACAAAATAATCATTGCAAGACAATACAACGACGTTTCAGTTCTCTGTTTGTTACTTCAGTCTTTCGAGTTCCCCTGCCAGACCTAGAACTTATGCTATGTTAGTAGAAAAAAAAAACTTGCCTCTTCTTTAAATTTGAAAAAACAGATAAAAACAACAGTATTTACTGTAGATTTATGGTCAAAGAGAAGCAAAAAAACATTGGGAAATGTATCCAATTAGTTATCTTGCAGAGGTCGTTGAATGTTCATTTTGAAAGTTCCAATAATATGAAATACATTTTGTTTTCTTTTTTCTTTTTTTTTGATTATATATTTAGTTACAATAAAATAAAAATAGCCTAGACATTTAAAGTGCCACAAAATTAAATTACAGTGAAATCCATTTTTAAAATTACTTAAAAAATAGAATGTGCTAATACAGAAAAACCTGAAAAGCAAAAATGAGAACAAAATAAACTGTTGATTTACGGAAACACAAACCCAGTAACACATTATACATCACCAGTCTCCTCTCACCCTTTTCCGGATTAACCCAAGGCCATCTGTGTTCCTCACAGTGTCCCGTACCTGAGGGACACGTGGGAAACCAGGCCAACACATATTGTTTCATGCCTTGCATTGCAGATTGAATATGCTCTGAGTTGGCATTTTAAACCCTTCACTGTATATCTGTGCATTCCTTTCCTTTGCTAACACATGAAGAGTAAATCATTTTTTTATTCCTCCTTTTTTTAGTCACTTTTGCCTCGAGTGTGGACAGCACATCAGTTGAAAAACTAAAGGTTACAAGACATAACGACTCTCTCACAGCTCCAACCTGACACTTGACTTTACCCTCTTTGATCCTGGAATCTCCTTCTGCACCAACACGCTCATCAGTCGCTCATGTTGGTCTTTTTTACACTTGCAGGTTGCAAAATATCAATACATAGTATTGAGATAAAGGACACTATCAAACTTAAATTTAGGGGCGCTTTGAAGTGCTTTAACACCTTTCAGTTTCACCTGTGTAGAATGTATTTAATGTTATGATATTATCCTTATGCACAATATACTGATCATGGATTACTGATTTATGGGCAGGAAAAAGTAGTTGGGTTTCTCTTGGTTCAGCTTTTATCATTTGACAGACAATTGCTCTTTTTATATGCAATTATTCCTTGATCAGATTGAAATGTATTTGGATTAATATATATACGTATCATTTACATGGATCAAGACCTGCACATATGCAGTGGGCTTTATTCAGAATAAACGCACTGGCGTGCATAGTTGTAACATCTCCTTTAAAAAAAACAGAAGAAGTTGTACTTCCGTCTGTCCTGTACTTAAAAATAAACGTCTAACTTCGAAGGATTTGGAATTGACCCGCAGCAGGTTCCAGTAACATTTAAGATGTTACAATTGAATTCCCACTGAGCTAAATCCAATCTTAATATTTCTATTCATGCGTTAATATAAAAAAAAAAAAATAATCAAATATGCAAGAATAATACGTGAAGTTCCTCGCAGGTTCATTCTTAAGGTGTTTTAATTTATTTTTTTTCATTCCCCTAGATTTTGAAGGACTACAATATTAATTTTACCATAACAACATTTATGATAGGATATAATGTGATTGCATTTGATTTTCAAATTTTAAATTCCTCTGATATTTTATTACACATCAACGTCTCATTGCAGGAGTAATTACAAATTTAGCGACTAATTCTACTATAAAGATGCTGAAGGTCTGTGTAGTGTGTGTGTTTCAAAGCCAGCGGCAGGCTCTGGGGTTCCTTGACTCAATTATTTTTCTCATCTCCTCTAATTATACAACAATTTGGTTTCTTTCTTGTAACGATTGCAGTCAAAGGTGTACAGAGGTATGCATCTAAAGGTCTAGGTAGTTGCCAATATTGTATGAATAAGTAAAACCTGACTCAGAAGTACATGCAAATTTACCACAGTTCAGCTTTGAAAAAAACTGCTTTAAAGTGTGTAATAATTCTAAAATGGTGGACGTTTGGCCAATTAACCTATTTTTTTCCTCTGATACATTTTTCACAACTTCCAGTCTTCCTAACAATCAGATCCCTTCTGCAAATGAGCGACCACCTAAATCTATACTATGCTGCTGACCTTTTTATCCCCCTAAATAACACCCAATCTGCTTCAAGGTTTACCCAGTTATATTATTTGTTAATTACAAAAAGGTTTCTTATTATTTGCCTGAAACAAGTAAAGAATAAACAGAGCAAACATTGTTTTTGTGCATGTTTTCTTTTTTTTCAAGGAAATATTGTCATTTTATTGACTACCTAGAGAGGAGGTGACTGAAACTAAAACAACATTTTTAAAGTGCTGCACAGAAACGTATTAACTAATCTACCTATTCACATATTTATTAAATGTATAGAAATTGATTAAACCTTGTGCGGAATCTTATGTAGCTTTTGCAGACATAGCGCTGTCAACTAAGTTTTTAATTCCATTCGGTTTATTTATATAGCGCCAGTTTCTAACACTTGTGGTCTCAAGGCACTTTATGTTAATCGATGACAAACAAATCAGTGTAAACAAGTTCCATAGTTCCAATGTGGGGAAATCCCTTACAGATGTGAACGAACTTGCGCTATTTGAATCAAGATTGTTTGTTACTGTCTAAAGAATTATACGTTTGATACTTCAACTTGACATTGTTGTGCAGCACTAACGCCGTAGTGTTCTCAGACAAAAGCAAAGGCATTGGAACGTATCAATCATGACACGTGTTTAGCTGGGCTGTTTGCTCGCCCATTCTTCACCTTTCATAAACCGAGGGCATGTAGGATGAGGTCAGGCTTTCCATTCTGTGGCTCAGAATCCGGTTAATGGAAGACACACTTGTTTTAGCTTGATATATTAACTCACAAGTTGATGGCAGGGCATGTCCCCTAACTGCAGTGTGTTAGTGTTAACAGATGGAGTTTGTAAAGTGAAACCAGTCATGTGTTATTTGCTATTCCTCTATGTCTGTACCTGCTTATTAACCTGAGTTTATGTATGGAGATGATGTGTACCGAAAGAACAGGCAGGTTTACCCTCACCAGGGAATTTAAACACACAGGATGGCTTGTTTTTTAAAGGTGAGAAAGCCTTGAACTAAAGATAGGTGAAAGATTATGTTGGAAATATTAATGTACGTATTGAGCAGAGTTAAAACGAATTGTCAATTTTGTAAATTTTAAATGTTTTCGAGGTTAATTAATGAATTAGTGAATTAAACACTGGTTATTTTTTGCATCCACTGCAGATCAAACTGCAGCAGTGGCTGGAAATGAAGGATCTGTAATTGTTCTGTATTTTGAAGCTACAAAGTTTCCTTGTTTGTTCTATTTTCCTTCCTCAGAAAGCATGTGCTGGTTTTTTTGATTAACTGGGTGCAATGGGCTTTTGGTGCCTTTGTTACACCGCAGTAATTAGGCTGTCACTCAGAAACCAGATGGCTGTTGGCTAAAATGGGAAGTTTTCAGATGAGACTCCTGTTTAGTGTTGTTGCTGTTGTTGTTGCGGGCCCTGAGAAAAACTATGTTATGCGAATGTGCAGTTTCCTGTCAGCATCTCAGTTTATACATTTGTAATCAACAGGATTATGTATTAATAATATTCATCATCATCTTACATTTATTTTTAAAGTTGCCATGGTTCCATTTAGCTTCTTGACCAACATGCAGGAGAAAGTCTTGGAACAGGACTTGTTGTACAGACAAACAGATTTACGCAAGGAATGCACTGTACTGGTACTGTAGCTGGGGGAACGACATGGGGGATAAGGAGCTCTGGAAGGTAATGAGAGGGAGCGAGTAGAGGGCTGAGGTATCACAGGGAAGCTATTGGAGGTGATCTTACTTGAAGTTGGACCAATGACCACTACGGAGAGTTGAGTGGATCTGGGGTTGTGGATTGTAGGTTCCTTTTAAAGATGTAATCCACAGACTAAGGCTTGAGAGAGCGAAGATGAGGCAGTGGGTGGACAGATGTTCAGACTGAAGCTTGAGGTGCATTGAAGTTGGAGGACCGATTGTGGCAGATCCAGCTTCCAGGAGGTTTGGAGTGGAGTTTAAGTCTGGGTTCTTCAGTGCACAAGAGTTCCCGTGAGGAGGTAACCCTGGAATGAGCACACAGAATAACTAGGTACACACAAGGAGACTTTCTTAGAAACAAAAAGAAAGACACACGGAATTTGCTCTGAAGTGGCTTGCGTTACCATCAGTAACTAACCCTCAGTCAATAAGTGACGTGGGTCACGCTTCTTTTGATGCAGAGCTGATCAGCTGATCAGAACCCACCCTAGTAGTCAGCCTCCAGCACCCCTCTGGTGGATGACCTGAGATGTGGAGAAGCAAAAAACCCAGGTAAAATCCTGGCAAACGTTTAGAAATTTAAAATTTAATGTAACTGTGGAAACATTTATTCAGATGACTAGCTTTTATATACATTTCATCCAAATCAGTGTTCTTATTAGAAATTTTGTATGTGGTATGTGGAGAATTCCTTAAATTTAGTGCTTTAGTGGCACCATTGAGGTCTGTCTGTCTATTATCTTACCTCACGCAGCATCCACCTGTCTTTGTGTCTTTCCTCAACAGATTGTGTTTGAAGGAATCCGAGGCCCAGGCTTTGAGGGGGATATCGCCATTGACGATGTGTCCATAACCATAGGAAAATGCAAGCAAGAAAACACGGTTGCCAACGCAGGTAAGACAGGTAAGATATGGCTGATGAAAAATTGTTGGTGCCCATGTGCATGTGCACAGAGAGCCTTCTGAACATGCATAAATGCACTTTGCTACCAAGTTTTCTCTAAACAGCCAATACAGCAGATATTAACAGGTAGGCAATTTAAATTGTGCTTCAATATATTACAATAAACATAGTATAAAGAAAGGAACTGTTCTAAAACCTATTTATAAAGAGAAACAAGGAGAAATAGATGTCATGTTCAGTGTTTAGGCGAACAGAGAGAAAACTTGTCTTTGTGTCCTTCCTCAGCAACTATTGCTTCATAAAATTTTAACTTTATGTTTTCATTTTCTAATTTGTCACATCAGACTCCTACTGCCTTCCCCATATTCAAACTCATTATGCTCCACCTCTCCTCTGTGCTCCTTCTTCCACTATGACAAATGTTTAACTCCGCACTCCATGCTTCATTTGGAAAGGTTTGGTTATTTAGCCTTCGGCATGAAAGGGAAATGGAAGAACACTGTTTATTAAAAAAAAATATATATATATATATATATAATATATAAAATAATTATATATTATATATATATATATATATATATATATATATATATATATTATATATATTAAGAAATATACCTTCAAGACTGTGAATGAAACAAAATTAAAGACAACTGTAAACTGTTTAAGAGTAAAGTGTTTTTTTTGAATGAATGATGCATTTATTTTTAGAAATATTACACATTTTTTGTAATAAATATTAATAAACAAAATCATTGGCAGCCAGTAAATATGTAGGGACCAGATAGATGGTTCCAAAAAGGTTTTTGTCTCAGTGCTAAACAAAAACAAAAAGTCCATTACAACATAAAATAACAAAATAGTCCTGGGGTTATAACGTATTTTTTTCAGGTTTGTGAGATAGTCAAATCTAATACTCTTGGTCACACAGATTTATGATAATCATTTGTTTTACATTTTATGTTACATGTTGAGCCAGCAAACAGCTATATAGAAAGTCATACATTTAGTGAGCTTCTTAAATAAACAGTTTAAAGTAATAAGTGTTGATAAACTGAAAACCACTTCTCTGATTTACTCATTTACATTGAATTCACAACACCTTCATTAGACCAGCTATGTGTCCATTAAATGTTAACCCATCTCAGAAGAATATTAACAACTATGATTAAATTAGCATTCAATTATAATTTTGTTATAATAATTAACCTGCCACAAGTCAACTTAATTGCTTTTGGATCCTGCAGTGGAACTTAAGCAGTTTGAAGTATGCGTGTACCTCATTTGGCTATTGGTTTTATGTGCTAGCCTACCACAATTGGACCAGCTTTCAGCTTGTGGTATTTTTCCATGCTGTCTTTAACACAAACAGCCAGATATTTGTTAAAGGGGAAGCAAAGGGCATTGTTTCTGATTTATTATATAGAATCAAGAAGAATCAACAATCAGTTTATTTATATAGCGCCAATTTACAACAGGTGTCGTCTCAAGGCACGTTACAAAAAATCAATTAAAATCAAGGATACATTCTAACAAATCAATTTGAAAAAGTTTCCAATCTAAGGAACCCCAGCAGATTGCATCGAGTCATTGACTTGCAGCATTCACTCCTCTGGAATCAGCAGGCAGAAACAATGGCTTGTGTTGTCGTTGACTTTACAGCAATCCCTCATACTGAGCATGCATGTAGCG
>JAVLVB010000459.1:505495-529791 GCA_032876305.1 Orestias chungarensis | reverse complement strand
TTGGGGAGTTAATAAATTTGGCCATATTTCTAGAAAGAAGAGCGGCTCCATCCAAAGTTGGATGGATGCCGTCTCTCCGGATCAGACCAGGTTTTCCCCAAAAGGTTTTCCAATTATTAATGTAACCCACACCGTTTTCTGGACACCACCTAGATAACCAACGGTTGAATGACAACATGCGACTAAACATGTCGTCACCAGAGAGATGGTATGTGCTTGGTATAGCAATTTTAGTACAGTCAATGCAAATTTATTTGTGTAGCAAAATTTGTGTAAAAGAAAATTAAAGATATAAGATTCAGTTAATTTTTATATTGGCAATTTAAAACACATGCCGTCTCAATGCAGTTTCCTAAAAAATATTTTTATTCCAATCATAAATACTTCATAAATCAGTTTAAAAACTCTCCAATCTAAGGAAAACCAGCAGATTGCATCAAGTTATTTAGTTACAGCATTCACACCTCCTTAATCAGCAGACCTAAAAGATATCTTGTATTGTGTTGTTGACCTTACACCAATCCCCCATACTGAGCATGCATGTAGCAACAGTGGGGGTAGAAAACTGTCTTTCCTCTCCTCCATATATATATATATATATATATATATATATATATATATATATATATACTATATATATATATATATATTTACTATATATATATATATATAGTAAATAGAATTGGGTCGAGAACAGGACGCTGGGGCACTCCACAAGTAACCCTACAATGTGAAGAAGATTTCGCATTTAAAAATACATGTGTGTACCTGCTTTAAAACTGCAGTAACTCACTATAAAAGGCCTGTAAAAACTTCACAAAAAAATAACTGCGTTGCCTTAAAGTTGCTAAATATTGTCATTGCCTAATTTGGATTTTAGGTCTTGTTATCCAGGCTGTAGGAAAGAGGAATAAGAATAAGTAAAGTTAAAACTAGCATTTAAAAACACTTAATATATGAGAATATATATATATATATATATATATATATATATATATATATATATATATATATATATATATATATATATATATTCTACGTCTATTATTAACAACCCACTTTATATTTCAGGGCCGAATCTGCAGCAGTTTGCACATGGGTAATATATTTGCAATATGAAAACATAGTAAGGTCAGTCACCTTTCTGCTTTGGGTATATCCATAGTTTGCTGCACAACAAGGCTGTTTCCGGACTGACGACATTTCAGTTTTTAAGAAGCATGAAAGGCTCATAGCAGCACTCATTTTTTGATGTTGACTGTAACTGCAGAACAAATGGTGCTTTCAGACTTTTGTCACCAATATCTCCAAGAAATATAACTAGATATGTGGCCATTTGCAAATTGAAAGTGTCCTGGGATGCTGGATTCTTTTAAACAAAAACCGATGACCTAATGTACTTTAAGTACCTGACCACTTCATTTTTTTATGGATAATTCCAAAAACTGCTGTAATACTGTAATATCAAAGTATGCATTCCCTGGACCGACGCAGCAGAACACAGTATTCCACTATTCAAAATAGGAAACCTATGACAGAAAAATAAATAATCTTAATATGCTTAAGATCATTTCCTCATGTTTAAACACACATTATGCATGTTTTCAACTCACAAATATATGTATCAAATTAGGAAATAATTTGCTACCTGCTGTGCAGCAACTCAATGGTTTACACCAGAATATTTCTGTTTTACTGATTTAAAAAATATATAATGTGAGAAATCGTGTGGTGTCCTCAAATTTTATGAACATCGTGAAGCCATTTGATGTTTTATTAGAGACAACTATTGGCGATGGACACTGAGATGTTGCTGATGTATACATCCGGTCGGTTTGCACAATTAAAAAAAAACTAAATAAAATCCTTTTAATAAAGGGAGATTAACCTCCTAAAAGAAACATGTAAGGCTTTAAACTAACTTTGCCTTGATGATAGTACTCTCTCTCTCACACACACACAAACACACACGCACACACACACACAAATCCTTGTCTGTAACCACTACTGGGGACTGAAGACAAGACTGAAGACTTTTTGGGAACTTCCCTTTCTTAAAGTATTACCACTCTGCAAAAAAATCATGTAGCATGTTAGAGGGGCAGTGAACAAATATGGCACTTTAAATTTACAATAAGAAAAACTGGAATTCCCAACTTGATCAGAACGTGGCTCTTGGGGACTTGTCAGGTTTTTAGTAGTTTGTCGGGTAATAAATACACCCTAATACGTTTTTATTACATTCTTGGTACCTGTAGCACAGTTTAAGGTTCAAAATGCTTAGAGAGCCACTGTGGCTCATTTAAGAAAACAATTGAGTGGCCACTCCAGATATGGTAAATTCTAGTATTGCGCAGCATATTGGAACCGCTTTGTTACATTTAATTTATCCTTTTAAAGAGATTACATGCAGGGATTAAAATGATGCATACATAAAAACCTTTTCCTTGCAAATTAGATCACAATTTTGTGATCTTCTGAGTGACTATAAACCTCTCATTGGGCAACAACCTGTATGGACGAGAACTGTAAGAAGATGGGTCATAGGCAACTGAAGAAGCCCCGTGGGCATTGTGAGGAATGCACTCTGTTCACCATGTTCTGAGTGCATTCCTCAAAATGTTTTTTGTTCTTCCTGCTCCCTTTCACTCATGTAGATGAATTATTACAAGACAATGCTTTTGTACTTTGGGGATGTAATGAATTTTTTTGAGTGAATAAACCTACTGACTGATTGATTGTAATACTTTACAGACACCCCCGATAATCCTCTTTCATATGTTTGAACCCTGAGGCATCTTCAGATCCATTATAATAATGAATAATAAAGAAAATCCTCCCTGCCCACACCCACAAGCATCTATAACAACTATAATATTATGTACTTTTCATGCATCTGAAAATTGATGATGGGTATTTTTTATTTTCCTTCTACGTACCAAATTATTTATTAAGGCGTAAAAAGTATGCTGAAAGAATGAACATTCATTGCTTAACCGTTTGCTTGACAAAAAAACTTTGTATTCCTATAAATGTTTGACGAACCAACAATTGAACCTAAAAACTGAAATTACGGTCAGTAAAAACGGTATTGCAACAAAGCCAAAACTAGGATATACAATTGTCTCTATTTTTTTTTTAAACAGACAACAGCAAACTAAAATGTCTATGACATGACTGAGTAACTAAAAGTACTTAAAAGCACCATTACATTTAATGTTTTTAAACTTTGTTTTTCAAGAGCTGTTATATGATTTTTAACGTTAAGTTTAACTGCCAGCCAATTTCTGTGTCTGAGTGCAACAGGTTCCTGTTTTAAACACTTATCACAGTCTGCTTTCCATGGAACTCGACAGGTGTTGATGAATGCTATCAAGTGCTTTTCGACAGCATGGACCTCCTTTTCATCCGAAGTCCTCCTCTTGCATGATTGGCGACCTTTAAAACCAAAATTAATAACACGTGTAAAACAAATCCAGCCCTGAAGTACTGAAAGCACTTAAAGATGATGAAATTATAATACCAAAGCAATATATTTAAAGGTGTTTTTTTTTTATTGTAAAATACAGTCATGCCTTATTAGACCCCTCCTGCCAAATATAGTTAAATACAGCCAATTATTCACACCTACCTTGCTCACCATGAAAAGCAATTTTTCTCAATTATACCAAAAAGATACATTTGGAAACATCTAAAGTAAATATTAAATTTGACAGAGCTAAACTTGGAATTACATATAGAATGGTCTTCATTAAAAAAAATTATTTTGAGGCACACAACCTTCTTGCAGTTTACCTATTAATATATACTATAATATTGCAAAAACTAAACATTTGTTACCTCAATATCTTCTTGAGCCTACAGTAAGAAATACATCTAGATGAAAAGTTTAATACGGATAAACCATAATGCTACTCTCAAATCATTAGATTTATTCCAAACACCGGCATAGGTTTCATGATGTTCAGAATGGTCTTACAGTCTGGGTCAGCAGGGGCAATACTACTGACTAGACAGATATCCAGTAGACAGTAACTGAAACCCTCTGTAGTTGCCACAAGGAGGCTAAACCACAAAAGGTCAATGATAAATGAGCTGGTTGTTTCCAAGAATTTACGAAGAACCTTTAATGGAAAGAAAAAGTGAGGTATGTGAAAGTAGACCAAATACACAGAAAACTGCAATAATGAGGTTAATGTCAAGTAGAATCTATCCAAGAACTTGGCAAAAATTTCACAGGAAGTGTAAGCTGTGATGTTGTTATAAATTGGAGCTGACTTTCATGTCTAAAATAAGTGACGTATATAAAGATTTTAAAATGAAATTTATTTTATTATAAACCTAAATACATAAGCAAAAGGCTGGCCAACATTTGGACAAAGAGAGCGAACACCTAAATAACATATAAAAGTTTGACTAGCAAAAAGAAATGTTGATTCACAGCTATAAGGATCTACTACAAAGCTGGATCTGCTTCAGATAGGCAGTGTAATGTAATGTTTGACTAAGAAGCTATTTCTGGTTTGGTTTGGCAGTAATTCTTCATAACAAAATCTAAAATTCCTGTATGACGTGGATTTGTTCAAATGTCTTCATTAAGAATATGTCACAGGATTGTCCTATAGACATATTTGCATCATAATCCCTGATTGGAAACATACATAGAGTCTTAAGCCAGGTGTGAGCAATGCTACTGACACCAGACAAGATCTATAGTTACACAAAAAGGGATCCAATTTTTACCAAAAGAAACCTCAAACGGCGTCCTCACGTTTACTATACACCAGAAAAATGTGTTTGGCCCAAAACAACCATTTCCTGGGAAAAACACTTCAGCTGCTATAGACCCCACAATGACTTCAGACCAGACTAGTGTGTGTTAGCAGGACTGCTGTAGAAAGCCTGTTAAGGTCACAGTTTATAGAGAATTTGAAGAAAATATTAAATTTCTTCCAATGAAACCACTCTGACAAATCTCTGAGACATATCAAGAAGGACTAGATGCCCAATGAAAATAAGTACAGAAATAAATACCTTTTTGATGGAGGACTTGGACATGGGTGGAGCTTGATCAGATGAGCCAGCATTCTCAACTTCGACACCATAGTCACATTTGGTTCTTTGTCAACCTTCTGAAAAGAAAAAAAATAATCCTTTAATAATTAAACAATATGAATGCTGTCTAAGATTCAATATACATGAATCAACTACTTTTTAAACACCATCCTAACTTTTTTTTATGTATCACTTGCACCTAATTAATTATGTATGAATCATTGAAACATTGTCTATTATTAACTTACTAACTACTGAGGGACATCAAACAAGTAGGGATTATAGACACTGTTATTTCTGCCCCAAATTTCAACATTGTTGGTTACTATCTTTGTTCCTGAAAGACTTCATTTCTTTTTTCCCAAACCAACAGTCTAAATTCATGACCTGCAGATCAAGAGGAAGGCTTGATCTTTCCCAACTGCTATGTTCTCCTTCTGGTATGGTTGTGGCATTCTCTAGAGTTGGCTTTGTGTCCATCTTTTGGTATTAATTCTGCCATTGAGCAAATGGTTGTCTAAGTGTAAATGTCTGGTTACCTGGAACTTTAGATGTTTTGTATTTTTTAACCTATTTTATCAGACCATCAATAAAGTTTATTTGTATAGCATATTTCAGCAACAAGGTAATTGAAAGTGGTTTATGTCATTAAAACACAAAAATACAAAGTCACAGAACACACAGTCAAGAATGGAAACATTGTAACTCTCTTTATGTGGTTCTGAGGATTCATGTCATAGTCCATCACTACTCCACTTGCCAATTTCACCCCATAATTAATTATGTATGAATCGTTGGATTAGATGTAGCACTTCATCTTTTTAGACTCAAGATGGTTCCTCTTTAGGTCTAAAGATAATAACTTTTGTTTTATTTCTGTTAAGCTGGATAAAGTTTTTGCACATTCAGACATTTGTACTAAGCATCTTTCAGTGCTTGAATGGGTTGTGAGTCACCTGATGACATTATAATGTAGAGCTTTCTATCATTTGGTTTAGGTTTATAATTTCTTCTAAGGTTTTGTAGTTTAGTAGTTGAAATTGAACCATTTTTCTGTATTTGTTGTTTTCATTTTTGTAAAACATGGAGGGTCTTCTCTCAGCACTGGTACAGTGCTTTGTCAAATAGCAATGGCAGGTCATTGTCACTATACCATACTTTGCTAGTCCAATTTATATCATTTGGAATAAATTAGTATAGTCTGAGCCCCTGGTATATCTGTTTGAAGGTCAAAACATAGAAACAATAAAAAGGCATTAAAGTGCAAAATTTTATATATTGACCAGTACTATATTCTGTACACAGCTATTTAATATGGAAGGGCCTAAGAATAGTTGCTGTCTAGACATTAAGAATATCAAAGAGAATCCTTAAACAGTTAACACCAAACTTCTGTCAATGGTGCTGTCTCTTTCTGTTCTGGGTAAATAGTCAACCTTCAGTCATTTGCAGAAAATTACATTATTACTGTATAAAAATAAGTTTCATTTAGGCTTGCATCCACACGGATTCGGGGTCTTGGGAGACCAGAAACTATCATTTTTGAAACCATATTCCAGAGTGGATACATTTTAGAATGCGGGTGTCATATTTACGTGTGGTCACTACAGCTAGGTTTTCTTTTAAATGATGAGGTCATAGCTCCATCACCCTCTCTACCCTGCATGTGCCTTAGTCTCACAAATAAACATGCTTGCCATTCTGCAGTCTTTTCAAATCTGAAATGTAAAACCCGCCCAACTCCAAAAAAATTTCTACCCCTGACAAAACCAATGTTAATAGCATCCGTTAATTGCAGTCATTGTAAATACAAAGTAACAGTTTCAATAATACAGTCGAAAACACTTACAATATGAATGAAAACACATTTTAGTGTTAAGCATATTAAAACAAATCCTATTAAAATCCGCAGTTTCCTCTCAGCTCTGGATCTGAAAAAGTTTGTTTTATTTAATTTTTCAGATCTACGGTTTATAAGAAACTTATTATTTTAAAGTTATAATCTGCCATTATACTGATGATAGTTGCTCTTAGTGATTTTTCTGAATAGTATACTTAGCCCATTTTATTATTAGTTAGGCAAACACAATAAATGCATAGCTTGCTTGAGGATGTACATTTGTGTAGTTATTTGAATTTTATATCTATTGACTAGGCATTTACACAATACTACAAAGTGGCAATAAACTACTGACTTTATTTAAACAATATGGGCACAAATGTTCAACTGAAATTAAACAAAATCCCAAAATAAAACAAAACATTTTAATGATGACATGAATGGACAAAAATGTAAGTGCTGTACATTTTCCATTCCCTTTTAACTGAATGAGATGTTGATGTTATCACGGTTATGACAAGACCCTACAGGTTCTGCATGTATACACTCTAAACATAACTGTGCTGGTATATGAACATTATAGTGGTTCCAGTAATAAGCTACCATGTCATAAAATACTTTTTTTACACATTTGCAAGAACATTTGCTACATTAATGACATAAATGTCAATTCAGCACTAAACAAGTTAATAACCAATCTGCAATCATGCCAATGATTCCAAACGTGAAGATTATAAATCAACAAAAAAGAAATACAATTATTTCAAGGCATTTAAAATGATCCTCAGACTTAGATTTTTATTTTTCCCAACAATGTAATTAGAGTAAGATTGGTGTGTGTTGTGTAAGTGTGTGTTCCTGCAGTACCGCAACCCACCACAATGGGCCGGTACTGAGTGACTATCTTATCCACACCTAACCACAATGTGTTGTTTTTTCTGAATTTTAATGACGTCCCTGAAAATTTGACAGAGCATCCTGCTGACCTTCCTTTCATTGAATTCAATGCTGACATTGTTGGGACCACACAAAAAATTTGGTCCCACAACGTGAGTGGGCTCCCTTTCTGTCATCCCCTGTACACAGCAAAGACAAACACACATAAAACAAAAACTATTTCAATAAAACATTTCAAGACCAAGTAATGATGTGGAGTGACACAGAGCCTCAAGGGTCAAAGAAAAAAAAAAAGGTCTAAAATACAAAGTGGCCTAATTATGTTAATTTATGTTTAGAAGTAAGGTAGAGAAAAAAGGTGGTGAGAGGGATATGACTTTACTTTTTGTTAGAACTAAAAAAAAGCATCAAAAACTCAAGCTCAAAAATAGTTTTACAGAAAACACAGGTGCACAGCTGACTCAGCTGGTATGGTGCATCTGGCCACTGCTTTAAGTTTTCTTCAGCTTGTAATTCTGTTAAACTAATGAAAAACACAGGCTAAGACAAATACACTAAATAAATCTCAAGCAGATCAACAGAGTAGGAAGTGCAGGAGGACGTGAGACATGTGCTTTGAGTATTAGAGCAACAAGCTGGATTTTATTCAGCAACATGTGGGGGAAATCTACAGGGCTTTAAGATGTTTTGCTTGAATTTACAACAAAAAAAGTAAGAATCCATGAAATGAACTTCTAAAAGCAAAAAAACATGAACATCAATGAATTATTAACAATTGCTTTTTTTTTTTTTAAACCTTTCTGAACATTCTCCTTGAGGTGCATGTGTATGAGCGCGACTGCAAGGCTGTGCCTGATGCAGTTTAACACATATGTGCATGTAACAACACTGGCGGATGGTGTAAATAATAGATGATGGCATAAACAGGAAAAGGAACACTCTGGAGCTGAAAGAGTGTGTGTGCATTTGTGTCCTAAGGGTTGTTTGAGACTCACATAGCACAGACAGATGGGTAATTATCAGGAAGACGACACGAAGGTCTTTGCTATTGCAAAAGACATGAGCATTTCTATTGAGATTTTACCTCCATGGATTCTGCAAGGTAAAATGGGTAATAATAATTATTTGAGTGTGTTTTTAGCACTCAATGAAATAGAAAAGAAACTTGATTCAAAGAAGATAAATTAGTGTACTTAATGCAAGGTACATCTCATATTGTATGTCGTAAAAGTACAAATCCTGATCTTGTTTCTTGTGTCCAAAGTTTTTAAATAGACTTAAGTACAGGTGTGGTTTTCCCATTGGGACTTTGCTTTTCCGTAAAGATGGGCTTTTCTTTGCCTCCCCCCTTTGTGGGAGAGGAACCAAGCTTAACTGTATCCCCCATCATCACATACCACACTTTCTCTCACACACAAACTACACAAAATTCAACATCTAATAGGATTCACCTGCACGTTTTATTTCTATTTAAAAAAGATAGCACTCATAGGGATCTGGGCTAATGTTGCTTTAACCATCAGGCACAATGTTGTTTTTTTATTTTTATTCTTCAACAAATGTTGAATAAAGTAATTACTGTAGCATGAGTTATATGTTTCCAGGCGAAACACTAGTCAGCATTTTGAACTTAACTCTGACCCAAATAAGGAGATAGACGATGTACAAATGATACAAAGACAAAACAAAAATGTATGAAGAGTTAGGTTGGCCATTATTACTATTACAAATATGCCACCTACGCTATAGCTCACATTTATATCAGGGTAGCAGAGTGTATATGCAAGGGACTCTTTTGTTTAATGAAAGATGATTGCCTCTGACTTATTTAGTGAAATTCCACCTGCACAAATCACAAAGCTGGACTTGGCGTATTTGAATGCTCACAGACTAAGCCAGCTGGTAAAAGACCACATATTTATCTTTTTAAATCTTTATAAATAGGTAGACTACTTTTTCAATAATATTATTTTCAGCAACACTAAATTTTGTCTACAGTCTTACAAAGGGGTGAAAAACCTTTACAAGGAAAACCTCAGAAATCCAAAAATTCTCTGGCACAACTTCACTTACACCCAAGGTGCATTAAAAGAGGTCTGTAGATCTGATAAGGTGAAGAACCAAGTAACACTAAACAATAAAGTTGTGCTTTAGTGTTGCTGGTGTCTTCAACCTTTCACAACCACAAACTTTAAATTAGCACAAAGTAAGAGGGTAACAGAAAGTTAAATAGAAGCGACTAAAAGGTAACTCACATTTGTTTATTTGGTGGCTTGAATTGTAGCAAAAACAGAGCAGTAATAAGCAAATATAAATGGCTTCATAGGAAATAAAAACGCCAAAACACTCAACAGATTTTAGCACTAAACCCACAAAAAACTGCGAGACTAAATGGTCGAAGTAAAAAATCCATTGCCCTAATAAGAATACCAGACTCTTTTTCAATTTATTTTCCATCTTCTGTGCTGCAGTAATGTGGAGTCTACTGTTTATAGATCGAAGCTTTACTACGGATATTGATTTTGTGCCCAAGGGATGGACAATTGTTATGAAACCATATTGATTTTCGAACACAGTACCTTCTTTTTTATCCATAAAACGTTCTTGAAGTATGTAACATTTGAATTTCTTCATGAAACAAGCCGTGAACTGTTTGTGTAGTAGAACCATGGTGGCGGGTAACAGTATCTTTAAAGAAAACTGCAACTGACCCTGAATCTGTAGGTGACAATTGAGTTTTACCTAAAACATATGTTAAAAAAATGTATCCCACCAGTTCGGAGCTATAAACTGTGGAGATTGCATGATTGGTTTTAAAGTGAATTAGTTGTAAGCTTGTCTTAATGACTGTTGCTGTTGATGTTTCTTATAAAGTTACTTCTTTTTTCCCCTAGAAACACTTTTATTTTTCATTGGTTGAGATCATAAAACTAAAACAGGAATTAATAATTGCTTTTGTTCTTTAGCATAAATATTTTGAGATATGAATTTGCAATACATTTTTTATCAGTTACATAGCCATTAGCTGCAGGACTGATTAGGATAAGTTAGTACTTTAATTACCTCTATGATAAGATTCATAGGGGGAATTTATAAGGTATTACAGTATCCTGTTTTCCCGCTCATGGTTTGCTTTATTATT
Organism: Orestias chungarensis; assembly: GCA_032876305.1. NCBI lineage: Eukaryota > Metazoa > Chordata > Actinopteri > Cyprinodontiformes > Cyprinodontidae > Orestias > Orestias chungarensis. Next base: position 518,857 of record JAVLVB010000459.1, on the reverse strand, counting down.
GCCCCTGATCCACAAAGCCAACATTTTCCCATTTGTCTGCTTTACCTCAGCTTTCAGCATGTGGTATTTTTTTATTCATCTTTTGTAACACAAACAAAGGATAAGCATCTGGACTGACTTTAAATAATGCATATACATACCCCAAAACATTTTCTAGCTAATGCATACATAAAATATATTTTAAATGTCAATAGTGTTATCTGTCATTTGCAAAGCTATAAAGACGTATAAAGACTTTTTTAAGCTGGATTTAAATATTGTCAGAGTCAAGTCCTGTCTCACTTGTTCAGGAAGACTGTCCCAGATTTTTGGAATATAGCCCTGAAAGTAGCCTCAGCCTGTTTGGTCTTGACTCTAGGAACAAGCAGGGCACCAGAACCAGAACTTCTTAAAGTCTGTTGTTTCATATGGCTCAAACATATCAGAGATGTAATTTGGCTCCAGACCATCAAGACACTTTTACAGAAATACACCTAATTTAAAGTCTATTATCAAACGGAGAGGGACCCGGTGCAGAGGTCTGAACACTGGACTAATGCGATAAACATTCTTTGTTTCACTCAGAACTCAGCAGCAGCATTGTAGATATTTTACAGCTTTCTTACAGCTTGTTTAGAGGGTGTCCAGTCAGATGGCCGTTACAATATTCTAACCTTTTGGGGACAAACGCATGTTTTAAACTTTCAAAGTTGTGTGCAGCCACTATTCCCTTGTTTCTGGCAATGTTTTAAAGGGTAAAAACCTTCCCATGTTTTTTTTTTTTTTTATTCAGCTGTGAAAGTTCGGGTCCAGGTCAAATATTATCCAATAAAATTATTTTTTCGGAACAGTTTATGTTTAGACGAACAAACTAAGATCTGCTTAGATGCAGCACCTGTAGTTACCTTTATAAATAAGTCATATGATTTTGTTGAACCACAAAAATCCTTTAAAAGTGGTCAGACGTAAAGCACAATTGTTTTGTCTCTCTGCATAAACTGATGTGACTTTTTCTGTTTGTCTTTTTTCTGCAGTTCTAATTGGAGGATCACGGTCACTTCCACTGGCCAGGTGGCTGACCCTTGGCCTCTCCTGCTCTCTATTGCTGCTCTACAGATGATGAGCACCTTCCACCGCTCCACCACTTGTCTACTTACAGACACGGCCCTGACTTGCTATTTTTAAATTCCCGCTTTATCCTCCGCTCTGCTCTGAACATGTGCCGTTACCGGTCTGTCGTCCTCACTCACCTCCTCCTGCCTTATATATCAGTTTCATTCCTCTATCATAGATAAAACACAGTTTGTTAAATATCTGTCCTCTCTTTTCGTTGACTGTTGCAGCATTTATGCACATAGTATAATCAACTGTCTCACAGTCTGTTAAGATTTCGAATAGTTATAGAGGAGAATAACTTTCACCTTAAACACTATGATAGGAACACCTTATTCATGTTTATTTCCTGCCGTTGTCTCTGGTTGATCACCCTTGTTCATCCATGTGCATACCTTTTTAAATCCCCCCTTCCACATGCACTCCAGCCAGCCCACCTACCCCACCCCACTCCTGGCACCCTATCCCCAGACACACCAACGTGTCGGACACGCTACCAAAGATGACAAGGAACCTGGGAGAATAAAAAGCAGGGATTCCAAAAAGAATATTGAAAAAAGGACGCGATAAAACATTACAAAAGGGATTTTTTTTCTTCTTTTTTTTACCAGGACTGTCTTTTGCATCTTTCTTTGGGGTAATTTGGAACTACTGACGTAGAAGTGAAGAACCACATGAATAAGAGAAGCAAAGCTATTGTTTGTGGGGAAATAAGAGTTTCTGAAGAGGATCGTGAAAGCTGGATGGCCCCGGTAGCCTCTCTGCTTGCCACAAGAGACAAACCTCAGTGCGGATAATACGTGTACATTTATCTCTCTATATACATATATATATATATAAATAAAGATATATATATATTAAATATAACAAATTTAAACTAAAAGACTACAATGACAATGGAGGACTGAAGTAAATGAAATTAATTGAAGCACAATGTTTATACTACTCTGTTGTACCTTTGGGTTTTTATTTCACTTCTTATGTGATGTTGCAGTCAAACCTATTCAATGTTTTTGATATTTTGTTTTCCTTTTGATTTGCCATACTAAGGTTTAAGGACAATGAGTAATAAAGTATTATATTCATATCTCTATGACGTACAGAGGATGATTTATGATGCTGAACCTGATCTGAGCACCCAGAGGGAAAACACACATGACCCAAGCCATCTGGATGGAAACCCTTACCTCCTCTGTGCACTATCATTATAAGTTTCACACCTTCAGGCAATACACAAAAACACTCATATACCCTTGCTGCTATAACCATAGATCTTCTAGCAAGACCCCTTCTTAAATGAAGCAAAAATAAATAAATAAACATTTTCCTCAAATTCTGACTAACTAAATTAACGCACTTGATTGTATAAAAATGAAACCAAATGTTTCAATTACTAAATGAAAACAGAATCCCTTATAGAAAAAAATGTGTAATGTTGGAAAATATATATTTGGTGTTTAATAGTAACGATGAATATTTTATATAGCAACACATTGAAGCAATACCCACATCTGTCTATATAAACATCAATGTGCAGATAAACCTCATAAAAGAGGATATGAGGTTGTGCTTTACCACACCATGCTCCATCTTATATAAACGCTGTTTTTAAATGTAATTTTGATGTACGTTTGTACGTGGATCATCTTCATTACTGTGTACAATTGCATGTGAACCTGTCTGTTCCTTCATGTACATTGTGTCATGTTTTTATTTGGTGTGTCACTGCATTTTTTGTTTTGTCTTCATGTTTTTTCATTGTGTGTACACGGCTAAATTGTTGATATTTGGTTAGTGGTAAGTAGCAAATAACGCAAAGACTTAGTGTGTCTGCTCAGTTTTAACTTACTCAGATGTGAGGAGGTGGATATTTGCTTATTGCATATTGGTACACAACTAATGCACACAATATCAACATTAGGACAAATTGAAACTATTTTGTTTTTTTTTGTTTTTTGGGGGGGAGGGGGTGTCTGTAGATTATTTTATCCGACTCCATCTGTCTGATAGATTTTTATAGAATATACCACCAGTTATGTCATAACTTTCAAAGGTTGTTTATTTGTGAGATTTACACCGGGTTTAGTTGTACAGTTTAATAAGCAGTATTCTTTCCACGGGAGTACACATTAAATATGTCAGTCCTTTATCTATGCTCAGCTGTAAGTATGTTTATGACATATAAAGCATTCATCATGTGCATGGCATCTCTCTCTGTTAACTGTCCAGTCATTCCTCTTATTGCTTAAGTAGAAGTAGTAAGTGGTGAATATTTTCACAGTGTCTAAATGCGAGCATGAGGCTATTTAAAATTAACAAGGGTCTTGTTGCCACGCATGGAAATTGATTTTGGTTAAATCAATTGGAAACACAATTTCATATATTTTGTAATAATCTAAAATTTGCATTTAAAGGAAAAACAAACTTCTAATTTGATACTTTAGAAGACCAATGTTACAATGTGACTACAGTTAACCTGATTGAGGCGATACTTTCATTTTCTACAACAACGTAATTCAGTATTGTAAGACTTCTAAATAACTAATTCATATATATTTATGAGTATGTACATTTCCATTTTTTTTTTTCAAATTGGATTTTTTAGTAGTTATTAGCACTTAAGTAATAGATCATCAGAATATAAATAAGCCTCTAGAAGAACTGTATTATGGGCAACATGAAGGTTCCATATATGTTCTTTAATTAAAAAAAAACTAAAGATGTACATATCTTTTTTTTCATTAAATTAAACATAGTTTTGTACTTTTATGTTAAAAAATGTAAGTTTTGAAATCATAGCCCCTCATTTTATTTTATATTTTAAATAACAACGTTTCCATAACATTGAATGTGGAGTGAGAAGCAAACTGTTAATTAGGGATCTCCTTTGGATTTATGTTAAAGTGACTACATGGGACAGATACATTGATAGTTTCTGTTTTCTCCCAAAAACTTCAATAACACTAAATACAATGTGTTTTTATTTGATATTGATATTGGTTATCGGCCCGATGTGAGCCAAAGAAAAGGAACTTAGGAAAATATCGGCCCTTATGTAAAAACTCCAAAAGCACCACTCCAGCACACAATTGCACACTTTTATTCAAATGGTAGACCCCTCTTTCTTTAAAGGAAGTTTAACTTTTATGCATTTATCTAATAGTAAGTGAAAGGTTTTAATTACTTACCTATGGTACACACGGGCGATCAATCCAGGTTTTACCTTGCCCATTTCTTATTGACTGCTAAAGATAAACATACCATTTTTTTGGGGATGTTTGGCTAAAGTGTGGCAACAATGTAATGAATGCTGTTGATATGGCAAATGGGCTATACTTACTTACATTTACTCAGAAGCCACCCTCACCACTGGCACATGCCTCAGTTGACAGTTTGCCCTGGGGAAAATGGACATGTGACAACAACTGTAATTGAACCTGGTACTTGCCTGCTTGCAAAAGACAGCTTTGCCACTGACTGCTCATGGGGACAAGTGCTCCCCTGGGCTAGAAGTTGGGTACATGACTATTGAGTTTAGGGTCAGGCCTGTACTGGTAAAGGTACTGGTTAGAGATTACAGAGAGTTAGAGAGATGTTTATTGAAAGGTTTATGCTAAAGAAATTCATGAAAAATGGATGGACGTTAATGGAAATTTCCTGCAGGAATAGAAAAACAAATTATCTGAGTGTGTGTGATGTGTGTGTGTTTTTACTAAACCAAGATTCAAGTTTCCAGTTCCTGGATTAAATTATTAACATGAACAGCAAACTAGGCAAGGTTAAATTCCATTTGTAATTTCATGACTACAAAATTATCATCAAATCCTTTTTCTACACAATAGACAAATACATATATATTTAAAGACAATGATAAAACGTCATTATTAGAAAAGCCATGTCAGTCCTCAAAAATGACATTTATGCCTGGCCTTAGGAAGGTGCACCAGCTGCCCTACTGCTGAAAAGTTTTTTTTCTTTTTGTTCTGGTAAACTGAACTCTTGAAATTGCTTTTAGCCTGAACGGACTTAAGGGCATTTTGCAACAAGAGATCTTACACAAAGCTAAAACCTCAGACTGAGTTAAAAATAAGCTAGATAATGGTGCATTTCTGCTGATTGTAGGATACATTCTTCAATGGGTTAATGAATGTAACAAAAATGAAAATCTTTGTATATTAATCATTTTCTTCTCTTTGTCTTGACAGCTTTATTTCATTTGAAGCTATTTGCCAACTGTTGAATTTCAGGCTCCGACCATTGTGATAAAAAACAGTGTCGAACTTTTGCTCTCATTTTACTCCATTTTTGTTGTTTAAAAAATATGCATGGTTCTTGTAAAAGTCCCACTTGGTTACAGCAGATGGCTACTTACACCAAGCATGGTTCTGCTAAAGGCTTCTTGCTGTTAAAGGGGCATTTCCCTCTCCCCTATTGCTACTTGCATGCTCAATGTGAGCGATTGCTTGAAAGTTTACAAGAAGTTGCAGTCGAGCATTCAGTCTTATTAGGTGCTCATTCAGGAGAGAAATGACTGATTGCAGTCAGTTTAATGTGTCAAATATTAAACCTTTTATCAATTTGCAGTAACTTGATTGTTAGGATTGATAGCCGTTGGTATCTGACTAATGGAAGAATAAGAATAGAATATGATAGAATTGTTCTTTATTTTTCCAGATAAGATAGCTTAGATATTAAATATACATATAATGAAAGGAAAATAAATAACAAATATACTGTACAGTAAAGGCAAAAGATCAACATAAATACTAGCAGGTGTATAAACACTTATTAGGTTTGTTGGGGGCAGTAATGGTTATGGAGTCCAACGGCTGTTAGGAGGAAAGATCTACTGTAATGCTCCTTTGTGTCCTAAAGATGAAGCGCACTGTTACTAAAGGGGCTCTCCAGTTTAGCTACAGTTTCATGTATGAGGCAGGAGATATTATCCGATGGTGATCTTAGTTTAGCCAGACTACATGTCCCTCCATCTCCACGGTGACCAGGGTGTTGGGATTCCTGATACGTTTTTGTATTGCTTTCTCTTCATTTTAAAAAACCTCAGCTTGCTCTAAAAAGCATCTGTCTAATGAGTCCAGTCCAGTTTATTGTTCAGGTGGAACGTCAGGTACCTATTAGAGTCCACTATCTCAATGTCCACTCCCTGGATCTTCATCGTTGTCAGTGTGGTGGGTCTTAGGTTGCAGAAATCCACCACAAGCTCCTTGGTTTTAGCATTGTTGATAAACAATAAGTTTCTTCTTGCTCCAGTCCACAAATTCCTGAGTCCACTGTTAGTAATCTAGCATAACAATAAACAAGACACACTGCAAAAGATTTACATAATATCAGCCTTTTCTTTTCCATTGTCAGATATATTTATGTCTAATTTCAGAATCATTTAAACTGTCAGTGGATGGTGATTTTAATCAAATTATTTTTCATCTTCTGTGCACACAGGTCAACTGTTGAATTCTTCTCAATGTTTTTTCTACTTCTTTTGACATAAAAAAAATATATGTATATTTTTCCACATGCTCACATTGTGACATTCCACATTAATTACCAGGCTCAACATTATCTGCTTCTTTGCCTCTAGCAAACTCTATGCTTGTTTGTTCCCATAAAAGATAGATTAGTTTCACACATTGTGTCATTAGCACATGATATTCGCAGCCTCCTCTTATCCCCCTGATCTTGTCCTTTTTTAATCCCAGCAGTTTCTGAGAATGCATCACACTCCACAGCAAACAAGTGATTGGATGATCTGATCCTATAATATGTATATTCTTTGTTGTTTGAGACCAGTTCAGACATCTTAAACTCTTGAAACACAGTTTTTACTACTTACTACAATGACAGTTTTTGCCCACGCTATTCGGCTGAAAAGTAGTAACAGCTAAAAACAAATTTTTTTGAAAGATTTGGAAGTAAAAATACAAACTTTCTGTCCTTCTTAGTAGAGCAGCTCTAATCACATTCACATTGACTATGCTGGCGTCATTAAGCACCGCCCCCTTTAAACAGGAAGCGAGCTCTGTTTTGATGTTACTTTACTACATATTACTCTGTAGCTCATGCAGGGTTAAACCTGTGTTTGATGACATTCAACTCGTGTTGGGGAATAAAGAAAGTGAAAAACTGTAGGTTCATTATAATCTTGTTTTCCAATTGGCATAAAGGCAAGATTTTAACTTGCTGTGTCACTGTTTATCCCTGCTGAAACACAAACCTCATATATGTGGTGGACAGTAGAGCCTTAAAGGTGAAACCTATTTGGTGTGCTTCAACGTACATTACTCCATATTACTTGGTTATTAGATTTCTGGCACTAATAGATTTTTTACATGAAGTGTACAAAATTAAGTTTCTTCATAACAATGTGTACCAATAATTCTCATAGACACATCACATGATCATTCCATGCATTGAACATTTTTAAGTAGGCTCTAGGCAAACTTTAAGGTAAAAGTGCAAGATCTCACTCTTGCTGCCTTACATACTACGTTTACTGATCTTAAATTTGGACCTATCAACTATGTACCAATATTGCACAGACTCCCTGGATGTCAGAAAGTATATTCCAGGAACTCAGAGCAAAGCTATCTTTAATAAATGGTCTTACTTACAAGAATAAGTTCCCCTTACTATCTCCCTCTGTTGCCTAAAACGGGCAGAAAGAAGTGGGAACAATGAGAGAAGATGAAAACTAAAGGTGAACAGAAGGGGGGGAAACTACAATGAACAGAAATTACAATACTAACTGCATTATCATTATTAAATATATATATATATATATATATATATATATATATATATACAGTAATAGTTTGAGTGAAATTTTAATATGTGGGGAAAAAAACAAGCTCCTTTAAAACTAATAAGTAGTTTTAGATTATCTTCAAATATCCAGCCTCCTGGTAAAAAACAAACTCAGCAGTATTTGCAGGAAGGTGTTTGACAGTGCTGAGACCTTCCCCCTCACTTTGATAGATTGTTCCTAAATGGAAAGAGTGCATTATTACAGATAGCTTAAACCTACTCAAATAAGCCAAGGAGGCTTGATTTTTCTTTTTCACTGATTGTCTCATAAAACACAATACGGTTATGTTAAAAACCTACTTCTATAAGCAAAAGTTACCTACTGCAGACTTAAGAACAGTGCAGAGAGCTGGATAGAATGGGTTTTCATGGGTCAGCAGCTAAATCAAAATTCTATATCAATAAGTGCAATGCAAACCATCAGAAAAGGTGATGTAAACCAAACAAGTGTTGCTCTCTACACCAGTAGATATATGGAATGAGGACATGGATAGGTGGCCTGCAAAACAGTTTTCCCCTCTGCTTAATAGAGGATCTTTGGAATGCATTGATTAGCATATATCACAGTTTTATTGCTGGTCTGATTTCTATTTCTACAGCTTAAGGTTGTAAGGTCGAGCTGGGGGATTTAAAAAAATGTTCTGCTCTTCCATTGTTTCAAGAAATTTAAATTTGCAGATACATCAGAAACTTTTTAAAACAATGTATTTATTTTGTTTCCTCCCGCAAAATGCCTTTGCAAAATTTACCTGCAGCGTAGAAAATACATAAATATTAAGACTAGCCTAATAATTTTTAAAACAATCTTCTACAGCAGTAAAAATTTTAAGTAACATCCTAAAATCATAAACGATCTTTGGGATGCATAAAGTGCAAAACCACCAGACTGAGAAACAGCTTCGTTCCAGAAGCTGTAAGACTCTCAAGCACACCGCAAGGACAAACACAAATGAAAAACACTTTTTCATTTAACCGGCACTGATCACTTTAATATTGCACTATAATATGTCACTTCACTGAACCATCCATGCTGCTACAGCAAAAATTGCACTCCGGATTTTCATGCTGCTATGTCTGACTTCCTAAATTTTGTATTTTGTATATTTTGTGTTTACCAAACGTATTCTTTTATATTCTTATATTTTATTATATTCTTCTTATTTTTAGCTATTTTACAATTGCTCTCAGGGTGTAAACTGGACCGTGGGATGACGGATTTTGTCCCACCTCATGTACCACATGACAATAAAGAATCTTTGAATCCTTGAACATCGCTAGAAATACTCGAAATTACAAAGGAATATGTAATAAATGTACACAACGGACATTCATTCAATACTGTCTTTTAATCAAAGGTATGTTCATCATTACAAAAGCTGTATATAGTACTTCTGATTACTTTGTAATTTCCCAATGTAACATAACATGCAGCTCCTTCAATAAAGAAGGACTTCAATGTCCTTCTATATTGAAGCCCCAAAATACATATTAGTGTGATGAAGGACCATATAAATCCTGGGTTGTATCTATCCTAATTATTAGCTGTAGTCTCAGCCGTGCTATAAGTTGAGGCTCTGCGAGCTAAGGTGAAAGTAATGTTTTATCAGATTAAAGAAAGCTCCTTTGAAAAGAATCAGAAGTGGTAGAATCAAACCTGAGAAACAAGAAAATTATATATCTATTAACTATCCAGTAGAAAATGAGTTAGAATTTATGAAATAACATTGACAGTTTTCTAAATGTTCAATCTGAATAACTTCTAAGTAAACAATCATCTTGTACAAACATGTTGTTTTATAATTTCTGAAACTGTAAAAAACAGATTTGGCATTTTCAGTCTGACGGTAATAATAATCTATAGCGGATAAGATGATAACTAGTCACAATCTTTTCCACAGAGCAGCACTTAAAAAAAAGAAAACTCTAAATATCTCTTTAGGGAGTTATGGTTATTCACTATTATGAGCTGGTTAACACTTGTAACAGACTAATCTATAGTGGCTTAAACATTTACTTCTTCCAACTAACCATGAATAAACGCTCGTTATGGCCTAACTGAAAAGTTTCTACAGATCATCACTGACCTTGTGTAGATTATTCGAATACTGTGATTTCTGTTTCAGACAAGCAGAATATCTGTGTGAGTAACTGAGCCAAAGATTTTATTGCTGGCCAATTAGTCTCATATCCACTTCCACTGAAATGCCTGCTTATCTGCCCCTCTGTTTGCACACTCTCTGCATAAATATGCTCTCTCCATCACCCACAGGCATAATCAGTACAGTATAAACTCTGTAGTTGACCAGATAGAGAATGTTGCGCAAAGTATGTTTGCTTTCTTACGATGTTTGTGGTTAGATAACAGTTATTACAATCACCGAAGCGGCTGCATTATCTTTCATTTCAGGTTATGGAAAGGTTGCAGGAAAGTTTGATGCCTGAACTAAAACATGTACAAAATCTTCCAATTTAGTGCTTTGTAAGGCAAAAATATGGTGAAGGTAAACCAAACCTCCTCAAGAATTACACTGTCAATAAGTTAATGGCCTCTAAAAACAGTAAAACCCTAATAGCCTGTTTTACACAGTTTTTGATTTATTGAAGGAGTTAAGAAAGACGAAAATGGAAATGCCTTCACATATATATTTCCTAAGTGAGACCTGAGGGAAAAAAGATCCTTGTGTGGACTGCTGACTGACAGAGAAACCATACATAGTAAAAACAAATGAATATTCGTTGAAAAAAAAAGGACTGAGCTTTCCTTGGAGTGTAAATGAGTGGAGGCAAGCAATCAAATATATCTTTGTTATACTCTATACTATTTATCTGCTTTGTTATTTGTAATAATTGGTAATAACCCCCTCCCCATACCTGTTTAAGGTTTTTACATTATATAAAAAGTGTTATAAAAACATGCATTTGGCCCCCAGTTAATAACCACACTTCAATACAAGTAAAGGTTCAACCCTTTTGAAACAAGACATGCCAATATTACTCATCTGGGATCTTAGAAGACTGAATGGAAAACATCTAAAAGCGGAACTTTTTAATTTAAGGTGTCTTTATTTGATTTTTTTAATCTGACTCCTCAATATGCAGAGGATTCTACCAGACAGAATTCCTGTGTTTTACATTCACCAATAGTCTTCTTGTTGGCACTGCAGAATAATAGCCAGAATTGCATCATGAGCAGATAATAAGGATTCTGTTGACACATTCTCTAACCTTCGTTGTAGATGAACTAGGCCAAATGTATTTATTAAGTATTTATTATTTATTTTTAACTGGAACTGGTTTTCTACAGAAGCAAACACAGCTAGTGTTGCCACCAGTCCAATGAATTATGGAATTGTGTATTAATTGGAAGTTAAATGTTGCATTGATCAACTGAATTTAACTTAACTTTAAGTTCTTAATTTATTTTGTTTGTATTTTAAAAATGACGTTCATAGCTGCAAATCAAACTCTTAATTTAAGATAATTAACTGCACCTTGTAAGAAAATGGGCTTACTGGTAGTACGACATTTCAAGCTTAAAGTATAAAGGAATTTGCTTTCTTTATCACCCCTGTAATAAAAACACTTGCACCATTTAAAAAAATACCTCTGCTTCGTACAGTGGCTATAAGATTCAAGCCCCTTTTGTGGTCATAGCCCAGAGAAGTTGTGGTGGGAATCCCTTACTTTAATTTCTAAACGATGGTAACCCTAAAGGAGACATAAAACATATGTCTCTAGCCAGGACCTATATGCGTAAATGTCTTGAGCAGACCAAGTTATGACTCTGACTGGAGTCATGAGTATTTTGATAAAGTAATACAATTAGATCATTTTCATTGAGCATTTATTTGGGACACATGACAGATATGCAGGTAGAGTTGTTACGGCAGTAGCTGCAATTAGCTAAGCTAATCAAACATTTTGCTTACCCTGTACGCTCAGAACAGTAGAGCAGACGAGAGAGAGGTCAAAGCATGGCTTGCTTCAATGATGAATGGAGAGATAAATTTATCATCCATCCTGCAGATGGCTCAAAACCTCTCTGCTTAATATGCAACTAAACTCAACGCATTAATTAGATTTGTATGCTTGGTCTGTTTTTTTGATTGTTTGTTTTATTTGTTGTTGTTTTTTTGCTTAAAATTTAAGCTGTCAGTTCTTAAAATCTGGTCCTTTCAAATTAAGATGAACTAAGTCTAGGATCTGTTTTATTTAGAAGTATATGTTTTAATTGATTTTAATTATGGTAAAATAACTAATTTTGCACCCAAAACTAGACATTGTTCATATTAAAAAACTGAACATATAGCAAAACCGTAACAGACAAAACCTGGAGTTCACTTTGGACCTTTTTCTAGAAGGAAATTCAAATAACTGGACCTGGGTAAGTTTTAATTAAATACCCTTGGTTGAGAGTGTTACTAAAGTGCATTAAAATTAACTGTATGGTTGGTGTGTTAAAGACTCAGCAGTTCAGTAAAAACAGTTTTAATATATGACTAAATCGTGTTGGATTAAAAAAAACACCAGCAATGGGATCAAGAACCTCTTTCCATATGAGAATGTTGAACTCCATCCCTTTTATACTATTGCCTGGTGGCAGCAAAATGACTTAACTGCCGTACTGAACGGCTGTAAGGGGAGATCTTTTGTAGGGCAATAAGATCTTATACGGAGTGATAACAGGCGAACACTATGAGACATTTTTAATAAAACCCATTGGACCTCGGTAGACCTTGGTGGTCAGAGGACAGAAAATTGGTTGTAGAAAAAAAACAAAGTGGGGCAGAAGGATCAGTGGATCAGGAATAGTGTGTGTGCTCAGAAACATTGTCAGGCACGGGAAGGTAGATGCAAGTTCATCCAACGGCTAGGTGAAAACTGAATGTCAGGAGACAGAACTTTGCATAGAATGAGAATCAAGACAAGGAATGCTGGGCATTTACACAGTGAAGCCTTTTTTTTAAATCTGGTGAGAGAGATATTTTTCTGCAGCTAGGTATGTGCATGACATGAGGCCGATTAGCTGCCGGCCGGCAGTGCACAGTTGGAACACACAAGTTTGATTGCCACTGCTGCAGCGGCAGAGCATCTCAGCAGACATAGATTAGGATGAGAGACCACAATCATAACAAGCAATCATATTACTTTTTTCTTATTTAGAATTTTACCCTATTGCATTAGTCTACCACATAACTCCTAATAAGTATACTGAGTCAGTGCTTGAAATGTAGCAAGATGTAAAATTTTAAGTTACAAGAATCAAGAATCAGTTTATTTATATAGCGCCAATTTACAACAGGTGTCGTCTCAAGGCACTTTACAAAAAATCAATTAAAATCAAGGATACATTCTAACAAATCAATTTGAAAAAGTTTCCAATCTAAGGAACCCCAGCAGATTGCATCGAGTCATTGACTTGCAGCATTCACTCCTCTGGAATCAGCATGC
>JAVLVB010000459.1:489203-505395 GCA_032876305.1 Orestias chungarensis | reverse complement strand
TGGGGAGTTAATAAATTTGGCCATATTTCTAGAAAGAAGAGCGGCTCCATCCAAAGTTGGATGGATGCCGTCTCTCCGGATCAGACCAGGTTTTCCCCAAAAGGTTTTCCAATTATCTATGTAACCCACACCGTTTTCTGGACACCACCTAGATAACCAACGGTTGAATGACAACATGCGACTAAACATGTCGTCACCGTCACAGGAAAATAATTGAAAGCACTGTGATAATTACCAAGTATTTTGAGTCTTGAGTCTGTATAGTCAATAGGTACCAGTTAAAATAAGTGACAGCAGAAACATTTTAAAAGCGGGAGTCTTTTTAAAGTAATGAAAGACTTAAAGCTTCGAGAAAAACTATACACACATATGTAACCCTCCTGTGGGGTTGGAACAGCGTCACATTAAAGTAGCTCTCACATTTTTTGCATTAATATCTCATTGTAGTTAGCATCAGCCTGTCTATGTAGTGTGCTGATTACCAAAGACGGATAAAACAATTGATTCTATAAACATTGTCATTAACACACAGTAGCGTTTTCATATATACCGCGTTTTATTTCCTCTAATATATGTACAAAATGAAGTTGTTTTCAAGTCGTTAACGTAAAGTAACAAATTACAGTGGTAAACAAGCTATTAGTTTATAATGTCTGAACTTGAAGCATTCACAGAAACAAAAGATGAAATATGAAAAAGTAAATATCCCCTCCCATTGCATTTCCATGAACTAAGAAAATTCTAAACACACACACACAAGGAGAACATAGACATAGCCTGTATATTAGTGCTTCAGAGACAAAGTCACGTTCACAGTAATTCTTCAATGTGTAAAAAGTGAAGTCAGAGTCACACTGATAGAACGTGGAAGTGGGTGAAGAAACTGAATCCGGTTCTTTAATTTGAACTCTATCAAAAACAAAACCTAGCTAAATGAATTGGAAACGATATTATCCACAGAATATGATGTCTGTAGGAGCCGAGCCCTAATTTGAGCACAGTAAGGATAAGGAACCATCTGTGACTGAGGATGCTAAAACTCTATTGTGTGTGTTTTTTTTCTTTCTTTTCTCTCTGCTTTAAGGGCGAAATAACTGACAGTACGATGTCTGATTCCTCAAAATGTTGATAAAATGAGTTTTCAAAATGTAAAATGAGGTGAGTCCTATCAGCATTGCTACAAAGACTTGCAGACCTAAGATAAGCCAAGACCTAATTGCCCTGAGTAATGTCAACTATTTTCGTAAAACAGAAATATAAAAATATTTAAGGAGATTCCAATTTTGTACACAAAAAAGAAGTAAAAGGTATTTAGACATTACGATAGTGTCTTTCAAAAAAATGTGAATCGGTTTCAGATGGTTCATTTTGGGTCTAACATTGCATAAAAAATCCTCAATCCAGTATTTTCTTCATTTAATTTAATTTATTGTAAGTAAATAGATGCATTTCATTGCTTTTGTAGGTGATATTTAATTAACTTGACAGTCACACAGTGTTGTAAGTAGCTTTGCATCAATCCTGTTAGTCCAAAGAGTAAACCAGACAAATGACATCCAAAGGAAGTTTAGTCTCTCATTAGTGGCTCAGAAAAACAGAGGCAAAAGAAAACAGAGGAGGAAAAGTTTTCAAAGCTTAACGGTTAAATATATGCATGTAAAGCTTTTTTTATATTTATCATTTTGCTTTAACAAAAATGGTAAATACAACAAGTTAGCATATTACTTCAATTGAGGTAAAAACTACCTTATTCATTTTTATTTCAAGTTAACTTTTTGCTGCCCATCAGCTCATAAAGTGATGGAATACCATTTAAGACCGTTTGAACTTATAGAACCTAAAGACCCACCAAGTGTGGAGGAAGAGAAATACAAAATATGATCATAACAACCCACCACCACCATATACAGAGGTGGAACTCTTGTGCTTTTGGGGCTTTTTCTTCTGCTTTGGGTGAAGTATGATTTCAACACATAAGTGGTAACAAAATAAGTTCCACTAATATTTTTTGCATACGTTTTTCTCTGTGATTCATCAGGGGAAAAGTAGGAATTAGACACTCAGGTGCAGACAGAAGAAAACATGGAAAACACTCAACGTTTCAAAAAATTGTGATTTTCTGTTTTAAAATATTAAACTAGTTCAGTTCATGAAAAAACCATCAAATATTTCTGATAACAGTTTTTGAAGTTTTAAAATGCAAAACTTTGTGCATCAATTCAGCTTGTTTACAGAGTACAGCTAGAACTTCTGTTCTGCTTTGAGACCGCGTCAGACACATCTGCTTAAAAAATGGGGTCTATTGACTATCCAGATGCATTTTTAAATAGTCATTAGACACTAAAATGTGAGTTTAAAGAAGCAACACAAATGACTTTTAACATCACCTTTGAAGAAAAAGACTGTGGAGTACTTCTCAAAATACTCTAAACTATAGAAAGATGATATATTTCCAAAATCTGTTAAATGATCTTTCAAAGCACGAACTCAAGAATACAATCTGTGAAAACAAAATTGCCAAATATAAACGGAATCAAAGATCATAATATTTCAATTATTTAATTTTTTGATGTATCAGGATAACAGTATTATGTATGCTTTACACTTGTATTGTTGGAAAGACTTCTTTGTTGTACTCCCAGAATTTATTTCAAGAATAAGTTTATTTACATAGCACCAATTTACAACAGATGTCGTCTCAAGGCACTTCACAGAAAATCAATTAAAATCAAAGATACATCATAACAAAATGGTTTGAAAAAGTTTCCAATCTAAGGAACCCCAGCAGATTCATGGAGTCATTCTCTTGCAGCATTCACTCCTCTGGAATCAGCAGACCAAAACAATGGCTTGTGTTGTTGTTGACTTTACAGCAATCCCTCATACTGAGCATGCATGTAGCGACAGTGGAGAGGAAAAACTCCCCTTTAACAGGAAGAAACCTCCAGCAGAACCAGGCTCAGTACAAGCAGCCATCTGCCACGACCGACTGGGGGTTTGAAAAGATAGAAAGCTAGCGCTACACCTAACCCTAACCCTTTTTGTTCTAGAAGTAAAATCAGGATCAATATCTGGTGCAATTTTGGCTAGACCCAGGATTATAAAAGACTCATGACTCTGTATTTCCTGTACACATGTTCTTTTTTTTAGTGTTGTCATGAAAATGTCGGGACTGCAAGGCCATAAAACTGATTTTACAAAACATATTTTGTTGGCTTATTTAAAAAAGATACAGCAATTTAGAACTGCAAGACATCAATGCTGTCAGCCTGTGTTTATTTAAAAATGATATGCAAAATTAACAGTAACTGAGGAAATACTTTTTAGACTTGGTTCCTACTCTCCATAGATTGATTTTTAAAATCATGTGTAAACCAACCCTGTTGAGAAGCCTTGTTCCAATATTCCCAAAGCCATCTCCACCGTTCTGTCAAGGAACGCAGGGGAACTGCAGAAAATCATAAAGGATTTTAATATAAAACAAATTTTTATAAAACTACTTTTTAAATGTGACAATTTTTTAAACAATTATTTAATCAATCAAACCAAATCAAAAATACTTTAGTTATCCCAAAGGGAAATCAAATGTTGTTGAAGTAACTCATTTAAGTAAGGCGTTATTGGAGATGGTGATGCCTCTGGGCAAAAAATGATCTCCTGTAGTTGTCCGTTTTAAAACTTCTGACGGAAGACACTCTGTTTTTCAATAACATTGTCTTACAGAGGATGTTCATAGTAGTCCAAAAGTTTCTTAATTTAATCTACAATCCTTCTTTGTATCATCATCTCCAGAGGTTCCAAAATCTTCAGATCTTAGGCCGTTTTCTTTATTGGGTTGTTGAGCCTTTTTAGGACCTTGGCTCTGATGCTGCCACCCCAGCAGATGAAGACAGAGAAGATGGCACTCTAAACAAAAAAAACATAAAGGATCTTAGCTCCCTCGAGAAGTACAGTCTGCTCTTTCCCTCCTTGTAGACAACGTCACAGTTACATCTCCATTCCAGTTTATTGTACACAATGGTAGATTTATTGTGCAGTCAAATTCTCGAATTTGAATCATATTTTAACTCGACCAATCTTAAGCCCAACCCAAAGTGGGAGCATGTGGGATTCCACAAACAGAAGCTACACAGGAAAGAGAACTCACAAAGTCATGGTTTTTCATAGGTAGGGAGGGTACATCCAACAAATTGCAAGTATAAAACAAAATATCTGAAATTTCTGTTGAACCTAGAGATGAAAATATAGAAATTCACCCTACATAATCTGAAATACCATGGGCTTCATTCGTTTTTCCTAAGACACAATGTTGTACTATTGAGGTATGGACTTTCTTAAATGAGCTTGTCTAATGCAAAAATATCCCACTTACTAGAAATACTAGTCTTTGGCCAATTAAAATTCTACTCAGAGATTTTATGCATTTTGTTTAAAACTTTCATATTATAATGCAGAATAACAGACTTCCTTTCTAGTTCAGTAACTTTGTTCCCTTTGGCCTGCAGGCTAGATTGCGAAATTACCTTCATTTGTTAAAATACTCTCTTTTCTCAAGCAATTCTTATTCTAACTCCTCAATAAGTTTCTAACACTTCCCTTCCTCTCTTCAAGCCCTTTATTAGGAGAACAAATAGCATTTGGTAGTTGAAATCGGATTTGTATTCCTTCAGCTCTAATTAAATTTGTTCTGGTAATACAAAAGAGAACACCCATCAATAATAATAGAAAACAAACAAGTGGGATGCATGCACGAGAAACAAGATGGACAAACCTCCTTTGGAGTCACATTTGCTCAGGAAGAAAAAAAAGAAACCACAAAGGAACTGCTTGCTGACAGTAAACAAAAAGGTATAATTATTTTTCTATTATAGGCAAGAACTTAACATAGACCAAGTAATGGGTTAGTTTCAAATCAAATCCAAGATAAAACTGAAAACTTGCTTATATTTTCACTCCTAACATTATTAACATATTTTACATAATTGTAAGAGAGATTTTTACTATTGAAAAGTCCAAAGTAAATGCATCCTGTTTATTTGTTCCTTTTCATTTCTTTTTTTGTCACGATGAAAATAATAGCTGGGAGACAATCTTCAAAAATGTGACGTTGATCTTTCATGCATACATGGTCCTGTTCACTGTGCTGTGCATAGTATGCATCACATTGGATGCAAACTATTCCCGCTCTTAGTCGTTTTTTAGCTTCTTATGTAATTTTATTTCACTCCCTTTCTCAAGTATGGCAACAGTTTATTTCTTGTTTTTTGTGTTTTCAGACCTTTTAGTAATAAGCATAAATACTCAGCCATTGCTAATGGAGACTTCATTTTGAGCCAATGCACAACCTCAGGGGGGGTTTGCTATACCTGCATATGGTGAGATTCATTTGATCTTATACTGCATTTCAGTAGTGGACATGAGGAATATAAACCGATTGGTATTAGGCGGAGGCAGGAAATTAAACCTACTCAATCTCAGCTTTTTCTCTAATCATCCTCACAGGTATATCTTACAGTTTAATAATTCAAGACCCTGGATTACAAGCGTTTGTGTGAGCAGGCAAGAAAAATCAGAGTACAGTGTAAATCAATTTAAATGTATGCTCCTTTTACTTTCAGTTCTAATATTTGACATGGTAAGCTATATTAAATAAATTAGTGTTTTTTAGAAAGTTAATAACAAACGCTTTACAGATTATCATATTGGTTACAACATGTTTTTGCAGTGTGTTTGTTATAGTATGTCAGCTGACTTCTGCTATCTTTTCCATTCTGAATAATTCATTGAAATGTTCTTAGCCCAACCTTAGTAGTTTTAGCAATTGTATATTTCTTAATGAAGGCCAGTGAAGTGGTCCAGACAGGAGATGGCACAGTGGTACCCCTGGAGCTCTGCAGATGGTTCTGGGTAAGATTGCATCTGGAATATAAGATGAAACACCTGGAACAGATCTTATTCTTGGAGAATTGTCCACCAGGAAAGAAGCACACTCTTTTTTTTTATGGTTAAATAAGATTTTACCTGCTGATGAGCATTTTCCAATAGGAGGCTTTGATTTTTTGTTAAGTTTGTTATTTTCTAGGTTGGTACAGAAAATTCATTTATCATAAGAATAACGGTTTATAGTTATCCAGTCATCAAAAGGTGCTTGCTCTAGATATAGATCTGATGTTAATTACAATTTTTCAAAATACATTTTACGGTTTCAACGTTGTTTAAGCCCACGCTTATGAATTTGGTAAGAAATACTATAAAAATCCAGTAAGCTAATAGAAGTTATTAGTTATTATAGTTATTAGTGTATCAGAGGATCTAGATAAATTGTGAATTTTTTTAGTGTAGGTTAAAAATATGCTGTGGTTCACCAAAATAAAAGTTTATGGCACACGATGCTTGCCAATAATGAGAAAAGAAAAATACAGAAACAAGTCTTGCTTTCCTGTGCTGCAGTCATACACGTACCACTTCCTCCCTAAAATAGGCTGTGGCCATGTTTTGTGGCAACATTGCAACACTGTTTGCAGACCCTTTTTTATAAAACCCCCTTTTAGGTACTCATTTGAGCACAAAGGTGGTTACCCATCCTTTAAAGTTTTGTATCAGTATAAATTAATTTTATCAATGAAACAAATACGGTAGCATTAAAATACCTTTGGTTATAAAAGCTGCTTTGAAAGCTAACGATAGAAATTTATGTTCTATCCTTTGTTCTCTGAAATCCTTTTATATTTCCTCCAATTTCCCATTTTTGCAATGTCTCTCCCTCTTTTATCATGTGCCTTTTCCCTAATCCTCATTCATTTACTTCCTCGACTTCTCATCTGGTTTTTCCGGCTCTATGCGAGCTAATCAGTGTATAATCTCACTTTTAATTCTCTTCCTATTAACATCTTCATGTCGTTTGTTTTACCATTACCCCGCCACATACTTCCGCGTGCTATAATTGCCCTCCGAGTTAAATTGTGGTTTATTTCCACATCATGATGGCGATATGCTGAGTTAATTACAGGGTGCAAATGAACATCATGGCAATCAGAAGAGGTGAAGGGAGAGACTGAGCAAGCACTGAATGCGGGGAACAGTTAGACTGCTGAATTATTTCATAAAGAAGGAACTTATTGCACAAGTCCATTGGGCTTCTGAGAGCGACTGATTATATCCAAATATTTTTATAGAGCATTTGTAGCAAAACCTATGTAAAACAGTTACTAGTCTCTCTGCTGCTGTTGTGGTCAATGTACTTTAAATCAGTGTGTATCCAGAGGTTATATTCTATATAAGCTTGACCCTTTAACCATACAGCTACTGCTCATTTTTTCCGACCGTTCCATACAAACACAAGAGATTTAATCCTTTTACATCAGCATTTTGTGAAATACTATGTTAACATCCATGGAATAAAAACATACACATTTGTTTCTGAAGTTAAATCAGCCCAAACTTGTCTTGTTTTAGGTCAATTAGTTTTAAAATTATTTCTACTTGCCAAATATAACAATACTGGGAGATATCAGAGATTTATACTTTAAGTCCTTCAAAATCATAATGTTTAAATACATTTTCTCAGCATTTTGTAGAATTCCCTTCAAACTGTATGACTTGGGTTGTTGGAGTTCGAGTTATGATCGCTTGATCTACAAAAAGTATCGAGGCTTGTATAGGAACTATTAATCTCCAATGCACTGTTTCGACCCACTGAATTCAGCAGTAAAATGACGAGTTTCAACAGGTGTATGGCCACCGAGCTGCAGCTGTTTAAACTTCTTTGTCACTGGTCTTAGGGCACAGAACAAACCAAATCGTGCCTCTCGCTTGGTGCCAAAAGCATTTGATCAGAAAGACAATCTACTGAGAACCCATTGTCTGTGTTCTGTCCAAAAGACTAACCCCAGACCCTGACGTTTTTTATTTATAACTCTGCAGTGGCGTTCTTTGCACTATTGACTCCCATATCAGAGATGTGTCTCTGATTTTAGTGTGATACCCGCTGGCATTTGCTTAAAAGAGGACAGAACTACATCTTAGCCACTTCCAGGCGCATGAACCAAACCCGAGGATGTCTTATGTTCCAGCTAGCATGAGCTAGCAATGATGCTAAGTGGAAGCTAAGAACCCTAAAAAATCCTTTGCAAAGACCACAGGCCAAGCTTAAAAGATTGTTATCAAAGTCTGTCAACTAGCTTTAATAAATTATCCAAAAGTTGATTTTCTAACTCAGTAAACTATATAATAAAAATGACAAAACATTTCTGACTCTTAATTGTCATTTATCTTCAATTCTGTTTGCATTGTGAAGTTGTTGTTGAGACACATATTAGCTGTTCCATTTAGTTTTAAACCAAACCTGATTATATAGGAATGATTTGACATCAAGACAAGTTGGTAGTTAAACATACTGTACATATTGTCCATTGTATTATGCTATCAAAGCATCATTTTATTGGTTCTATTTTTGATTTGCATATTGTTCATGTTTTAGTTTTCACTTTAGGTGTTCAGTTTTCATTCTTTCATAATCCTACATGGTAGTTATTATTAGGATAAGGAGTTGGTGGAATAAAGTATTTTAATTTGATACTTAAACACTTTCTGTTAATAAACTATTATGTATTGGAAGGAAGTTGTCTGTCATTATTCTTGTTCAATGCCAGAGCTGGAGCCAATTCTTTCATCTATTCTTATATAAATATATAAGCCTTAGCAGGCAGGTATTCAGAAACAATGATTCAGACGGAACTTTCAGTTTTGTTAAGATTGCCATGTAGAATTATTTATATCTATTCATAGCCAAACTAAACCTACTATTACAGAACAGGGTCAAACATTTTGGGTTTACTTTCAAAAGACTATCACAATAGTTTGCTGGAATTCCACCCTGTTCCTCCTGATAGCTGCACTTTAGCAACTGTTTTCCTCGCTCTGAAATGCCTTTTAAAATCTCTTAAGTTCCGGCCAATAATGCTTAACATCAGAAATCTTTACATGCAGGTTTTGAGATCCTGAGTCTCGCAACGTTTACATGTGTTTCTACTTCAACAATACTGACTCAAATAATAAAATGATTTAGAATGAATTGGGGTATCCGTTGTTATCCCACAGTGTGAAAATTATTTTGTAACAGAAGCAGTTACAGTAAAAAATAAAACTAATAAAATAAGAAATAAACAGAACAAAACCTAAGACCAAAATACAGTAAGGGCCAAAAAGGTAATTAAATCACCAGACAAAAGACATTGAGACCTAAATTCCACAAGCAAACAGCATTCCCTTAAACTCATTGTTATATAAATGTGTGATTAGTTTAATACATGATAAAAGTATAATGCATGTCTGTAACTAAGTAAAAAACTATGTATTTTGTTATTTTCCCTTAAAAGAATTTTGTAAAATATATCTGGTTTCCTGTTTTTTTACAATTAAAAGAAATAAGGGATCAGTAAGAGCTATTAAATGTAAATTAAATTGCAATGCTTACTATCAATACTCACAAAACTAGTGTTTCATTTCTGCTATAAATGTATCTCTTGATTGAAGTCTATTTCAATTGTTCATATTTGTTGGATTAAATCCAGATATCTCATATTGTTACCTATGTAATTTGAGGCCATTGGACTGGACAATGTTATACTTGATGATAACTAACTGTGCTGTGATGTTCCCCAGGGAACAAAGTATGTATTAATCCCGTTAATTGACTATAGTAGTTTTTTTTTTGCATTAATATTACTTAGTATTGATTTGATTACTCAAAGTTTGATTATATGGACATTGAGTGTTCAGCTGCAAAGAGTTTCTGCTCTTCCCCTGCCATCTAGAAAAACAATCTACTTTATTTTCATTCACTAATGGTGAGCTTCAGCATGAGAATGTAGAATTTAAGGGGAACAAGAGACTTAATTGGCTGGGCAGATGGCATCACACTTTAAGTTAGAAGTACACGAGGAATAGATCTTAGACCTGAGCCAGTTCCCAGGTGATCGCTCTGCTAGAGGAGCTAGAAGTCTCAGAGCAATTTGCTGTGAATCGGGAAAGGAATATAAAGAGGGAGACATGGGGGGGACCACTTACAAAGTTTCTGTCATTATTTTGTTAATATTCTTTCATGAATTTTTCTTTTCTTTCTGTTTTGCATCATACAGCACAAATAAACATACAGATTATCTTTTTTAAGACACAGACTTAAAACAAGTATAAAAAAATTATACAGTCATTTTTGGGAAATATGTCACTTTCACACCCATTTTGAAGTACTTTTACAACATATTCATCTCATGATTTGACATTAAATGGATCACATTACTAACTACGTTAGTCTGTTAAACATCTATGGTAACAAGTAACCATTAATCATTCACAGTCTCTATTCAGACACGTCTGTGAAAGAGATGAAGAGAGTTACATTTACAGACACATCTTTACCACTCACGTGGGACTGGACGTTTAATCAAGCGAGTAATGCCGCTAAACTCTCCAGTCACCTATTTCTCAGAACTTTGTTTAATGTCTCCACATTCTTTGGGTTTAATATACTAAGCATGCAACCGTACTTTAAAGAGCTGGTTCAGATGGAAGGAACCGAGAAAAGCTGTTGTAGGCATTTGGTCTCTCAGCCTAAATGCTTTTGCAGTGTTGATAGCAGGCTAAGAGTTCTACACCTATGATTTATTGTACAACAGTCACAACAAAAAAGGGCCTTTAAGGTCACATGACTCACTGACCCATCCCTCAATCCTGGAGTCCAGGCGGCTACAGTGGGTGATCATGGCATTTTAAGCATAGAAACCAATGCTTTCTTTTCTATTCTGTGTTTTATTTTTTTCATGTGTGACTTAGAAGGTTTCCTTGACTAATCTTTTAAACAAACTGTCTTCCCTTACAGGGACAGAATATTTACATATATTTTTGTTCTAGTCAGTTGGCTGATATATATTAGTTAAGCTTTTCCTGATCACGCTTTGTAAGGAAAGAAGAACCACACATTACTCTTTAACAACCATGCCTACTGTAAAACAACGTGGTGGCAGCATCATATCATACACAACAGTAAACAGATTATCAGACGGAAGAAATTAAGAAGTTACATACAATTAAATTCTGGAAAAATGTAATGGCTTGAAAAGATTTGATACTGAGAGGGACGTTTGCATTTATTACAAAACAACAGATTTAACATATTTATACACCTACAATAAAATCATTTAGATCAAAGCTTTGACCAATTGTAGAATGGTCTAAGCAAAGTCCAGACCTAAGTAAAAGTAAAACAATATGTGGTGAGTTGACAATTATTGTTAGTAGACATTCTAATGGAAGCTGACTCCACTTGAGCTTGAGATTTTGACTAAAGGAGTTAACAAATATTTGCATATGTGAGTATCCTAAATGAAGTTCATGCTATACTTTTTTAGGTTTTAATTTCTAAGCATTGGAAACTGTGAATTATATTACATGAAGTTCACCTTGATGGTAAAAAACAGTTGGTCTAACCTTTCAAAATTAAATGTAATAAATCAAGGCATATGCTGTAATCTGATAAAATGTGAAATATTTGAACTCTTCTAACTAGTGAAAAAAAAAAATCCCTGATTTGAGAAAAATACGTTCTTTAATGCCAGTTCTTTTTTGTTCTGGCTAAATTTAAAGGGAATAGATAACATCCAGAACCCTAGAATTCTTGCATGATTTACATTTTCTATCTCTTTCAAAAATGTGTGGTTTTGCCAGAAGAGAACAAACACTGTTGCTTCAACTGTGCCGGAGCACCAATTTACCGTTACGGGGAAAACTAATTATAATCCACACTCATTGCTGGCAATGCTTTCTATCCTGCTCATTCATAATGTGGGGAGGGAGCTGTAGCGCAGCAGTGAGCAACGAGGAGAGAAAGGGCGTACAACAGCATTATCTTTCCATTTGTGTGGCTGATTGTTTTCTCCTCCACTCTAAACACTTTTCAAGAAAAAAATTCTCTTTCGCGTGATATTTGTAAATAATAACAAAAACTAACTTTTTTCCACACATTTATATAATGGAAAACAGTTTATTCCCCACACTCTTACATTGTAGAACGCTAGTTTTGTCTAGCTGCAGATCTCTGAAAACCATGGTTAGTCTGCAAACAACAGGCTATGGAGATGGAAGTAGAAAAAGTTGCTAAGATTTAGTTTTACTCAGATGAAGTAAAATACGGAAAAGTTAGCATCAAGAGGAGTGTTTTGCGCCTATGTTTGTTAAGCATGTCCTGAAGCTGGAGGGAGTGGTGTTGTGGGAAAACGGTGCATTATAGAAGAATAGAGGAAGGGAAGTGGCGGAGAGGAGGGAAATCTTTGATGAGGCCCCGGGAGTGTCTCTAATGAGAAGTGATGTGAGGGAGCTGCTTCTTTCTTTCACTCCAAACAGAACAGCGCTGCACTGTTATATAATCAAGGCAAAGACATAACCAACGGCTGTAATTAAAAATATCACAAAACCACCATTCTGCCTCATGCGTGCAGACACCCCAACTCCAGCGGAGGAGACAACATTCTCAAAGGCTTGTTGTGACAGTGTGATTAATGCTTTACCCAATAACTGAGATGAAGCCCATGACTCCGTGATTAGTCATTTTACAGCAATGAGGAAAGCAAACATCAATATGTGTGAAGCATCACGGCATACTCTAAGACTTTACAAGGGACTCAATTGTTAGAAACAAACAGAGAAAGACGGCCAACTTCTGCACTTTACGGCTATAAAGTACCTGGTGATTTAGTTTTATTAGAATGCACTGCACAAGTAAAAGGAAAAACGTCTGAAAAATAAATTACTTTTTGTCGTTATCAAAAGTTAATACTTTACAAATCTTTCTTATATATTGTTGTAAAATATAAAGCAATTTTTTGACGTTTACAGCAAACAGGTGTTTTTGTCTATCTTATCGACACATTTTGATTGCTTGATGAGGCATGACATGCACAGATGGATAATAGTATTCAAGAATATTTCAAAAGCCAATAAAAAAAGGCGGCAAAATGTGTCACAATTGTACCACATTATGTCCACAAAAAGTTCATTTATAGTTTGAGTAACAGAGTGTGAAATTTAGAGAAAAAGGCATCATGGGAGAACAGAATCATGAATCAAGAATCAGTTTATTTATATTGCGCCAATTTACAACAGATGTTGTCTCAAGGCACTTTACAAGAAAATCAATTCAAATTATATATACATCATTACAATCAGTTTTAAAAAGCTTCAAATTTAAGAAACAGCATGGCACCTCCTTCTTATGCTGGTCACCAGCTTGTTCTTATACCGCCGTGGCATATGGCATCCAAATCCTTGAGCAGCATTTGTGGAAAGTGAGCCAATATGGTGTTGTTGTTCACTCCGGCAGAAAAGGGACCGCTGATCAATTGTTCAGTGGGGTTGAGGTCAGGATTGCCAGCCAACTTATTCTCTCCTTTCCCAAATTCTAGATGTAGTCCTGTCCTTATTTCTCCAGTGAGGGCAATGCCACCCTACACCATCTCGTTGCCTTCTCTCAAACTGTTCTGATTTGACAAAGTTTCTGTGACCACAACACACATATTCATTCCAAAAATACACACACACATACACATATATATATATATATATATATATATATATATATATATATATATATATATATATATATATATATATATATATATATATATATATATATATATATTATGTGTCATATGCCCTTGATTAATACTACAGCTGCACAATAATATCTCATGCTGCGCTCAAGTCAACCTATATTTTGCTGAGGTATGGAATCCGTCTTGTTGAAATGTGCGCCTTAGGTTTCTGAGACTGTGGGATACAGAGGTACAGACCTATACACGGCCACTTGTCTGATCCCATTGGTTCTCTAAGGGACCTAGGTCTTAAAAAGTGGATGAAAGCATGAAAGTCTTGTTCATGCGCGGTCACAATGTTTGGGTTAATGATGGCACTAGGCTGTGGGCTTATCACTTTGCTATTTACAAGTTCTTCATAGTCTAGACACACACACACTGCAATAGAGGTTGATTTAAAACAGTTTGCTTTACATCTCCAATGTCACTCGCAGCTATCATTTCTTACTAAATCTTTCTTGAAAAAAAAGGCCTTCATTTCATATTTGAACTATTCATCATAGATTAAAAAGAATAAAGACATGAGGAATAGCTTGAATATAACATAATAAAGTGTTTTTTTATTTTGAACGTTGTACTGAACAGCAACATATGTGACATGCAAGCATTATCTTCAGTTTTTTTCTATGTCAGAGTTATTAAATGGTTAGAAGTAGCAATTTATAATTGATCTACTTATACTGCAGTGTGTGCGGGTGCTACACTTCCTACCTCAGTACATGTAAAATACAGGAAGGCTGCACCGGGGGGTGGGGCTTAATGACATAATGTGTCAATTTAATGTCACCTCACAATAATTGGGTTTATTTTTCTCAACATTTGAGTAACGACCACCTAAAAAATATTTATTTGTTTTTTTGTGTGTGTTTTTTACTTCCACTTAGATTAAAACAAAGAATTTAATAAATAACACACACTTACACAGGCAAACATTTCAGCTGGTGAAGGTGTTGTTGCAGGACTGCAACTTCAAAGCAAATATAAAGGTGTAAGTACAATTTAAAAATAATGCAATCAAAACCTCTATTCAAACCCATTTAACTTTTTCGTCATACAACTTTATTTAAATACCTACTTCCTACTGAGATCATATTGGCATAAAACCTTTTTCACCTCCATGTCCAGCTTAAAACTCTCACTGACATTAACTGCAAATTGGCTCAATCACGTCGCTGCTGTTGTTCATTTATTGTTTTCAGTTGCCGGATCTTATTTTGTACATGTCTCCATATATGTTTTTAAAAATACTGTTGTTTTATTAAGGTGTGACTTCTGATTAAAAGAAACCATCAGACGCACACCTAAACCAAGATTTGTACTTTGCAGAGAGTTCTTTACTTAGTTTGGTCCAAAAAATATATACATAAGAATTGGCTACAAGGTATAGGATCCTACTCAAATGGTCCTACAGATTTTTGGATGTGTAGATCCTTCACACACAGAGACCCTATAAAACAAATATTGATATCACAGCTGTTGTGTTGGAGTTTCCTGTATCAAATTTTTTTTTTTTACATTAAAAGCATTAAAGCATTGTTGAGTGGATCCAGTTATAATTATAATGCAAATGATTATCGCTCACCAAAATGACAAAACACACTGAACAGTTTTAAACCACTTATGAAAGAGTTTAGCCTTCTGTCACTCGTGTATCTAAGAGGTAAATGTGCGGATTGTTCCAAATGAAGCGCTCATCAGGGCCACTTCTATGCCTTTCTGTGAGTCTTTCAGTCTCGGTCTTTGTTGCAAAATGCTGATGACACTTGATGACACTCTAAGCTTAGGAGCCACTTCGTTTTAGAACATTCTTTCAATGTTTCAATGTTTTCATTATGTCAAAATGGCCACAGCATGATGAGAAGGAATGTTTAAATAAAACATTTTGATAGAAGCAGGTATTATATTGGTCTATTCATGGATCAAACATCTGTGGTGAACTTGAGCTTCTTGGAAGAGGACAGCAAATTGTGCAAAAATCTACTGAAACATTGAACAATTGAATATATTTTCATCAAAATATTTAGAGAAGGCCACATTAAATTAAAGTCTTTATGTATTAAATTGTATTAGCAGTCATCTGTCTGTTTCTGCTACAGAAAGCAAAATGATAGTTAAAATTTCTTATTTATTTCTTTGTAAAAATGTTAGATTACAATTCCCCTAAAATCAATAAATTAAAAAACTGCTTAGTGGTTCAGTTGAACATTTATGAAGGCTATATGCAGTGATTGCATTACACCCTGTGTAGTTTCAAATCTAGGCTTAAAACCTTCCTGTTTGATAAAGTCTATAGTTAGGAAGAGGTAGAGAAGACAGCCTAATCCGGTTGGGGGAGGAACTCAGTCTCGACAGACGGTTCTCCTTTGCTCTACCTTCTTCATGTCTCACTCTATAGTGTTAAGTTATTTAAGTTTTTCTATAGTTATGCTGCTATAGGCTTAGACTGCTGGAGGACAATCTGACCACTTCTCTCTCTGCTACTTTCTTCCTTTGCCCAATCTACTTAGTTACCATTATTTCAACCTTGTTAACCTTTTGTTTTCTCT
>JAVLVB010000459.1:469504-480127 GCA_032876305.1 Orestias chungarensis | reverse complement strand
TATTCTGTTAGTTTAGTTCTTTCTTCCCGTGTTCCGTGTTAGTGTTTGTTTATTTTATTAGTGTCTTTGTGTTGTGTTACATTTAGTTCCGGCGTTTATTGTTTCCCTGCTTGTTGTCATTTTTAGTTCCGCCTCCGCGCCCTTTGTTTACGTCTCGCGTTGTTCCGTTGCCTGTTGTCTGTTGTTCCCTGTGTGGTTCTTTTCGTGTTCTGTTCACTCATCATTCCTGCAATAAATTATTTATCACTCAACTCCACCTCTGCTCGAGTCATTAAAACCCAGCCTGACAGTTTAATTCCACTGAAGTTCTAAAACATAGGTGTTTTTGAATAGATAAGGCAGACAGAATCTCACTTTTGTCCAAACACCTTTTAACCCATGTGTAAAATCAATGCCCAACGTGAAAGTTTTGCTATTTTTCTCATTTTTTCTCAGACAGAACTTTCCTGGTGATTTTGTGAACCGTGGCACTAGGCAGTTGTTGGTTGTCAAATCCAGAACCCAGGACCAATAAGTTATTAATACCAAACCTACCAACAGTCCCAAATTATGCGAGAGTCTCCCACTTTCTCCCGAATTCAAAGTAATGAGTAAATAAAATTTGCCAGAATATATGATGAGACTTTCATGCAGGTGGAGACCAAGTTGCAGTATATATATATATATATATATGCAGTATATATATATATATATATATATATATATATATATATATATATATATATATATATATATATATATAAATGGGGGCAGAGATGTTGCTGGAGGATTGATCTTGTTTCTACCCAAGAAAATCTCCCTCTTTTTCACAGCCCGATGTTAGCAGGTATGTAATACTCATGGGAAACATATCTGGGGATGAGGCATCGATAGGGGGTTAGAGATAGGAAGTAGGTTTTGGAACTGTGGAGGCAGATTCAGGCAGATACATCGGAGGTGCGTAGTCAGAAGGCAACAAACAGGGTCAATATCCAGGGAAGCAAAGGGGAAGAAAGAGTATAAACAAGGCAGAAGGAAAGGTGAGGTAACCAGGAAGCCAGAATCCTTTTTTTTTGTTTTTGAAACATTTTGAAAACCTAGTATGAACACTTTTAAAATCTGTAAATAACAGTTACAAATGTATCCTAATTAAATAGCTGTGTTTTGTGTCACTGCATAGAGCATTGTCAATATGAATTTAAGTCAAATATAAAAAAACTTAAATTAACTTTTTTACTAAACGAAAACATGAAAAATGCTTGTTATTTAGTTTACAGCAGTGATCAGCAACATACAGGAAGTGGCTAGTTGCAAGATTTTGCTGGTGAGCACCTGAATTTAAGTACTTCTAAATGCATTCTGTAGCTGAGACTTGTATACAACCTTTAGCGCACATTGGAGAGGTTTACTCAAAGGAGAACTATCCTTGTGAAGTCATACCTGTAGGTTGCTCCTTAGATGAATGTATAGAAAATACAACCACTACACCTCGTCTTAGCAAAGATAAATCCCTATGATCTGGGACTTCCTCTTAGATGACAATGACAAATACCCTCCTTGAATTTATTTATTTATTATTCTGGTTTTTCGTATGGTGTCTATTGTTCTAACTTTTCTCAGCAGGATCTCTCAAATAACTGGGTTAGTAGACCAAATAAATTAGGTTCATATCCACCATCATATCCAGTGATACCGTGTATCACAGTTATGCACACCTCAAAAGAAAAACCATTGCACACTTATGCTCTACTTAAAATGTGTTGTTAAAAATAAGTGCAGTTAAGCAAGCATTTTCTTTTTCATGAATTGCTGTTTTTAACTTACATTTACATCTGTGAAATTACACAGTTCTTTGTTGTTTATCTAGTGTCGTAGCGGACATACATGTTTACAAGATTGGTAGAAACTACACAGCATTTTCAAGATCATTATACAAGTGTTGATGTAATAAAATAAAATAAACATTCTCATTTGATATAGGAGAACGAGTAAATCAAAATATTAACAGATTTTAAGAGCATGTTTCACTAATATGAAGTTGATAAAACAATACCCTGTAACTATGAAATGTAAGCAAGCAGTATTCCGAATAAAATTAAAAAGGGTTGGGCCTGTTTTAATGTTCTAAATGCAGAAATTTTTTTCTAAAACATTGATGACACTGTAATGGATACATGGTATGGATCCCCACTAAATATCAACTGGTGAGTTAATTGTGGGAAAATAAATTCAACAGGATAGAGTCTGACCAATGAATACTGAAGATGGTGCAAAAAAAGACCAAGATAACAGCACACTTTAACTGAGTTGATATGAATACTACTGGAAGTGCCCTATGTGATTATATACCTTTTTATATTCAATTAAAGCCAGAAGTGATCATACTGAAACAGCTTCAAAAAGGAAACCTTATACAATTATCAGCATTTATTGATTGAAAATATCCAGGCAATTAAAAAACCTTCCTCATACACAGAATCAGAATCAGAATCAGAATCGTTTATTGTCATTCACACACATGGGGTACATGAGAACAAACGAAATTTCTGGGGTGATGAAGACCCGTTGCTGCTGCACCTCCGGCGCGCTGCATCGTGTCCTTGAGGACAAGGGAAAATGACACATAGGGAGACATGAGGGAGAAACATGGGAAGATGACATTAAAGAGGTCAAAGTACATCCAAGTGAACATACAGGATGTTTTGGGTTTGCCTCAGCACTTGCGCTAAACATAAGGACTCAACCCTCAATGGTGTCAAATTTGTGTGTGTGTGTTTTTTTTGTTTTTGTTTTCTGCATGTGTGCAAACTGGCTTGTGTCCAAGTGTCAGGGGTCCTTCGCACCTGCTGATAAAGAAATCAAGTCAGAATCTTCCTGTGGTCACAAGCTGCCCTTCCTCCCCAGGTGTTTTTCTCTCCGGTCTGTAATGTTGGCTTGTAGTCACCAGTGAAGCATCTGAGCATGGTGAAATTGACCCAGCACAGTGCCTAAATTAAAAACAAATGTAGGCCTTAAGGTCTATCTAGACCTTGATAATGGTGTTGTCTTCAAACTCCCTTTGATCTAGTAACACCCTTATTACTTTAACACATTTTCTAAAAGATATATAACAATGGAAATATTTCTTCTTGTGCCAGCAGTGATAGGCACCAGCAAATATCGGGTACCACCAGATATTGTATGAAAGGTGGGGTGCAGTACACCCTTGACAGGTCAGATTTAATACTTGTTTTCACTATCTCATTAAAAAACAGATCAGTATCAG
This sequence comes from Orestias chungarensis, assembly GCA_032876305.1. Classification (NCBI taxonomy): domain Eukaryota; kingdom Metazoa; phylum Chordata; class Actinopteri; order Cyprinodontiformes; family Cyprinodontidae; genus Orestias; species Orestias chungarensis. The sequence goes on along the minus strand of JAVLVB010000459.1, from coordinate 476,883 downwards.
TATTCAAAAAAAAGAGATATGACTGGACATAGTCCATACAAAGAGACAAAGGTTGAATGAAAGATTGACATATATTTCAACAAATTGGATACTATTTTTTAATTTTTTTAAAGGTTTGACATTAATTTGGACCTAGAAACACATTAACTAACTGCATCTATAGAATTGCTTTTTCACTGCTGTAACTGGGTGAAATAGTGATTGTATTATAAACATTTACCCTTATCCTACCCATTTTGGTAGCCCTCAGAAGACTTTAAAAGGTTAGTGGATATGCCAGAGAAGGTCCTATGTAGAATAGCTAAACACACACACACACCCTCACACACATTTTCAGCTCTGTCCAAAAACACCGAAAAACTGATAATTTTTGTCTTTATGCCACCTTATAATAATTTTGAGGGTTGTTTATAGTCATCATATAATGGATGATCCATTAATTTCTTTTCAGGAAGTAAATAGCTGTTGCTTTGTCCAATCATAAAATGCCTTTTGTCTATAGCATCGTTCATTTCAATTTCTTTGGAGATCCTTTGCCTTCCGGTTGTAAAAAATGTGATTATTCATTCTCATATTCTTATTTTAAATACTTTTTTCATGACCTTAGAATGGTTACATCTTAAAAAGTTAGTTTCAAAATTATTCTAAAGTTATGAGAACAGTTTTTTCTCTCAATTATGATTGAGGCAACAGACTGTAAATCACTGATTGTCAAATCTTCCCTCAAAAGATACAAGTCTTGTGTATTGAACGTTGCAAGCTGAACAAAGAAAGATAGAATAGACCTAATTAAGCAGGCATAAGAGGCCCTGCCAAAACATAAAAAATAATAATTCCAGCATGATTTCCAGCATATCACAAGTGATCCATGAGTTGTCCTTCTAGGTACAACTGAGGTTTCATTAGGGACCTTCAGAGAAGACTTATTCTGAATTGATGATTGTCTTCTACTTCCACTGTATATCCTCTTATGGGATTACAAAATGGCTATAAAACATTTACTGGCTTGGCTAACAAAATCTTTAGATGCATTTTTTGTAAACCAAAACTCTATTGGATTTCCAAAAAACATGCACCTAGAAACAGAAGGATGGTTTTTGTTTGAAGGACATGAAAGGTATAGCCATTCACCTGTTTCCAGGGGAACAGGGGACCCTGTTTTTCAGTAAGTTTTGCCCCTTGTTTTCAAACTCAAAGGGGCAATGGCATGTATGGCCATTTGCACTGCAGGAAACCCTCTAGTTCTTCGTATATTTTGTAGATTACGTGCTTTCTCCACTAAAAGTCATTCTATATCTGAAAACCTTTTGAAACTTTTATTAGATTTATCTGGGTTTAGTCATTAAATACAAGAATTCAGTTGGTATTGCTGTTGCAAAAAAGCATTTTAAATTGAAACTTATAAATTGATGGTAGACCTACATAATACTGTATTAAGTCCTACGGATTAACAACTGGGTGTTACTCAAATTCACATGTGACAAGTGGCCAATTGCAAGAGATGTCTTAAATAAATAAATGTAATGTGTAATTTTTATATAGACATTTAAAGTTTGTTTTCTGTTTTTGTGTTGGAGAAAGATTTTTAAAAAGAACGGTGGGACTCTAGTAAAATGTAATTACAATATTGGAGCTATAATCTCTAAACATACCAGATCAATCCATAAAGACAGCATGATTTGTTCAATGTTACAGCAGTGAATTCACTGTAAAAAACATGGCTTAATCCAATTTGAAGGAACAAGTTAAACAAATATGTGTAAGACAAGGGCAAAAAAAAACAAAAAACGTCTTACATTCAAAATGATGAAAAGACATTGGATTTTTTCCCTAAATAGTAGATTTGGTCACTGCAAGGAAACACTTTGCAGATACTGAGAAAATAGAAGGGATTTTAACGTGAGATTTCAAAGGACAACAGAAGTAAGAGGAGCAAATTAAAGCATTAATCCATCGAATCAACAGTGCCCTTTAAAGTGCACATTTAAGCATTAATCCATCGAATCAACATTTGCCCTTGGAAAATATTCCCATCACCCTGTATGCCTACTAATCCATTCAATGTTGAAAGACAAATTAAGTTCTTCTAAACTGCCAAACATGTCCATTTAATAAAATAACAAAAACCAAATGTTCCTTGAAACTGTCGTCTTCTCACAGTGTTACAACATGAATGTGTCTTACTGCAAATACCAGCTGTGTCAGCATAACTGTGCAGGTGGAAATTTACAAAACTAGAAAGAGGCTAAAGAAATTGCATCTCAACAACCCCTCGTTTTGTTCCCTTGAGAAGTCACTTGTGCTTTACTGGCCCACTAACCCTGTGCATTGGGTTGGTTTTGGCTCTCTGTTTCTTGCCAACAGGTAGACCCAGAAAGATTAGAGTTACATTCTGAGCCCTGTAAGAGTTGAAAAATCAAGGGGCTAAATTGACAGAGCAGCAAAAAAACAAAAGAAAACTGTGTATGTACTTCAACTGTGTCAGAGTAGCCAAAATACCTGAATTTGGAGCTAAAGTAGGAGTCCAAATTATGACAATGGCTAAGACTCTCATGTAAATTAGATTCCAACTTCACACAAATTAGATGGCCATTACTTTTGCTTACATCAATTGTCTATACATAACAAACACAGACCAATTGTTAGTATTAGAACTAAACTCTCTTAAATAAAGGGATTATTTATAGTGTATGCACATCCTTGATTACAACAGAGTTTCTCCAATCAGACAAACTAGATGAAGGCTACCTAAATGCATGCCATCCCTGCTTTAATTTGCTCCTATGCTGTCGCATTAAATGCTAATGAATGATTCCTGGCGTGGAAATAATTATTAACAAATAGGCAAAAACTGTTTGCAAATTTGTTAATTGTGAGCACAATGACAAAAGGTAACACTTTGATGTTCTGAAACCCAGAGAGAAAATGACAAATGTTTTTATAATGAAAACCCCAAAAAGGTTTGATTTTGGCCTAAAAAGGTGCATAAAATTTTAAACCCTAAATTTGTGTATTGCTAAATGATGTATTTTAAGACAAAAAAACTCCATAAACCTTAGTGTGGATATTTAAACACAGCTTATCTAAAAATAAAAAAGTTTTGCAGTAGTGGTTCAGCTCAGTGTGAACAAATGAGTCATTGTTAAAGTATGTGGAAAAGAAACAAGTTAGCTGCAGCTCAGAAAACATCCTCCCACAACATTGTTTAAGTACAATGAGCTACCCGAAGTGGAAAGGTGTTAGAAAATCAGAGGAGAGTATCCTGCTCTAATAAATGGAAACAGCTAAGTGAGACTGTGGGCAGAATTATAGCCAAGAACTAATGAGGCAATTGAAAGTAGGACAGTAAATGATAAGGGCATGAATGGTAATATAAAAAAGGGTAAAAAAACACTTTAAACTCAAATTCTAAATTTCTAATAAATAGCCATTTTATGTTTAGGTATAGATAAATTGAATTACCAAACTTCAACCATGTACAAAAATACCAATCAGGACATCAATCTTTTTACCGTGTTTTATTTTATTTTTATGTTTTTAATTAAGATTTTACATGCCCTACAATATATTTTCAAGGTCATCTTACAATCCAGTCCATCATACTATTGACATTTTTTTATATTAAAGTAGTTGATGTAGTTTGAAAAAACATTCAAATTTTCAGGTTGAGTCTTTCCAGGTTATTTCAAGGTTGTCCACGGGGGGTCAGCAGAGTTCCTCTGCTGCAGTTGCTCTCCAGCTACTCACCTGGCCAGGTGCAGCCACTTGGTGGAAACGAGCTGAACCAGTATAAGAGGAGCAATGAACCATCTACTCGACGCCTGAGTATTAGTTGCAACCGATAAACTTAACCCTCAGTGCCAGTATTCTCTAGTTGTCTCTAGTAACTGTAGTTTTAAGCTTTAGTCTTTTGTCTCCAGTTGTTTTTTTAGTTATTCTTACAGTTTTTGTAGTACATGTTTCTGTTTATTTGCTACTTTGTTTAATTTGATACTTTGCTTTTTTTCCCCCTTCATACTCCTGATCATTCTTCTGTGCTCCACCCAGCTTTCACCACCACCAGAATACACACCTCCAAGACTTCCCACGATCATTACAATCCTCTGGTTTACCGCTCAACTGGTTCAGCTCGGTCTGCCTGTTCCAGCCTCCATCATCCGCCGTTCTCGTCCCCTGGACAACCAGCCTCACTGGAAACACTCACCACTCACTCCTCCTGGCGTCTCCAACTTCCGTTCACAAAGTAAGATTGTTCATTATAACTTCATCACGCTCCGCCTGCATCACCTCACCCGTTCTGCTTACCTCTCAGTGGTTCCCGGTTTCCACATCGTTCCCCCCTCCTTCTGTGCCACTCACTGAACTGTTCGTTGCCTGACGAGTTTGGATTCTGCTGCCGATCATCTCTGGTTCCCTTCCGTCGCCCCTTGCCGTTATTCAAGCTGGTTCAAGATCCCCAACCCTTTCAATAAACCTTATTATTTTGTACTCCTGAGAGTCCTGTGTTTTTGTGGGTCAGAAGCCTTAATAACAGTGACATTAACATCGAAATAAATATATTTTTCCAAAATTGAAGCTGATAAAAGTTTGACATGGCTGTTTGATATCTGCGTTACAAATAGACACCCCAGCCCAAGCCTGGCCTAGATAAGTAATGGTAAACACTACATAACAAGAAAAGTGAATTCTCCACTCTTTGATGGGGCAGATTACAGCAGACAAATCCGGGGATAGGGGCCAAGGCAGAAGCCAGGGCTAAGAAACAACGTCAAGGTCCAGAACATTAAAGCAATTGAGAAGTCTCCGGAAGCAGAGAGGCATGCAAAGAAAGAGACAGATAATTTTGGATACATTTTTATTCTCTGATTATCCCTATCCTATATGTATATATATATATGTATGTGTATATATTTGTGTATACATGTGTGTGTGTGTGTGTGTGTATATATATATATATATATATATATGTATGTGTATATATATGTATGTATGTATAAATATATATATATATATATATATATATATATATATATATATATATATATATATATATACATTTGATAGTCACCATTTGTCACAATCTGACTTGATCTCATTCAGTAAAGCTTCATCAAGTGTGTTCTTAACCAGGTTTTTAATGAGCCAATTAAGTTACTGTGGAATCTGTGTGTTGTCAAGGTTCAGTCCACATTTTAATTAACAGTCAAACACGTAGCTCAGGTACCTCACATCACTGATCTGGGGGTTCTGTGATGTGACTTAAGCAATCATGGTTATCTCTTTCCCTCATATTAAAAGTGCTGCCCCTATAATAAATCTAGGGTTTTTTGTGACAGTCACTGAAGCTGTTTTGGTGCATGGATGTGTGTGTTGCTTTTTTGCACTAGGCTGACTGATTTTTGCACTTCCGAGTGAAAGTCTAAGTTTTGTCTCTACAAGAGCTTTTAAAAATGTTTGCACGTCAAGTGTGCTTCTCACTAGTATAGCATCTACCCATGGGTTTAAAGTGTGTTGGCTTAGCTTTAATCAGATTTCTCAACTGCTTTCCTCGTCATGTTTATCAGTAAAGCGGAAGGAAAACTTCTCTAAATTGTATAGTATGGTTAATTTGCTCAGCTCATTTAATACTAAGGTAGAGACAAATGTATTTGATTGCCAATATTCCAGCTTGAGTGGTGTTTGTTATGCCTCAGAGGAAATGAAATGAAAAGAAATTTACCCAAGTAGAAAAAAAATGTGACATTGTGTGATGGCAGGAATATGTAATGCTTGGAGAATGCACACGTATGTGTATTCATGGGAGTTTAGTCAAATGGTTCCCAGAGATGAATCGCATAGAAACAATTAACATATTTCAGTTTGATTTTGCATTAGGATGTATATATGGGATGTTATAACTTGACTGATGTTATGTCAAATTAGTTTAAAACAGTTTTTTTTTTTTTATTGAGAAGTACGACCACTTGGCAATAACAGGTATGGAACATAAATTATGCTTACTTTTCAGTTGCCCTTAATCATCGTACTTATTTCCGCTACATTCTTTAATAGGAAATTACGGAACACTACAATCGTTTGCAAAAGTTATTAGGAAAATCATTGAAAAGTTCTCCCATAACGCTTAAAAACAACTTAATGCAAAGGGATTTACAGGTTGAGACATTAAACCGTTACTTTTTTTGGTCACATGTTGAGGATGGACAGGTTATGACAATAAAAACAATTAAATCATGGTCCACCCTGAAATCCTGCATACCGTTGTAACAAATAGTTTTATTGCTAGCTTCGATATTTTAAAACTTTGCAATGTTACACACAAGAAGAATAAAAGAGGAGCTCCACTTAATTGTCTGTAGACAAGAAGAATAAATCAACTTTTGTTACTCAAAAACATGGATATTAGAGCTATTAATTATATTTACTTTGGATAATGTTTAACTAATCTACAGATAGCTTAAATCAGTCTAGAGTAATAACCCTACAACCCTACAGGGTTATTTCCATTTAACTGAATAAATATTTAGATTTATTTTCAATAAAAAAAAGTGGTTAATGAATAAGTATCAAATTTCCAAATGCAATGAATGCATTAAAGAATGTTATGCAACCTGCAACGTACATTGAAATCTAGCAGATATATTATTAATGGAGAATTGGTGAGAGCAGCCATGATTGATGGGAATAAACAACTTTGGAGAAATATGTAAGTTGGTGAACTGAAGTTAGTACAGTGTTTTTAGATTGTAATTTTTTTTAACAATGTAAGCACAGAATAACATGAGAGTAGGATAACATTGGGTCAAAGAAAATGCAAAAGTATATGAATGCATATTTCTGATAAGAAAAAAAATAATAAAACAAAGAGCAATATCTTACAGGGAAGTTTTAATTAAAGGCACAGAAAAAACTGAGGCAGTTATTAGCTTAGCTGTGATGGACAAGCGTCAATTGAAGTCCTTTTTTTCTGTTTACTGCCGTCACCCATTTGAACCTATAAGAATAAATAGGTATCTACCAAATAAAAAATTTGGTCTCCCAGTGATTATTTCCCAAATAAAATAATTTACCCCAGGCATACTTCATAAAAACAATTTGATATAAAACTGTCTTTTTTTTAATATTATTGCATAATAAAAGATCCTTAAGAATCAGCTCACTATTAAAGTGATAATATCCATAAAGCAGTAATGACTTTATGGAATTCTTTATTGATAAAATTGAATCTATTAAAACTAAAATTGATTGCCTCCTACCAAACATAACTACTACCTCAGTAAGCAATGAGGTACTGAATGTGGCGCTGGAGCCTGATCTCTGTTTGAAGTGTTTTGCTCCAGTTGAGCCTTCTGAGCTTTCAAAAATACTTTCTTCATCTAAGC
>JAVLVB010000459.1:455728-469404 GCA_032876305.1 Orestias chungarensis | reverse complement strand
CTGATTCAAGAGGAGTGAATGCTGCAAGTCAATGACTCGATGCAATCTGCTGGGGTTCCTTAGATTGGAAACTTTTTCAAATTGATTTGTTAGAATGTATCCTTGATTTTAATTGATTTTTTGTAAAGTGCCTTGAGACGACACCTGTTGTAAATTGGCGCTATATAAATAAACTGATTCTTGATTCTTGATTCTTAAAGACCCATCGATATCATCTTTTAACTTGATTTTACAGTGTAAGCCTAAGCTATGAAGGATTCAAATAAAAATTTAAACTGAAAATTAAATGACTGTAAGTCATTTATAGCTCACTTACACTTTTATAGTAACTCATCAGCTTACCAAACAAGTCCTACACCCTCCTTACACCAAACAAGGGGAGGCTTCATTCCAGTGTTACCCTCCTAAAATCTGTAACAGTCTTCCTGAAGAGGTGAGACAGGTTTCATCTCTGGTGATGTTTAAATCAAGCCTGAAAACAGCTTTGTTTAACTGTGCATATGGCAATTGAGAATATTATTACTATCATTATTAGTATTATTTTATTTTTATTTTATTTGTTTTTAATTCAAAGCTGATTTTATTGTTTCATTTTCTGATCTTTTTTCCTATGTATAGCACCCTTGAATTGTCTTGTACACGAAAATGTGCTATACAAATAAACTTGCCTTGACTTACTCATATAATTAGGAACTCATAAATCATCATAGTATTTCTCCACCTAGTTGGAGAGACCATTTACAGATCTTAAGACACTGAAGATGTTGTTTTTCAAAGGATTTTCATCTTAATTAGATTGATGTCCAACTAACCACATATATTTTCCTCTGCCATATACTCCAGTGTCATCTACTTGGTTAACACAGAAACACTTCCTTAACATCTAGACATTTACTTATCATCACATTGACTACAAGACAGTTCTACATGGTGTATTTGAAAGGAATTAAAATGAAAGAAAGGGTTCATTCTAGCTCTGACTGTATGTCCTGAAAAAAGATGGTAATCGTCCATCTTTCTAGCTCATATAGTACTTACAATTGTTGATATATTTTTTATAGTACAGAGAAAAAAGAAACTACAGCTAATGAAACTTCAATCTTACTCATCAAACATTTTGTTGTATGTGTATCTGTGTGAGCAATTCTTACAGGAAACCTCAGTTTATAACCGGTCAAAAGCTTGAGAGGATTTTGGTAAAGAAAATAGAGTAAAAGTATTTCTTTCCTCTGGATTCTAGCCTTAAAGCATGAATCAGCTCTTGTACTCACTTTGTCTGTATTGATTGTGCGCACAGCAGAAATTTCTCTGCTGCACCTAACATCTCTCTATTTCAGTCTTTCTTCAAATACAATTTTCATTTGTTTTAATCTGAAAATCTGTTCAGTGTTTTAGCCATCAATGAAAAACGAAAAAAAACAAAAGACATATTTAGATCCCGGCTGCAATTTTAGTATACAGCAGAACAGGACTACGTTCTGGCTGACAATAAAAGGTTCTGACTCCTCTGGACTTATCTGGATGAAATAAATGTGGGTGTAACATGAGGGGTTTTCCTGAAACTATTGTGATATTTTCAAAAACTCTTCCAAAGTTGTGTTGGTCCTTTTGAAATTAAATCCATGCTAAATCCCACTGGTCTTCTCCTCCAACAAATATATCATTCAGGTGTCAAAATACCCACAACTTCATACTGCAAATCCTACCAGATAAACTCGACTTTCTGCAAGTTCTTATCACACGTCTTATCACACGTCTTTTACACAGTCTCACAGTCCGCCTTCCTTCTAGACTAAGCAATTAATTCCAATTCTGGCATTTTGGAATCACCGTCTTCAACTTAACACAAAATGTACAATCTTTTTATGCATACCCACATATCCATCTAATCAAGCTGACATACCACTGCAGAGTGTCTCTCTAACTTGTTTACTGGCCCACAAACAGAAGATTAACACTTTTTTTGTCTTTTCCAAAATGTTTATAGTGTCTCTTTTTTCTGGCTCGGAATGTGGTATTAAAAAAAGGCATGTGAACCATCTAAAAATTATATGCTTTTTTTTTCAATGAAATAGAAACCACTACTTTCAATAAATATACAGAACCTATTATCATTGTTTATGAAGTACAGTTGAATGGAATTTATAAATAATTTAACTTAAATGACTTTTCTTTTAAAATGTAAAATAAATAACCAAACTTTACCTAAATCCAATCAACTTTGTCTTTCTATGCCGCAAAACTTTAAAGAGCAACTAGCCTGGTTTGTATATATAATGCGTTTTTAAGATAAATGAGATAGTACTAAATGGATAAGTTGAAACTGAAATTAGTCATAATTTTTGGTAAAATTAGTTCACATGTTAAGTAAAATTACACTCCACATTACAGTGTGGATCTTCACTCTCTGGTGTACAGAAGCTTCAATGATGTGACAGATGTGCAAATGGGCTTAAATGAGTGTCAATGTGACAGAATCATTCAAAATAAAAGCCAAAATGTCCTTAGTTGAAAACTGAGTCCATTGCAAAAGTCAGAGAAATCCTTGACTGTGCATTTAGTCATATCACTCTCTGAACAATTTTTTTTTCACAAGTAATAAAAAATGTCAGCAAGTGTTTTATTTCAAAAAGTAACTGAGCATTTATGTTTATGTCTCGCAGGTAAAAAGTAAAAGCGCTCACAAAATATGCACGAAGATAAAAATGTTTCAAAGACATAAGGACTATGTTTAAAAAGGCAAAGAGAAATATGCACTGTAGGCCTTAAATGGTAAAGCTCCATCAGCCCTAAAGTACAAGTATATGAATATTTTAGCTGACCTCTTAACATATCTCGTCTCTGATTTTTGTTTCCTCCATGTATTTTCAGGCAAACCTGCTTGAGCTTTGACTTATTAAACTCCTTGACATAAGTGGGACTGTTCACGAATGAGCTGGAGTTGCACACAGGTATAGTAAAAAAGTCATACTATCTGCATTCCTCTATCTCACTCCAGGAACATCAATTCTCCACCACCATAGCTCGAATAGCCACTTTACTGCAATGAATTGGGTTCAAATGCAATCTTGGCTATTGTCACATGTGGTTTAGAGGCCATTTCTTAATGGTGCACCAACTGCTCCCAATCCTGTTCTCTCCGTTAAAGGCACTACATCCCACGTTACACAGCCCTATTTTCTTCATTAGTTTAACATGGCCAGGTACGAAGGTTATTGGGTGCTATAAAAACAAGATAGATTGAAAAACAGTGAGGCAAAAGCAACAGAAAGCAGAAATTTACATTTAAAAGCCTAATTACAACAAATACATTTTTAAATCACTGCTCTTTCTTTTGCATCCCGTTCAAAGAGGATAGAGAATACTGACATGAATAAATGGATTTCGGGGGTAATTGTTTTAACACAGTTAAATGCTCTAAAAAACCCCGCTAGGGTAAAGGAATGCAGATTTGATGGCTTTCCCTGCTGTTATTCATCCACACCTGTAGAGTCTGGACAGCTCCCTCCACTGCAGGAATCTAAGTTGTTCCCACTCTCCACCTCGGATAACGAGCATCCAGTTCTCAAGAGGCCCTGCTGGCAGTGACCTCTCTGCATGAACTCTTGAGGGTGACTGTTATTTTGACCTGCTCTATTTACAAACTGGCAGCTACATAGAAAGAAAATGGCCGGGAGCAATTGAATAAGAAAAGTAAGAAGATAAATAGATATTGTGTAACAAGATGACAGGAGTAGAAAGTAAAGTTGACTGTGTCACTAAGAAATAAGTAAGATCTCAATGAATGAAGTAAAATAAAAATTAAAAAATTAAAAAAAGGATACTGACAGATTCAAAGCTATTATATTGATTCAGGGAGAGGTCAGCTATTCAGGTTAAAATAATATTTTCCTAAAGTGCAACCTAGGCGTTTTATTAGGACAATAAATAAAGTGTTAAATTGTATTTAATAATATTCAAACATATTTAATTTCTTAAATAACAGAACAACATCGACAAAAAATGAAAATGCTACAGAAAATGAGATCTGAGACTTGACTCAAACTGCTTTAACATCTGTAACAGTTGTTAAACAAGATAAAAGTATGATTTTTTTTTCAAATAATTTCTTGACATGTTCCTTCATCTTACCCTAATGTAGCTGTGTTGTATAACCATTATTATATTTCCCTTATATTCACTAGAGCATTTTTATTGACAATTTGCAGGTTGCAGAAAGTTACCAAAAATTCTAATAACTGTGAAATACAGAACTACTTTCCCAGTAAAAACCAGGGATCTGCAATCACAGGCACGCACATTTTATAACAATGTTTCTTTATTTTCAAGTTGGCTAAAATAAATGCCTCAATTTGGCGTTCAGGTAATGGTTTCTTTTGGCATTATCTGTTTTCTTAGTTGTGCTGGGCAAGCCAATGCTTAAAGCTTCAAATAAAGATAAAACATCTTAAACGCTTATAAAGTGAGGGTCAACATAGCCATCAATGGCTGGACAAAGGACAGGACACATTCTGATCTATGATTAATAACGGACTATTATTTCAGGTGTCACAGCTGCTATTTTTAAAATATGATTAAATTGGTCATTTGTTTTACTAGTGCTAGGAAACAAAGCTGGAGAAAGTAAAGTTTAACCCCACAAATTTATTACTGTGTGTTTTAATTTGCTTAAAGGGCTGTAGTTTGTTAGTCTTTAATTTGTGGGGGGGATTCATAAAAAAAATTATCTATTGTAGTTTTTTGTATGTCTTTAACAGTATCTTACTTTATTGTGAAAGACTTTTGGCATATTTCTCATCCAGCATTTCCTTGCTTGTTTCTACAGTTTAAAAGCATTTCAATCATGTTGTGGTCTGGACTGTGTGTTGGTCAGTGGAAAAAATTTCATCTAGAAAACAAGCAAACTAACAAAAGCTGCTTTTTTTAGACAGGGGTGCACACTGTGTATTTGGTTTTGTCACAGGGGTCCATTTTAGGTTTCTCTTTGGTGCTTTATATTTATGTGCATTAATTTGTTTTAAACAAATGTAGATCCTTAAATAAGTAAATACTAAGAGTAAAACCTTATAAAGTAAGACAAAATGGTTTATAATCACCATCTAGAACGGAGGTCTTCAATAGGGGGTCCTCGCGGAGTTACTGTGTTGGGGTCGAAAAAGTTTTGGTTGATTAAACTGTTTTTTATATCCCCCCTCTGCAATTTTTTCCACTAATTGACTTTAAATACACATTAACATGAATTCAACACACTGTAGTAAACAGATAAATGGAGGCAGAAGATGTCTTTCAGTCATCAATGCACACATTCAGCGACACACAGGAGCTCTTTCAAACTGGGCACCGTTTCATTCATAACACCTGTCCCATCAACGAGGATGTACTTTTAATTACATTACTATTTCCTTACATTTTAATAGACATTACTTACATAAATTAAGAATTTATTTATATATATATATATATATATATATATATATATATATATATATATATATATATATGTATATAGTGTTGAATGCACAATAACAAGGTACATTTACACATGGCACTTTAGGACCAGTTTGACATAACACAATTTCATACACTATATATAATTATGGGGTCCCCGCTCCATCACGCCATCAATTTGGAAGTTCTTGGCATGGACAACGTTGAAGTGGGAGAAGGTCTTATTTTTTTCATGGCTGTAGTTATTCATGAACATGAGGAAAACAATATTATTCAATTTAATAATTCATTTAGACTGTTTACATTCTGGAACCTGAGAGAGAAAAAGCAGGCCTATTTATTTTTACTTCCTTCCTGTAGTTGGTGCTTAAAAATCTTTTCATCCATCACGGGTTATGGAAACATACAATATCTGATGCAACACTGTGCACATAATTTTGCTTGCTTAGTCTCACAGATTCTGAATGTGGAGTATTTGGTAATTTTTGTTTACCATCTGGCCTATACAGCAGGTAGCACATTTTTTCAAAGATCAGAGGGAGATGTAATCTTACCATCTGACAAAGGCCCGCATGTGTGTGTTATCCTAGGACACCATATGCTCGCGAGTCCGGATAACATCACAGTTTTTCAGCACCACTGGTCAACCTCCAAAATGTCACCAAAACTCACACACTATCTGGCGCAGGAGCAGATACCTCCCCTACTGTTGCTCTTTTGTCACACTTCTTAGAAAAAAAACACAGCTTTGAAGAATGTCGGTTACCCTCTGTTAACAATCCCTATCAGTGTCTTTAAAATCCTTGGATTGGAGTTTCCCTGGGAGATGGTCCACCTGTTGCACCGGCATCAAACCTATTATGTTGTTTCACAAGACATTATCATTTGTGCCAGATGCATTTGCCAGATATGTTGTGGCAAATATGAAGCAGCAAATTGTGCCGGAGCAAATATGCCAACAAAAAGATAGAAAAACATGATAGGACAAAAAAGGCAGAAACAGGAGCCATGTTGATTTCAGATTTTAGATTTCAGTGTGTGAGATATCAATAAAATCATCGATCAAATAACAATAATAATTTTGTGTTTTTTTTGTCTGTACTTTTTTTTTTTACGATGTCAGATATAATATCTGAAAGTTGTTTGCATCTACGTTTCTCTGAATCGTTCTTTCACTTCTGTCCACAATTTTGTTGGTCAAGACATTGTTTGTTTGGAAAATTATTCATGCTACATTTAGGATTTTGGCTTGTTTTTTTCGTTTGTTTGTTTTAGACAGTTGTTGTGATTCATAACCATGGGAACAGATACTGGCTTTACAAGTTGGAGCAGTTGATTAGCATCTCAAAATTACCTGTTCAACCCCAAAGCACAGATGAGTGGTTGAAAATGCAATCTGTTTAATGAGAGAGGAAGTTCAAACCATCTCTACCATTCCTCCTGATGGCCAAGGAACATATACCCATTTTAAACATCTGTCTGTCTGGCTTTCCGACTATATAGCGAGAAAGAGGTTTGAAGCAGAGCAGCAACAGTAATGAAATTTGGTGGATCAGCAGTTTTGGCCGACAAATGATGGTGTCACGCAGGAACATGTCATAACAGCCATGAAAATGTGATCTAGTGGCAGTCCTTAGTCAGAGGACTCAATAGATTTGTGACAACATTGACTGATACTGGGGATCCCTACGGCTCAGAGCATTATCATCCTCCATAACAACTCTTTGAAGATACTAAAGCAATATGAGATGTGACAACATTTTATTCATGATTGTAATAAATTGATTATTTTCAATTGAATCAAATTTAATTAAAAAAGAGCTTCACTTCCCAATACAGAACAGCAAAGAAAAAAAAGGTATCCCATGGAAATAATCAAAACGTTTGTACATCTGTGGTTTTAATTGGTTGGAAGTTCAACAAAGGATTACCTGACAAGCCCTGATCAGGTAATATCATTATTTTTGTCTATTAAATGTATTCATTTATTTTTTACTTTTAATCAATTCCCTGGAGGTTTTCTGAAATATGTAGCCAAAAATTGTTTTTTAGACATTTATAACAAAAAAAAAGCTCACTTTATGTCATCATTTCCATGCTTTCACGACGTACAAACAGATTCTTGTTTCTTCTTATCTACCAAAAATTTGACAGATATGAAATGACATGATATGGGGAAGTTGACGCCAGAGAACAAAGTGAGAGGTCACATGATTAAATTTTAAATAGGTGCTGGATGCGCTCCAATTTGTAAAACAGCTTTGTGTTAAAGAGATAAGCAGAGGAAGGTGCGCAACTCGACGCAACCTGACTCTCTGACGCACACGCTCACTCAAAAAACTTCACAAACTTCAATGCTGGACGACAGGATGCATTCACACACAAGCAGTGCAAAATTGGTTATGATTGACTTTGCCCCCAGTAAATCCAAGGGACACTGGCCTCCCTTCCTTTCTGAGCTTTTCTAATAATGTTGGTCTTACCTAAACCTTATTGAGAGCATTCGGGTCTTTGCAGCAAATAATGGACAACCTTCATCACATTCATGCTGCTGTTTTCTGTGCCCTCTGCTGTAGCCTTGATTATTATTGCTCAATACTAGAGACAGTCACTTGAGGGTCACCGCAAAATGAGCCACGCAGTTGATTAACTGGAAATGACGGGAGTCTGACAGCCATTTCAAAGCTCTGGTTGGGGTTTTAATCTGAAGGCAGTGTAAATGTTTTTAAGATAATGGTGGTAATCTTTTTGGAAGTCTTTACACAAATTGCATAAGAGTTCATTATCGTTACAATCAGAAAGTCTAGAACCTACATCCCTAAGAGTGTGCTTGGTTCTATTATTATTATCAGCTCTGTATGGCCTTGCAGTGTTTCCTAGTAACTGTGTATACTCACAGATTCCACAGAGTTTATCAATTACAATTTGCTAATTAGATTTTATATTACACATAATTAACACCACTCAGATTATTCATGTTGTTTTAGTTTTTTTGTTTTTTTACTAGTAACTTCAAGCTTTTAGGATGCAATCTAGTAATATGTTGATGTGATTAGAACAATGCTAACCCTAACCCTTGAAGAGGGTGTGAAAAATGAAAGACCTTAACCCAGATGTGAATAAAAATATTATGTAGGTAAACCCATTTTTTTATCAGTGACCTGGCATTTTCAAAATGATTATGGAAATGTAATGCCACCCGTCATCTAGTCTGTCTTTTATTATTTTTTCATTTATTCTTCACCTCACAGGCCCATTAAAAATAAGCCAGTAACATTACATGAAATTAAAAAATTGAGTTTAGCTATAGAAATGGTGCACACTTTGGATTAGCTCCGTAAACACTAACTACATGTAAACATTTCAACATGAATATTGTTTTAGAAACACAAAATATGGATTGTTACACCAAAGATAAATCGTACCAACAGGCTTGATGATTATCTAATTTCCATTGCAATGATACCCAGTTGCTGTGGACAAATTCAGATGATCTAATTGGCTGCTTATAAAACTGAATTTATTGATTTTAGTCAGGGATGGACTAAACATTTCCAAAACTCGAGATCAGCATACCAATATTTTTTTGATGAACAATTTGCAGAGTTCATTTATTAATGTTTGGTTGGGGATATCATTAAATATGCAATTATCCTGAACACAGGACGATGGCAGACAACATATATACACTCAAATAAACACAGTTTATAACTACAAATACATATGCACAATATATATAATATAAATATATAAATGCATAATATATAATATAAATATTGTATACTTTTAGATCTTGCCAAAGATTGTCAAATGGGTTTGGGTCTGGAATTTGAGATATTAACACAAGAATATGTTTTAATTGAACCCATACATTGTGGCTCTGGCTTAATGTTAAGGGTCGTCCTGGTGGAGGGTAAACCTCTTCCACATTCCCAAGTCTTTTTTACATTTTGACAGGTTTTCTTCCCAGATTTCCCAGTATTTGAATCCACCCATCTTCACATCAACTCTGACCAGCTTGCCTGTCCCTGCAAAGAGAAGCACCCCCAGAGCATGATGCTGCTACCACCGTGTTTGACAGTGGGGATGATGTCATCAAAATTATGTGCATTGTTGGTTATCTGCCACACATACAGGGTTCCCATTCCTTTCTTGAAATTATTTTCCAGGACATTTCCAGGACATTTTCAGGACCACATGACATATTAAATGCTAAACTGCATTTTGTTGTTCCAATATTGCTCATAAGGTTACTCTAGTCATCTAAGAAACAAGATTCAGGGTTGATGACTAATATCTCTTGCTACTATCATAGTTATATTTATTTCTGACTCTTGGATATAAATATTGCAAGCTATCTTTTCAGTCTGGCTTTTATGTTGTCTTACTGTTATAAATGTATGGTTTTCACTTTATACTTATTCTACTTATTAATTTAGCCACGTTTAATCCCATTCATTTATGCTAACAACATTGTTGAAATGAACATGCAAATCTTCAGTTTTCACTGCCCTCTTTCCTCATGTAGGCTAAGGGGTGAGCGTCTCACTCATAAGCCGTTTCGCAGATACATTGGTTTGCGTCGCCATATTGGGTCATGCATGGGATTGTGGTATTGTTTGGGGGCAAAATACCTGGAGAGCTCTGTTTACATAGTTTTGAAGAAAGACAAAATGGGTCGAGGCAATCACTGTGTACAAGTACAGATCTTATTCTGTCACCGAGGGATAAATATCTATAATTCAAGATTTTTAAGTGTTGTATTTAAGTAAAAGATCGAACAAGTAAAAATGATCTGAGTTGTTAATCCGATGAGGCAAAAGATTACGGATCATTTATGTTTTACCTGTATGTTTGTCCAGACTTTTTGCTGGGTGCAATTTAATAAAATCATTGCAAAGAAGTTATTACATTAAGAGTTATTTTGAGTTTTCTGAATTGTAATATAATTTTGAATGGCTATTGGGAAAGAGAACAAAACCACAAAGACCATTCAAAGCCATTTATTCACAAATACAAATGCAAAATACTAGGAAAATGTGTCTTTACGGTCGGGAAATTTTTTTATGAATCTAACTTTTCTTTATCCCTATATCTACTTACATCACATATATTATTCTGGTTTAGCGTGTTTACTGCTCTTTTAATTTTTTTGGTTTAGACTTTTATCTGTTTAATCTGCCGTTGTTTAAATCCAGGCTGAAAACAGCCTTATTTAACTGTGCATATAGCAACTGAGAATATTATTACTATTATTACTATTTTATTTTTATTTTATTTCTTTTCAATTTAAAGCTGATCTTATTGTTTCATTTTCGGATCTTTTTTCCTATGTAAAGCACTTTGAATTGTCTTGTACACGAAAATGTGCTATACAAATAAACTTGCCTTGACTGGCCTTGCCTAATCTGTTTTTGTTGTTATTGCTGGCTGTTTTTTTCAGGAAAGTCTAAGTGATTCTATAACCATAAGAAACTCATCCGTGCATTTATCTGTCGTCACATGCATGACTGCAACAGTGTTTTCACAGGTCTGCAAAAACAAACGTAAAACAAAACAATCAGACGGCTGCAGTTGATACTTGTACAAAGTGGTCGCCTCGACTCTGCGTGACCCAATATGGCAGCGTCACCCAGCGTATCTGCGGAACGGCTGATTGATATATAAGATCTCATTTGGATGTTCGCTTCTAAATTACTTTCATTGCAAAGTGTCTAAAAACTGCATGAAAAGTCAGAGCTCTGGTCTCTGTGCACATCAGGCCAGTCAGCCGGTCATTATGAGTTGAATGTTTTTGCGCCCCTCCAGTAGTTGGCCCACCAGATGACCGCCTGGTTTTGCCTGTGCCCAGAGCCGGTCCTGGTGCACATACACAGTATTTTAATAGAGCTGAATTCCTAATGACGTATTTTTCAATAAAATATTTTCTGTTTTTGCTGTCGGACAATGGAGCAAGTATGACATACTGAGTGAAACGTGGTCCAAGACTACACGTCGCTACCACGAAGCGGTCGTCCTGGTCGCTGTGGCTCTACTGAAACCAGAGATGGATTTCATCTCAGAGAGCACAGCCTAAAGTGACGGCACGCCCACTACAGCCCTCTGCTGCTCCTTTGTCACTCAACAGGAGACAGCAAGAGGGAGAAAAACCTCAAACTCGATATGCAGCGATACAGAAATAACTCTTGAAATGAAAGTTGCTAGTTTTGGCGGTTGTTATGAGAAAATAAATCCTTACTTGGGTCTGAAAAGTCGGTAAATCTGGCAACAAAGTCAAATGGAAACACTGGGCAGCAGAACTGCGCTAAGGGAACATGCAATTTGATTGGTTGGTAGCGTCACGTGGGGCGGTGTCCCGGCTAGAAGCTCAATGTCGCCCATTAAAGGCAGCTAAAAACAGACATACATGCGTAAAATGTTTAACCCGTTTGGGTTCACCCTCAAGGCAGAGAGAAGCAGGGTGAGGAAAAATAAATTTCCAGTACAACTTAAGCTCTTTTAGCAATATATTTCTTGTTCGCCGCTGTCCGATGACGGTGATATTTAACAGAGCTGCTGTAATTGTTAGGAAATGATAAAATTACACACATGTGGATCTATTTATTTACTTAGTTCGTTTTTAGAAGCCCAAAGCATGGAAATCGTTACAATCGAAGCTCTCTATTATTATTATTATTATTATTATTATTATTATTATTATTAGCGGATCATTTAATGCCTAAAGCTAAGGAGTTTGAGAGCAAAGAGACTGTGTTCTGTTAAGTATTTCATTAGAATGACCAAAAAAAATCTGAAACTCTCAGCATTAAGTTTGTGCATGAAACAAAAAATAATATAAATTTTGCTATACTGAGATACTGAACTTAAAGAAAAAGAGCATAAAAATATTCTATTACAACTTATGTTAGAGGGAACCTACAGTGTTTGAGGAAAGAAGAAATCTAAAAAACTGCAGAACCATTAACATTTAAGTGCAGACCTCTCATAAGGATGTAAATGTATGCAATTCAATCCAATTCAGTTTATTTGTAATGCATATATTAAAAACTGTTTTTTCGAGGCACCTCAGAAACCCCCCCACAAATTAATAGATAAAAAATAACATCAAATACTATGAACTAAAACAAGAACAAAGTAGCAAAATGAGTAAAGGTGGTCAGTTTGTCTTCCAGCAGTCCAAACCTTTAGCAGTATAGGTACAGCGATTGCTCAGGAGGACATAACTCCTTAGAATGAGGTGTAAGATGGTTAGAGCCTGAACTGTCTTTCTTGAATGGCTTCTAACCAGTGAAATCATCATTACTGTTGAATTACTCTGTTATTAGCTCAAATGGGAAAGCTTTAAGCCTATCCTTTAAAGTACCTTAAAGCTGGACCTACAAGATACGAGCCTGAGAACTAAAACATTTACTTTAGGAACCTCAGGTAAGCTTGTAGACCGAGAATTAACTGCTCAGTCAGGACTATATGGATGACACAGATCTCTGATGTATCATTGAGCTTGACTTAAACAGCTTTACATGTGAGAACAATAATCTTGAATTCTTTTTTTTATTTGAAAGAGGAGACTTGATTTTTATGAGAACTCTTGCTCAGTATTTATTACCAGTTAAATGTAGGTGAATGCAAAAACATTGAAAGAAACCTTTTATGAAACATTTTAAAGTGTTGAAGAGCAAAAATCTCAGTTACTTTAATTAGTATGACTTTAAGGTTTAATTGTAACTTTGAGTTCTTGTACATCTAAAATGAATATAATGACTTTGTGGATATATGGTTCCTTATTGAATATGATACTCCAAAGAGATATGTAAAAAAATATATGAACAGTTTAATATTCCTGAACAAAGGCAATAACCCTTTATACCTTTTTATTAGAAGTGACAGGAATAATAGCACTGAAGATTACCAAATGGGCTATAATACGCTAAAGGTAATTAAATGTTAAATAAAATAAAACTTAGGCATTGTCTGATACTAAGTTTTGATCTTAACTTAATAAATATAAGTTTAAAATGAATAATACTGTACAACCAGTATTACACTATCAATACAGCTATATGCATTTATTGGTATTTCAACAAAGTCTGTATATTTTAGCACACCTCACATTGTAAGGTCTATTTTTCCCAACAAATACTAGGTTGCAAGGACCCCATACTCCTTATGGGGCCAAAGCCCTGGGCCCTTAAAGAAAAAGTGTTTGGGTTAGGTTTACGGCTAAGGTT
>JAVLVB010000459.1:431877-445796 GCA_032876305.1 Orestias chungarensis | reverse complement strand
CTGATAGATCCCAGTTTGTTCATCTAAATGACAAATCTTCTCCGCATTGTAAGGTTACTTGTGGAGTACCACAGGGTTCTGTACTTGGCCCAATTCTATTTACTATATACATGCTCCCTATTGGTAAAATCATCAGACAGCATGGTGTTAATTTCCACTGTTATGCTGATGATACACAATTGTATTTATCTATAAATCCCGATGAATCCAGTCATTTTGGTAGATTACAGGCATGTCTAGATGACATAAAAATGTGGATGACTTTAAACTTTCTGCTCTTGAACTCTGAAAATACAGAAGTAATTATCATTTTGTTGCATTTGAATGATGTTCATTGGCATTTGAAATCCCAGTGGTTTATCATGGGTTACATCAGCGTGCAACTGTACAACAGTACCCCTAAAGCTTTCTTGCTTTGTTTGACTTCAGGATTTTTTAAATCTCCCGGGTTAAATTTCTAAATCAGCATCAAAGACAATTAAGGTATTTAACATTGGAATATACTCATTCTTTTCTTTACCTTTGGCCCTCGTAACAGCCACATCACTATGTTTTGCTGGTTTGAACAGATCATAAAGCACTGGTAGGTCTTCACCCAAAACTACTGGGCATGGCAAGTTATCAGTCACACTTACATTCAAAAGATATGGCTGTCCTAGTTCTTCTTTTCCAGCACATGGTTCACCTCCTGGATGGTTCTCTGGTTTATTTTTTCTGGTTCCACAGTACATGTTCAAAAAGGGAAAAACATGGAGTCAAAAAAAAGAAAAAATGAGCTTAAGAAAAAGAGGGACCTAGACGGTTAAGCATAAGGATACAGTTGTTTTTGTAAAACAAAAAAAAGGGCTTTTTTTTCCCCCTCTCTTTATAAGTCAATAACCTCCAGAACAACTGAAGCTCTGTGGCCTTATTATACCCGAGTAGTCTTAAAGAAATGAAAATTCTTTGAAACAAAACGAATAAATACAAAAAAAAAACAATAGAAAGCCAAAGATATTTTAGACCCTGCCAAGACAGTCTGCCACCAGAGTAATAATTATCTACAATGGATGAGGTTAGCTTAGCACATCTCTGACTGTGGAATTCATAATTCAAAGATTACTTTTGCAGATGTCTGAATTAAGCCAGTGTCAAGGATTATTCCTTCACCCAGGATACAGACAATGGGTTCTTAGTGAAGTTTCTTTGGCTCTAATGCTCTGGGATTGAAGGCGGTCGTCTCCTGATCAACAAAAATAAACGTTTGTACACTGCCTCAACAGCAGCGTCCGAAGACCAATGATGAAAAACAGTTTAGCTAAGGTTCTGTGTTTAAGCAGATGTTGAAACTACTTATTTCCCTTGCTGAACTAAGTGGGTTAGTGAAGTGTATTGTGAAATTCACAGGTCTTACATAGGCATCCCTGTTTGATGTGGTTCAGTCAATCAAGGCTGAAGACTGTACATGTAAAGCTCCAATAGTGTTAAGCAAAATAATGGGTATTATTGTGAAACGGAGTTAACATGCAGGTCCTGGGTAAGGTTGGAATCAAAATGTAATCCTGATTACTACTGGAAACAGTTGATTTATTAATGTTTAAAATTGTGTCCGAAATTTATATATTTGATTTACACTTTTTTAGAGGAATTATAAGAAATGGCAATTTGTTGATGAGAAGTCAATCCATTTAGAGGACCTATAACAAGGACATGAAACTGGTAAGAGATAATGCAGAAAAAAATTGAATGTAAAAGAAAAACATCATAGGTTCAATTAACTTCCACAGAAGAGAATTATTTCCTTTAAAAGCTAATAGGGCAAACATTCAAACTCAGAGGTTACAACTGAGGCCACTTGGTAAAGTCTATTAGTATAGATAAATAATATTTATGATATAACACTTATAAAAGAGTGAATGTCCATATGTTGTCCGGTTAAAGGGGACAGAAAAAAGTCCAAGCACAACCAAAAGCAAAATATTAATTTGAATAAATTAAAGATTAAGACAGTTATAAATTAATCCAAAGTAGGTACGCCAAGTTTAATTAGTTAGTAAACACCTTTGATTTCTTTCAACAGTAGAGGTGAACTGCACGCTAATTTACTTTGTTTGCAGGATTTGGTGTACATCTGTATCTCTGCATTATATTAAAGGATATACATCAAGTCTACTAAACATTCTGATGAGCTATTATTTTGTTTATGGTAATTCCGTCATAACCCTACTTTAGAGTAAAAAGATCAAGTGTTTCTGTTCTTTGTCTGCGGTCACGGATGTAAACCCACTCTTTGCCTACTTGTGGAATCTCTGTCTCAATCTGGCTCATATTACCCCAGTTAGACCTGCCTTACTTCTCGTATGCTCCTTTGTAACCAACTCTTTAACCGATTCTGTGTTATTTTTCCATTCCCTCTCATTTCAGTATTTTTTTTCTTCTCTCTCCTCTGCCTCTGTCTGTGCCCCTATTTAAGACACCCCCTCCTAACCCTCAATGTCTAATAACTCAGTAATAGTACAGCTGCCCTCGAGAGCCACACGCTATCAGCTTTCAAGGCTCTAATTGTTTTTCTACTCTGCTGTTACCTCTAAGACTACTGTTGAGTGAATACAAATTGACCACAGAAGGTAACAACATTGAGCAGTGATCCAAGACTAATCTTACACATCCTTTGTGGTTGTGGAGTCATAGGAGGAAGCTAACAACACAATTCATGTGTCTGTGAGTGTGATCTTAAGGACCAGAAAACAATGTCACTTTAAGTCTTTATTGCCTTCTAATCTTTGTGCGACATACCTTTTTCCATTCTTTCCCAGCTCCTAACCTTTTCTTCTTTTATTTAATCCAGCCCACTATTCTCCAATTGTCACCATTCCTAATAGTGAGGAATTAACATTTAATATACTCCCCTGTCAGGGATTATTGGAGAGGTGACACATTTTCATTTGTAGGTCACTCAATCAAAAACATGTGAGCACAAAACATTGCATTATTTGATCTGGGATTACTGTGAAGGGAAAAAGTAATCAGAAATGATATAAACAATTATGTTTTATGTAAGCTGATTTTTATTCTCCTGTGCCTAAAATGGTTTAAAGCATTTCTTACAGAGTTCTTTGTAAGTGTTAAATTATCTATTCTTCATCTTCTTGTTTTGAATCCCTTCGATGGACTGGTGACCTCTTGTCCATTGAAAGCTGGAGGTAGGCACCAGCAGACCCCTGTGACCCCGCAAAGATAAGCAGGTTAGATAATGGATGGATGGATGTTCTTAATCATGATTCTTTCAATAGGCGTGAGACAAAAAATGTGAATTTATATGTTTTGAAGTACATTCAAATATGTTTATGATTTTTACTGTTTAAATCTGACAGAGTAACCAACTTATTAACATGCTGTATATCACTGACTTCCCTCCTTTGTGAGTCTCTCCTTAATACTTCTGTCTTAGATCAACACTGCTGTCACACTGTATAAAAATGCATAACAGCCTTTTGACACATTAAGTAGGGTTTAACACCAGTTTTTGTAGATAACCACACCACAACAAAACCAGCCAAACTGTCACTTTATGTGTGCCAAAAGCTAATTAGATGGCCTTCAGACTCTGTCAGTGACTGGCAGAACCTGGGGGATAATCACTATGCGTCAAGCAGTAACCTCTAGTTACAATACGGCTCAGAGTCGATAGGGTTCTGTATCCTGCTGTTTTTCAGGTTCTCCTTAGGATGTCCGGAGGGTTACCTGCCAGGTTGGAGCCCTGCAGTGGCACCTATGTTTCTCTAATCAAACTCCCTCTCACCAACTCTGTCAAACACAACTTGGGACTTTTTTCAGCTTGATTATTGAAGATAAAAAGTGACTAAAAGTGACTAAAAAGTTCAGTGGCATGGCCAAGTCGGTGATAAACTATTACACAATACAAAGAGTCTGAAGAACCAATCTTGAACTTCTGTGATTAGAATGAGGGAAAATGATTGTACTTCATTTTACAAGTAAAGCTGTCCCTGAACGCCACAGCAAGTCCTCCTCCATGGCGAGAGGGGCGTGGTAACCCGAAAATGGAACAGCCATCAGGACAGAGTTCAATAAAATGAATGGACTCCCCGTAAGGAACAGAAAATCCAAGTTTTTGTCTGATAAAAAGTTCAATAAGGAAGATTTATTTTTAATTGAACAAGCATTCAATAGACAAAGCCGAAATAAAGGTGATGTCACAGACTTTGTGTCCACTGGACAAAGCAGGATTTGCTGAAGGCAGTCACGTGGTCTCCAGCTGGGTCAGGACGTCACATGTGGATTGTTTGATGAAAACACCTGTAAGCACACTGGCAAGCGTGTTTGTTTTTAGTACAACATATTTCTTGGTATCTTTTGTTTCTTAGTATCAGTTTAATCACATTTTATTGCACATCTTTGCCTGCTTTGTCCAAAAAAAGAACAAATCGAACTAGGTGTATGTAAAACCATATAATGTTTTGTTACTGCAAAGGAAGATTGTAGAAATATTTGCTTGGATCTCGTCTGACTGAATCCAAGGGTGAGAAACCAGTATACAATTGGACATATGAGAAATAATGTCCCAGAAAAATAAGCCTAATGTCTCCTTATAAACATGAGAGGCTTTTAACAAAAGCCCATAAAATCTGTATTTCTCCCGTCAGAGATGTCACATTTTAATGAAAAACGCAATACAGATGATGAGATGTGGCAATAGCTAAAACGCCTTTCCATTAGCAGCCAACCTCAGTGAACCCAGCATGTTTTTTAGCGAGCTTGTAGTGTTTTTTTTTGTTTTTTTATGTGAGGTGTGTGTGCGCTCCAAGGGATGAACAGGTAGATGGTAAGTGAAAAAAAGAAGAATAAAACATAAATATATTTTTGAACATTTGAAATCACTCGATCTCCATGAGACCTTTAAAAATCGTTGAAAGCACTTGTTACTGCTCTGATTTTCTTAATCCTAAATCCAAACCCCAGTTAATTTCTGGAGCATATCTACCGCTGTAACGATGGTAGCTGTGGCCCTCACACAGGGTAACAGGATTTTCCTCCATTAGAGCTGTTCTATCATGACTCAAGCTGTATTACAGGGAGATTAGGGAGAGGTTTGGAGAGTAAGCCGTGAAGTCTCCTGCAGATTGAATAGAGCTGCGTTGCCTATACATAGCTTCAAAATAGTGCCTAAGAAAGTAGTCAGTCAAATCTGCCTATTAGTTACTAAATAACAGCAAACTAAAATAAAAATACAACTCAAACATAACATGGAGATTTTTTCATGAGAAAATATATAATCTGGACCCAGTACAGAGGATTTGGGGGTACAGGAGGTACCCCCAAGTCCAATCCAAAAGGAAAGTATATACTCCTTAAACTATATTAAATATATTTGAAGCACAAATGTTTTTCTACGATGTTTTGTCTCGTTAAATATTCCTTGTGATAAAATTTGTAGAAACCACAGAATATATTTATTTTTAGAATGCTGCAACGGGGGAGAATTTCTTGCTGTGTTTTGTTTAAAGATGTAACTCTATACCTTCACAAACTTACAGTAACCTGTACACTAATGTGATTTGTGCCTATAATGTGTATCCCTGCTGTTTTAATGCAGAAGCTTGGAGCCACTACTACCCCTGTTTAGAGAATCTGGGTGAATTTCATAATTTAGATTTTGATGTTTGAACTTGCAGAATTTTGGAGAATAAATTAGTTTGTTTTGTTTTTTGTTGCTACTTTAAGCTGTCTCAGCAAAGCCCTGGCATATAACTACTGAAGAGACAGACTTAGCTTTCATGTTTGGTGTGAAAACAAAGAAAATGCTAGAGTATGCAAATGCACTTCTGTCAAGGATGTTGTTAAATTTTTCTAGTTATTTCTATTTATATGTATATCAGATTAAGAAAAAGAACCCCATCAAATTTCTTATTCAGGGTAAGACTGAATGTTTCTCCTGAATTAAGTAATAATTTGGTTTAATATTTACAAATACGCCATTGAAAAGTTTAAAGTCTTACCCAAGAGAAAATGCTAATGGTTATAATTGGAATTGAAATAAATCAGAGAGCACCACCATGTGATCTTATGCTGAATAGAAGTTGAGAAAAATAAATAAGTTACCTTTCTATGGATTTTATCTTTATTTTTTTGGAAAAAAATATTTATAAGAGTCTGTGGAGTCATACATGTTTTTTGACAACACATGTATGAAAACTTTCTAGAGTGAGGTCAGTGTTGGAAAAGGTTATGAACTTGGTAAATCAGCAGCTGTCATTTGTCGTGCCACTGCTGAAGTCTGGGAAGTGCCTTGAGACGACACCTGTTGTAAATTGGCGCTATATAAATAAACTGATTCTTCTTGATTCTTGAATTGGAAGAGGGGTCTGAAACAAATAAGCAAAGCCATATATATATAAATTTAAATATGTCTTGTTTCAATGGAAACCCCAAAAAGCAGCCTATGTACTGTATAATGAAATGTAAAAACCTTGTTTTGTATTTGCTATGATTCACTTGTCTTTGTACATAGTGATAAGGGTTTTCGCGACATGTAAATAGTTGTTTTTTATGGTTGTATGTACCTCCGAGAAAATAAGTAGATCACTATATCAGATCAGGGGTTTTCAAACAACGTTCTATTTAGACTTCTATGTAGAGTATGTGCATATATTACAAACTTTAGAAAGATTAATGCAGTCTTTTGAGAAACACTTATATTTATTCCAAGATGTACCAGATAAAAACAACTAATACATTCCTAGGAATGAAAAATGTATCCTAATTCTTTGTATAAGAAACATATAAATTATAAAAGTTCTATACAAAAAATATATTTTATTTTACATTTGTTAACCCTGTTTCATAGCAGATCATATTTATGCATCTTGAGGGTTCCAATTTCAGTTGAGAAAAATACCTTGCAGGCTTCTTGCATCACCTTAAATCTGGGAACTGGCATTCCCAAATGAGTGATATGTCATTCAAAACAGGTTGGCTTTGGTTTTGCTTTGTAGGATGTCTGTTTGCAATCAAAGCTATATTGAGAAAAACTTATAAGAGTAAAATCAGACACACTCGATGTTCTTATAATCCCTGCATTATTAAGGGACGTCCCCTCCCACATGAAGCTGTTGCTGCAGTTGAAAAGGACATTATAAAGGATGTTCTGAAAATGTAAAAAAAAACTACCAAAATGCATTTAAAAACTTTTATTATTATTATTATTATTATTATTCTTAAACAAGTCCTAAATCCCGTATGCAGCTTTAGTGATGAACAACTTTATCTAAAGTAATATCAATTGAAGGTGATCAATATTAGAAGAAAGGCAAAATTTATTAGATTTTATTAGACTTTTAAACATCGCATGATGAACATAATGGAGAACTGTGAATCCTCTTCTTTCTTAAACATTATTTTTTCAGATCCCTGATATATCAAATATTTATGAAAGACCTTCATATATTTCATGGCAAGATGAGAGACTTTCCATGGAATGTCCTTATTTCAGTCACTGGAAACTTTCACCTGCTCTGTTTTTGTGGAGTTGTTTCATTAATTTCAGTTCCTATTATTTATTTTCTTTTCTAAATTGACTCTAACTTTACGTATGATACTAAACAAATTAAACAATGCACTCTTTGATTTTTGCCTTCAAGAAATACACACACAAAATAAAACAATGTTGGACATATTTTGACATCTTTTTAAATACATGCAATTATCTGTTTTGAAACTTAACAGTGTTTTGAGCTACACATTAAATATTGTGCTTTAGGATTTTTCCTAACTTCGCTTTTTAGGATTCTCGTTGCATGTACACAAGTTTTATATAGAACAGCCACAAATCGATTTTATTTTCATTCAACCCACGAGTATATTTCAAGTTAAAGAACTGCAGAAGAAAATCAGAAGAAAATTAATACTGACAAAAAAAAGCTATTTATCCTGCAAAGCAGGATTTAACAGAAAGTTGGTAGTAAACATCTGGATCATAAATGACAGAAAGAATTAATGGGAAGAATAGGCAAAGCTCACGTAATGAGATCGCATGCCAGAATTGAAAATCAGGACCTTTTTGCTGCTAGGCAACAGTGCTTACAGTTTCTCCAGCATGAAGCCCAAACACTTGAGAAAAAAGATAAAACTTCTTAGAGGTTTGTTTACAGCCCTTGTATGTATCACATTGTGTTCTAATTATATTCAATTGTCCTGTGATCAAGTTTACTTTTGCTGATGCTGGAAAAACCCCTATGTTTCAACTGATTAAAGTATTGCTCATGCTTTAAATCACCCATATATAGTTTCATAATTCAATTTATCTTAATTTTGGTCCAAGGAAATTTTTGCCTCTTGCTTGTGAAATACTGTACGTTACTTTTTTGGCCTGTTTATGAATTATTATTTTTTTTATATAATTTCTTTTTTGATTCTCTTTGATGATCCAACCTTTTCTATATATGTAAAACTAATTAGAACAATTTAAAAAATATTATATATTCTGTGGTGACCTGAATTAAAAAAACACAGATTATCAAGACTGTCAGGAGAGGATTAGAGCTGAAAAGAACAGAGATATTTTTCTGGGAACAATTCACAGTTCTTACACTCACCCTCATTATGTTAATTGTTCTTTTACTGACTTCTAATATGTTGGAAGATATTCATGAAACTTGGCGGAATATGCATGAGCAATCTAAATGTCAACGACTTATCATTTTAAGGGCTTTGGAAATTCAT
Organism: Orestias chungarensis; assembly: GCA_032876305.1. NCBI lineage: Eukaryota > Metazoa > Chordata > Actinopteri > Cyprinodontiformes > Cyprinodontidae > Orestias > Orestias chungarensis. The sequence continues at coordinate 437,078 of JAVLVB010000459.1, read as the reverse complement.
GTCCGCATTGTCTTTCTTTTAGCTATACATTGTTGGAAAATCCAGTAGTTAATTATTAGTTAATATATGTCAATTTTAAGTTAGAAAAGTTAAGATTTGTTTATTTATTCTAACTGTCAAAGGTCAGAAGAAAATAATGTTAATCCTTGTGTAGGGAAGTGACAAAAACTAATAGAGGTAAAGTTAAAGTAAAGTCAAATAATGGATTAATTAGTTTTAAGATAAAAATGTTTTATTGTTAAGTTCTTTTTGGCTTTTAAAATATGACAACATAAGTCTGTCTCAGAACGTGGTGGTAATACTTTGCCTTACTCGCTGTTCAAATCCAAAACATGTTCAATGTGGCTGAATGTAAATCATCAGTGGCAGTTGAGTCGCCGAATCAGTTAAACCTTTTAGGTAACTGTGTGTTTGATGAACTGAAACACGGTGTACCAAAAAGACAAGTAGTGAAGAAACCTGGAGCGATAACGGGCAAATACTTTTCACACCACTGTGGGCTGCAGTCCTCATACACTCTGTTGAAGGAGCACTTTATTTCCACCTTCACCATGTTCCAAATCAACGTAGAAAGATGTACGAATACTGCTGCAATAGCTTATTTCCTGCTGTCTCCAGGATATTCTATGAAATTATTTTCTCCAGTCTGAACATAGTGGTTACCAAGCATTTTATTGTAAAGAGCAGAGTTATCCATATGGGAAAGTGATTTAATAAAACAAAAATCCACATATATTGTAGATTTAATGCTAGATTCTATTAATAATCATAACTCTACACATATGGACATCCAGATGTAGCTTTTATATGTAACAACTGTCTTTCATTATTGCTAGAGATCATCTTTTCATTTTTTTATGCATCAGATTGACTCTGTCTTTGACTTTGAAGCACCCAAGAGCTTTTGGCACTCCAGGTTAAAAATCCCTATAGTGTACCACTGTTGCTAGTTTTAAGCGTATCCGCTTTAAACCTTGCTACTGCCTGATAGTCATCCATCTTTTGCATCACCACTAGCACTCAAACCCCTTGCTTCATTAGATCCCTCTTCCTTTATCTTCATTTACTTACCTTTCTTTAAATATGCTGGTATAAACTCCTCAGCTCCTAGTACCCTTCGTGTCCTTTTATCTCATGTCCCCTCTATTCCATCTTCTTAGCCTTTGCTGCTTCCCTTGCTTTCTAAATTAGCATAGAGAGCCGGAGGTACATGGTTTCTTATGTATTGATCTATCCATTTTTAATGGCTCTCCGCTTCCCAGAGCAGGAACCATCCTATGCAGGTTCCGCTGCACCAGTGACGCTGTCAGAGCTTGTTGGCACTCCATGCCTCTTAGTACAAGAGCAGACGACCTTGGAGGTCCATTAGGTATGCTCTCAGTGGACGCAGAATGGTCCATCAGCCACAATGACTACCGTTTTTATTTTTTTTGTGTTTTTATTTTTTGTTGGTTTCGTACTGCATTTAAATAAATAAAATTAACACGAAACACCTGATTAGAAAACTTTTTTTTTGCATAATAACTAACTAGGCACACTGAGCCGTATATGAAATCAGTAACATTTCTCTTAGAGATGTTGACTTTCCTTAGAGACATACAGCCCGTCAAATTAGACACCAGCAATTCTGACTAATCAGAATTTCACAGCCCGCATATCTTAATTGAGCATTACTAATAGGAAGAGAAACTTAGTATCCAATTAGGGCTTTAAGATCACTTGAGGTCATTGGATCATAAATAAAGAACATAAAACAGGTGTTTAGAAACTGTTTGGTCACTTGACGTTTTGGCCCAATTCAAACCCTATATATACCAGAACTGTATAAAAGATTCATTTTATTTATTTATTCTACATATACCTTGACTTAAGTGTTATGATGATGTTAATAATGGGGACTTTTAATGATGAATTAAAATAAAGCTGGTTTCAGTAAGGGTTCACCCTTTAAACATTGTATGTAGCGAAGACTTAAAAATGTGAAGTTAAAAGCAGCTGAACATCTAGTGACAAATAATGCATTTGTAACTTTGAGAAAACGCTGTAAATCCAGATTGCTTATGTAGTTTTCTAGTAAGATTATTTCATCTCTGGATTTCCTCTTTCTTTTGGTGAAAGAGGAGGTTTTAGAATTTTACATTTTCTCCTGCAACTCTTTTTGTTTATGAAACAATATATTTTTCATTTATTTATGTGGATGTATGTAGTGTATTTGAAAGACAGTTACACAGATATCTAATTAATAGAATCACAGTTTTACTGTCACTACCGACTAATCCAGAAAGGACTGAAGCACTCAATGCAACGGAAACCAAATAAATACAGTGGAAAGATAACATTTTTAGCTCTGAGCTCAAAGTGGGCAGCAGCCTCTAGGGGTTTTTACCCTCTGACAGTGAGTCAGGTGGGCCTGTTCTCCAGCTGCTAGCTCACACATAGCCAGAAACTGTCCTAATGAGATCACTGCCATCCAATTCGGTGAGTGTCAGCGCTCATTTCAAGCAATTCATTTTTAATTGGTCTCGTTTCTAATCCATTTCATAACGCCTGCTCTGGTGCTCATCTCGCTTCTAGCTTGCTGAGTGACACTGGGCAATTCCCTTGATGTTGTTTTCTATTTGTTATTAGTCTGAAATTATGGTGTTACTGTTCCTCTTGTTTGGTTAGTTTTTGCCACTGGTGTAGGAGATAAACTCCAATGCTGTAAATAATGAAAAATACTGTTGCCGCCCTTTAGAACTAATTATGTAGTTTATTAACATTGGTAAAAGATGAATTGGTTTCTTGTGTGTAAGCTTTGAAGAGATTTTCACTGAAGAGTGACAAAAAGATTGCATTTGTACAGGAAAGCAGAATCAGAAATGTTTAGGTTCTTTCTAACCCACTAAACAAAACGGAGCATTTGACCCAGGGCTAATTACTCAAAAGTGTGGGAGTCTTTTGTGTGGGTGTTCAAGAATTGGTTTCTCTTTGTTCACCAAAAAAACTTTAAATATATGAGACTATAGTGCTTATTTTTTCCGGTATTTTACCATGTAAGCTATTTTTTCTCACACTCCTCCTTTTGGTTTGTTTTTTCTGGGACCTTCCTTTTCTCCGATGTGTGGTGTGTGACAAAGCTGTACCTCCGTCTTTGCTTCCATCAAGATGTCACTTCTAATTTGCTGTTTGTGCTGACTCCATCCCTGCTAGCAATCAGCGAAGAAGACATCCATTACACCTTGTCGTGACTGGTCCCCTCAGACTCCCGCTGGACCTTAATGACACCTGACAGAACATAGGTTTAGTACTTAGCAAACTGGCCCCCTCAGGGGAAGCCTGTGGGGCCCATTTAGTGAACACATTCTTGCATGGCTAACAAAGGACTGACACAGAAAAAAGTAGCACAGCAATTATGTGCTTTCTAAATGTTTTGTAAAGGTGTTCGTATTTTGGCTGACATTGGTAAACTACCCTGAGCAAAAGCAGTCTAACTTTATAAAAAGCTCAAAATCTACTTTTTAAATATAGCAATTAGGACAAAATTTTGTTATCACACTTGAGGTGTTTTGTCCATTTAAAATAAACTCTGGTTTAATTTACGGCTTGGTGCAACTAGATTTTTTTTGGGATGTTGACCAAAACAAAAACAAACACAAAAATGGAGAGCAAGCGGTGCTAGTTCAGTTGCAAACAAACTCTACAATGGTTCTTTACGGTGTATATTGGGTTCAACCTCCAACACAACTATCGGGTAAATGCTACAAGCTTGAGCTAACAGCACCATAGTCACATTTGTGTTGCATTGTGGGATGTGCTAAATAAACTAATAAAACAATTATTGGTAAAGCCCAATGCAACTCTTCTCAATATAATTAAATATAATTCTCAGAAGATTATGCATGAAACAGTACAGAGTAATAAACTCATTAAATTGCTACATTTTCTATTTTTTACCACTAGCTTGCAGTACAGTGAACCTCTCACAGCAATAACAACATCTAAAAACTAAAATCCACAAAATTTTCATAACAGTCTATTTAAAAGTTCAAACCCCTAAATATACCCTTATATACCGGAAGCTAAAGTCTACAGTTGTCCTTACTGCTACTCTTGGGGGTATAGCCAATTTGCCAAAAGGAATACGAATTGTTTCTTGATTGGTAAAGAACATTGAACTTAGTTATTTTACCCAAAAACTCAAGAAATAGGCAAGTTTTTTTAAGATTAGTTTGAAGTTATGTCTAATGGATTCATTCATAAGCAATTTGGCGAAAACTAAATTTGAATAGCCAGAGTTCCATGGATGGATGGATGGATGGATGGATGGATGGATGGATGGATGGATGGATGGATGGATGGATGGATGGATGGATGGATGGATGGATGGATGGATTTCCTCTTTCCAGTAAAAAGTAATAAAACCAAAAATTTACAAGTTAACATTCTAAATCATCTCATTCAAATTAAGTATGACAAAGGTATGAAAACATCCCTAAAGTCACCAAATTGACAAAGATTTTGCTTTATACTTTGACTCATACATACTGGTCATAACTCAAACTGTTTCCCAATGTTGGTGCCATGAGTTGCTGTCCACAGAACCATTTAGAAGGAATCATGTCATAATCATAACATAATTGCATTACATTAGTCTTTGAGAGCTTCTATTGTTTATATTATTGGTATTTGTGTTAGCATATGGACATGATGTAGCCAAAAGCCGATAGCTGAGCTGTGAGTATGTATTTCATAAATGACTGCACCCATAAGGCTTGCCAACACAATAAAAAATACAGCCAGTTATGTTTATGAGGTATTGCTTTAAAGATATTGTAGTCCATTTAAGCACATTACAGGAGCGAATCTATCTGTTCTGTCTTGTGATTTATTAGCTGTTCATTGTCTTCAGCTATTGTAATCTTAAAATATTACAGAGCCTATAAAACCAGCAGAATAGTAACATAAGTTATACTGTAGTGCTTGTTTTGGGGGTTGTCTTTGAAAATTGGCATATAAATGAAAAAAAACATTAACCTCAAGCCATCATCTTTACACAAGGTAATAACTATTCAAAGCCTAAAGCTATTTTGTTTATGAGTAAATCCCCCAAGGCAATAAACGAAAGAGGTCAAATTTAAAAAAATTAAACAAATAGGGAGAATATATATATATATATATATACATATATATATTTATTTATATATATATATATATATATA
>JAVLVB010000459.1:415226-431777 GCA_032876305.1 Orestias chungarensis | reverse complement strand
TATATATATATATATATATATATATATATATATATATATATATATATATATATATATATATATATATATATATATATATATATATATATATATATATATATATATATATATATATATATATATATATATATATATATATATATTAAATGATCATAAATTAAAGCACCCCAAGCAACTGGAAAGGCTTCAATTAGTTTTAACTCTTTATGTAATTTAAAAAAATGACTACAGCTAATTCAAAAACGAATTTGACTGTAATAGCAAAGAATTGATTACTGTCATAAAATCCAGCAGGAAAGTGTCAAGCAATAAAAAAGATACCAACAACCCATCAAACATTTCTAAAATGCAAGTTTCCAACTCCAATTGCATATCTTTTCAAGCCACGAGAGGTTACAACAAACCCAGCCTAAGACACGATAACATATTAGCAATAAAACCACCCCTTCTTTTACAGTATTTCTTATTACTATTTATTAGATGTTATAAGAGCTTGTAATACTTCCAATAAACATATATATTCCTTTATTGAAACCATTTTCTAACTTAAATTTGCCAGCTGTATGGATAAAGGGTCAAGAGGATCGGACTGTATCTTATTTGACCGTCTGTTAACCTGCTATAGATTTTTCCAGGTCAGACTCTGAATTGTATTTGCATTAATAAGGACAAATTTAGCTTGTTTATGTAAATACATATCTACAACTGTGGCCCTATGGCTTATCAGTAATGTGTGAAAGCAAATATCTTTGTTTTTCTAATGTTTTTTTATTTCGATGTCTGTGATTGGTAGATAGAGATATATTTTACCTACTTGAATTCACAAAGGGTAACAGCTGTTTTGTTCCTATTAAGCACAACAGATGTGTTGAACTGACTAATAAATATTTGTCTTACCAGTGTCCTTGATGAGGAATTTTTTTCTGAAAGATGGGGGATGGCATTGGGGTGTTTAGGATGAAGAGAAGTAGATTAATGGTAATAAAAACATGGCTAAGCACCTTCCTACAAAAGACAGTTGCCAGCTTGTAAAGTGACTCTACGCCTTGCTGCTGCCTCATAAATCCTACTGTTACTGATAGAGAGTGTCCCACCTTTCAATCTACAACTATGCAGAATTTTTTTTTTTTCCATATGTTTTCAAAAATGTGTTCTCCTACATTGTAGACTCCACAAGTACTACCAGACCTACATCACCACAGCCCGTGCACAATTTACCCCAAATTGGAGTTCTTAAATTGTATTCTCATCTATATACCTAAAAGCATACTGAATTAATGACTGAAGCGCGCAGAATTGTCGGATATCTCACAAGTTGCACATAACTGAACCTTGCAACTTGCTCACCCATCCCAAGCAGTCCACTAGCATGTAAAATTTAAAAACTAGAGTGCTTTCAAATGGTTGTTGGCAATGAAAATTAATGGCAGCTCATGACAGTAAAGCCACATTGCTTCATAAAAACTCTGCTTCGGATCCAAATTACCTCCAGGGCGCTTTTTTATTTATTTATGGAACTTTAAGTTCAGGTCTGTGTCTGTGAAAACTGAACAATTTGACATTTTATGCGCCTTTGTGGTCTGTTTTAGACCAAACTGTTATAGAGTGTGATACTAACAAGAGAGATGAGGCGAGCCGAAAAGAGAGAGTAAAACAATCCAGAAGGTTTTCATGCTGGCTAAGACACTGCATGGAATGGTGATATCTTGCTGTTGAAAAAATTATACTAATGTTTATACACTTTTTATCTATACTGTTTGGATAAGGTTTTTTTTCCCCATTTTTATTATGTCTTGGATGAAGGAAGCTGGCAGTATGAAAGGGGTTTAATTATACACAGAACACAGAACCTTAGTCATTAGTACAAAATTACTTTAAAGGTTTATTCTATCCTAATGTCGATCTAATTTAAAATGCAGTAAAAGTATATAATAAAAACCTTTTTTAAATTATCCTCCATTCTATTGTTTAGATCACTAATGTACTGAACAGTGTAAGGTTCAATGTGGTGTCTTCTAATGTATCAGACATTCATCAGAAAGTAGATAAATATAATCTAGTGTTGCACCATTGATGGTCTAAAGTGTAAATAAAAGCAAACCTAACATCTAGGAATATACAACATATACACTTAGTTATCTTTCAGATCCAGCAGCAGTAACAATGATGATGATGCATTAATCACACCTGTGTGAGATCATCACCTTCTCTAGCTTGATAAATGTTCTTTTTTTATGGCTAACTGTAAAACCACTGTTTGTTGATTCTATGATCATCAGGTGGCACAGACAGCTGTGAGTGGATGAGTTTGAACGGCAGCCAGGAAAATAACATTCACATATTTATGATTCCTGTGGGTAAAATGGCCCGTGGCAACAGTTGTGGGATAGAATACAAAATGAAGGGCATCGTGGCCCAAATCTGAGCTGATCTAATAAGTATTTAACACAGGAAAACAGCACAGATCGGGAAGCAGAGTTGTGGGATACAGATACATTTTCTGAAGAAGTAGACAGAAAAAGCAGTGGGTAGAAACGACTACTAACTATGTCAGCAATATTCTAGGTACATTCATTTGGAATATTTCTTTAACATAAAGTTAAACGTTTAACCCCTTGTTGCAGCATAACTATGAAAATAAATCTTAGGATAACCTACACCCTTAGAATGAGGCATAAGAGAAGTACAGGTAATAATAATTTCTCTTAATAAAAAGAATCGAATAAAGTTTTCTTCTGAAGTGTTTGAGAGTGATGTAATATCTGAGATTATCTGGGAGGGAACTATATCTTAATGGTGGTGATACAGCAACAAAGTCCTCCACCACAAACAGGAATACAAGCAATATTAGCAAAATTCATCCATCCATCCACTTTTCAACCCTCTTGTCCTTGTAGGGTTTGCTGTCCTATCTGCAGCACATGTGAAGTGAGATGCGGGGTACACCCTGGATAGGTTGCCAGTCAATGGCAGAGCGCAATAATAGCAATAGGAAGGTAAAAGATAATTAAAATCATCCCAGTAAACATTATAAGTACAGATAAAGCACATCATCAATGTTTGTTTTACTTGAGAGCCATAGAGCAGAATAGACTTTGTATGAACCACAAATAATAAATAAATAAATAACTAATACTGGATAGAAAAGGAAAAAATAAAAACACACATCAAACACCATATTTGACTCTTTCACTCTGTCTGCAATCGGTGGAGGGACTATCTGGACTACCCAAGGAACCAACAATGATTCAACCGATTTGGCTGATACGGAGTATGGTTGTGGGGGGACTATATTGCGGCACAACTGGCAAGAGAGTGAGAAATTTCTGGCCCAGGCTGGCTCACATACTTCTGGCTCACATACTCACACTGCTACTGCAATGAAGACTGCTTGCTTACATATGGAAATATCCTTCATGATCCCACTGCATCTGAATTCTCTATAGACCAGACTTTGTTTCTTTATTAATTCAAATATGCTAGGTATTCTCTAAGGGTCTGAGAAGAAAAACTGCAATCACTTAAACGCCATTCAAAGGAATAGGTAGAGAACATTCTAAGCTATAATGGCCTCTAGCTTTAGGAATGGTTATTTTAAAAGGTAAAAAATAAGGTGACATCTCAAATAAATGTAAACCAAATAATAGGAAGGGGGGGGGGGCAGACTAGGGCGTTTTATGCTTAAAGTTTAAAATACACCATCCAGGGGTAAGACAGGAAAACAAACAAAACAATGGTATCTCCACAGGAGTTTTAAGGCATCCTGAAATAAAATTCTTCCCAGCAAGATGAGCTTTTCAAAACACCTGAAGATATTTCCCAACTTTTTTAAAGAACAATGTCTGAAATAGATACGAGGTGGGAATAAATAAAAGGGTTTTGTCAAATTTGATTGATAATGCAGTGTTTTTAACATCCTTATAATATTTGTTAGCATTCAATGTAAAGATAGAAATCTTACATACAACTGTGACAAAATGAAACCAAAAGAGGTTAAAGACGGATTTGTTTTCATGTAAAGTTACCTGTCTTGCTGAAACTGCTAAAGAGGTCTAGCAGCAGATAACAACATTGGTCCATGCAAGACAAAATGATGCTTTATTTTTAAATTAGGTTTAAGAGCTTTTGGAATTGTGGACACGTGGCTTTATACAGGATCCTGAAAATAGGCTTTTTGTCAGCAGGAGTCTTGTTCTAGTCACTTCCTCAGGTATCCAGTAGGGGTCACCAGTCCTCGGATGCTGGAGCTTCCTTCACAGGTGCGTCTGGTTACCTGTGACGAGCTGAGGCAGTATAAGAGGAGTGGGGAACCAGCTACTCGTCACCTGAGTATTATCTACCACTGGTAATCTTATCCTCAGTGCCCCCTGCGTGCTATTATTCTAGTGCTTCTAGTTGTTATCTCTTGTAGTTTCTGGTACCTTGATACTAGGGTTTTTGTAGAGTTTCTTATGAAACATTTTTGTGTTTTGCTACCAACCTCTCTCACAATCTACCCTCATTGTGTCTGCGTCCCAGGTCTCTCCATCTCATCTACAAAACCTCCAACAGTTATCTCTTTGGTCTCACTTACCATCTGGTTCCAACTCCTCTTGGCTGAAGATCGATCTGTCCGCTCCAGCATCATCACCATCTGCTGCTCTGACATCCTCTGGATCCAACATCAACCTCATCTCCGGAAAAGACTCCCTGCTGACTCCTCCCTGGCGATTCAAGACAACCATCCCAGTAAGATCGTTCCTTTCATTCATTCCACTCACACACACGACTGTACTCACCTCACCTGTCCTCACCTTCAGAAGTTCCCGGTCTCCCACGTCGTTGATGCCCGTTATTTTCTTGCCGTTCCCCGCTGTTTCCTGTGTCACACCATACCTGCAGTTCCCGTTGCCGATTTCTGGATTCCCTCTTCCCATATCCACCTAAACAATAAACCTTTGTAAACCTCTCCTGAGAGTACTTTGTTATGTGGGTCCGAAGAATTAACAACAGAATGACACTTTTAAGGCCAAAAATCTAAACAATTGTTGAAAAATGTATATTGTTCAGAAGAGATTTTTGAAAATGTCCTAACATTATTAAAGCTTCAGTTAAATTGATATTTCCACTTATAATGAGGAAAATACAAGGACTGACTGGAAAATTTTGATAAAATGACTAACTGCCACATCTGACCATTTGCTTATGTCTCTTACTTTGCTCTTTGAATTAATGAGCATTGTTTGTGTGCTTTATGTGTATTTGTATTGTTGTCTTAAGTAGGTTTTAAATTTAATCAACTGAATAAAATTAATAAACAACACCTTAGGTTTAAAGAGGACTGTTGCATTTGATGAGTTGAGAATTCAGGATAGATTTGATAGATACTTTATTGATCCCAGAGGGAAATTCAAGATGATGCTGGTTGTTGGTGGCTCTGCATCATATGATCCTGCTACTGGAACAAACCAAACTTGCTGCTTCCTTTTTTGCATTAAAACTCTTCCTCCTGACACTTTGTCTGCCCACAAAATGATTACCTCATGGCATTGACCCCCAGAATGCTACAGCTATGCCAGTTGCCCAAAGCCAAGAGCTGGAAAGGAAACAGATCTGATATGGGTAAAAGCCTAGTGATTTTTCTTACCTAGATGAGGATGAAGGAAAGGGCAGAGTTAATTTCACCACAGCTGTTATGTGGTGTTATCAGAATGTGTCCAATGTGCTTTGTGTAGTCCACAGACGGCATAGGCCAACCTGTTGTGCCCAGCAAACCGGGTGACTGGGTTCTGGTGAAGGGTTTCCCAAGGAAATGCTTAATTGGCAAGCAACTGAAGTGGCCCTTCCAGGTGCTGCTTGTGACCCCACACAGCTGTATAGGTATGCTCTCCTGCTAACCACTGCCTCCTGAGAGGGCTCTTCAGCCACACACAAGCCAAGCAACCTGGAATTCACTTTCACCTCTCTGGCGATTCTTCCTCAGCGTAAAATAATGACACCTTTTCCTCTTCCATCATTCTCCTCTTCACTTCCAGTATACACATTCATCTGTGCTGTATCTCCTGCTTTTCCCCATAGTAATCTTCCCTGGATCATCACATTGCACATTCATTATTTACATTAATAAAGTGTTTTGCAATTTTGCCATTCTATCTTTTAGAGAAGCTTCTTCTGTCTCAATTCTGGGTCAGATCTTGAAAAAGGAGGCAGAGAAAACAGAAGCTGCATCTCTTCTATTGAGGAGTCTATTGGCAAACTTTTTTACACCCCAGGGTGGAAGTACATCACCAATAAGCTCCCTAAACAAAACTTTTTTTTTTTTTGAGGAATGCTGTTGATGCAAAAACATTGTATTAGAAAAGGCATGAAAACTATTTGTTGAAACTACTTGAGCCACACTTTGACACATGTTGTACTTAGGCGGCATTCTCTGTAGATCCCAAATAGATTTTCAATAAAAATTACAGCTGACGCAATATGACCATCTGTTTTTTATTCAGGTAATTTGCTGTCAAACCATTGTATTAGAAATTGTTATTTAAACATAATGAGTAAAATATGTTAAATTCCTCACAACCTTCTTTAACCTCTATGGAAAATGTAATTTCTCAATGGTGTCATTTAAATAAATTACTGTTGGCAAATTGAGAAAAAAAGTGACTTATATTAAAATATATCCTGAGTTGCAGCACAGCTACATGGAAGTAGAGGAGGTGAATAACAAGCTATAATTTTACACTAATAAGATTTTACTAAAACATGACAAAAGGATTAAGAGATGTAGGCGACAGATACATTTAAAATAGTTTGGAATAATTTAAGTCATGTTGATGGCGTAAAGATTCTCTATAATTACACATATCACACTGTATGCAAAATTTTTCACTTATTGAGGCATATGACAGTTTATGTTGAAGCTGTTAACATGGATGAGGTCTGAACTAACACAGAAATGTTTAAAATCATTTTGCTAACTCATAAAATTGTAAAACCAAACATGGAAGGTACAGAAAACCGCTCTTATAGTTCTACAACATCTCGTGTAAGGTTTGATGTGAAATGGAAAAATACAGTATGTTAAAAAAGATAAAACATTACAGAAGGAACATGCCACAAAAAAAATGGAAGTGTGATTAAATAATCCAGCAGTGAACAACAGATATGGGTTAGATTTTATACCGAACTGAAAAATTACTAAATGAGTTACTCAGATACAACAAGGAGCAACTTCAGTTTGAATTAAATACAATCTGGCAAAATATTAAAGAAATGTAAAAAAAAAAAAAAATCATCAGCATCAAGGAGCAGAAAACAAATCCAAGGTTTTGAAAGGGATTCTGTAAAAGAGTTTGCTTGATTTATTGACTATTGACCCTTTTTATTTTTTATGACCATTGTTACCATTTAAAACAGATTAAACTGTATTGATAAACCATAATAACACATAAACTGTCATTTAAAGTTCTTCAAATTAAAAAAACGTTTTTTTTTTAACTTTTAGTACTATTAATATTTAACAACAATTATATTAATAATAATAATTATAGTGATATTTGAATAAAACATTTTTGAGCATTTTTACATACATTAAAAAAAAGACTAGCAATAACTATGAGAAAATTAATATCCGGTTTTGAAACAGTTATAAATTTCAAATGAAAAGCAAATTTTGCAAAGTAAACTGTGGAGCTCCATATAAGACGAATATAAAAGGTCAAACTTACCTTAATCGTCATGCTCTTGCTTGATAAAAATGTCAGGGAAAACCCGCATTAGGAAATCAAGAGTTTAAAATTGCACAACAGAGAGACAAAAAGGCAGAGTTGCTTTGTCTTTACTTTGACATTTAAGCAATGGACACTAATTGGCTCACAGAAGACAGACTAAAATATCCCTTAGAGATGACAGTAATGTAGAACGAGAAATTACAATCTTCCTGAAGAGAAAGTCGTAAAAGAAGCAACCAATTAAGATTGGCAAAGGAAAACATGGAAACAATATATTTTCTTACCAACATTTGTTCGAATTTCATAAACTGTAAAAAAACAAAACAAGACCATTGTTTAAAAATGTATAGCCTTTTTAACCCATGAGACAGCTGTGTCCAGAGCAGTCTATCTATATTTGAAATGTGAACTATAATGCTTTATAAAAAATATACAGCAAAATTCTAATTCTCTGTATGTCCACCCATCAAAGCCAAATGCATCTGTGAGGATTTTTTTACCATCATCCTGCCTGCTCTTGGCAAGGGGTTTGGAGATGGCATATGTTTGAATATTAAACCACCTCTCCCTCTAATTAAACCAACTTACACAATGGATCAAATAGGATTCAGATTTATATTGGACAATATCCAAGCACACTTAGGAAGACTATATTCTTAAGCACAATGCTAATTACAGAGGTGTATAAAGTACTTGAAAAAAGTAAATAAGTAAAGGTAGAAATACCATAACTGAAAAAGACTTTGTTAAAAGTCATCTATAAGAAAATTACTTGAGTAAAAGTCTTAAATTAGCCCACAATGAATGCACCTAAGTATCTTGTGAGAAATTATACTTGAGTATCAAAAGTAAAAGTACAAGTATTTTATAGTACACATGAGAAGAAGCAACATAACCCAAAATTTATGCTCCGCTTGTCTTTTTATTTCACTTTTTCAGGTAAATGAAATATGTTATAGAATACAAGTCAAAAAATAAACTGTCTTTCTTGCTAAATTTAACAGGACCACTTTTCAACTATGTTAGCAGAATCATCATCCCGCGGTTAACGTTAATCCTAATAAGAGTACCGTACTTGGTCCTTCTCTTCCTCTCGGACCCACGCATTCCAGATAACTCTTTGATTATTTTGATTTGTAACCACTAACAAGAAGTCAAAGTAATGAAGTAAAAGTACAGGTTTTAACTTTTAAACGTAGTCAGGTAAAAGTAAAAGTCCAGATTAAAAAAACCCACTTAAATATTGTAAAAAAGTACATGTACTTTGTTACTATACACCTCTGCCTATGTATTTATTTATATTTGAGTCATGCCTCCAAATCTATTGTTTTTGTTCACCTTGCTTGATATTATCTATCAAGTTTTACCTCTGATGAACCAAAAACAAGAATCTAGGTGAACATCCTTCATATCTTTGGAGATCACTTGTTTTGTTTTTGTTTTTTTAATAAATCAAGCTAATACATATTGATCCATATATTTCTAAAGTTTTGCCCTAAAAGCTTAATTTATCATTTTGATGCCAGAGGAATTATCAGACGTTTTCTAAGTTATTTTTCTGAAGACTTAGACGGGCCTCTTTTGAATGTAGTTAAAACTTTATCGTTCTAAAAAAAACTCCTTTCTACCATTTGATTAGCTGTATGATGACTGCTTTTCTTGCATATCATTGATGAATAAAACATTTGTTTGTGGAATTCAAGTAGCACTGATGTGAATGTTAATCAGAATGACAATCTCACATTTTCAGGGAAAAGTCATTTCGATTTCAGAGCACAGTGAAAGTTAATAACCTGTCTGGTTTGTATACCGCAGAAATAGTACATTTCTCTAAAATATGCATTTCTAATTTGACTTTTGACAATAATTCACACAAGATGTGTAAACCCATACAAGGAAATCAAAAAAATTAGCCCACAGATTAACATACAGAGGATAGTGGAATGACAAGAATCAGGCACTGAACAAGCTTTTTCTAGTTTTTTATTCTTTTATAAGAGATATTGAGTTTGTATCAAACTCAAGTGCTGCGTACCAAATCTAACCACTTAAATGCAACCTTGAACACTTGTGTACTGCATTGTATTGTATTAAATATTATTTGATCAATGAAGTCATATACATGTCTTATATGTCCGCAGCTAAATTGCATCAATATAAAAAAAGGATACATTTTCATGATGTTGATATGATCCAAACTGAAATGAGTTTGAGAGCGTTGCTGTATGGAGAAGCTAGTCGGTCGCATTGCTCAGGTGATTTTCATCCCATTTTCCACAAAAAGCATCTTCACTTTCTATAGGCTACCTAGGCCTCCTCTATGCATGCTAAGTCCCAGTTCTCTACATAGATTTGCAATTGGACAACAGCAGGGTGGTTAAGTTGGCTATTCTATCAGCTTTTTTCTTTTGATAAAACTTACTAAAGAGTTTCCTCGGCTGTGTGTGTAAAACCTTTCCTTATTTTAGATTCTTATATGAAATTATTTTTGAGTGTCCTTATTTATTACTAATTCAATCATATGAAAAAAAATGCCCTGCTATAAATTTTACTTTGGGCATTCAATGCCATCGTAATAGAGTGAATTACTTTTCATTGTAATACTTTAAATGCGAGGATAGTTATAGATCTTTCCAAATGTGTCAATTGTCTTGTTTTCTTTATAGTAAAACTGTTGACATTTGACAGAAAATTAGAAATTGATCTGTGGCTAATACTTAAAATGCATTTTGATTTCTTTGGATTACTTGAATTGTTACCATATAATCTAAATTAAATTTAAACACCCCCCCATTGAAAATGTATTTATTGTGAACAACGAATATGTTTGTAATATGTATTTATTATACAATTGGTATAATAACACTACACAATATGGAACAATGTTATTGAACCAAAATCAAATAATTATAGCTTTAAACTAAACAAAATATAAAACTTTAAATATAGACATTATACAGTGATTTACTTTGTTTCTTAACACAACAATTAACCACTTTTTTTAAATGAGATGATTGACAAGGCTTTAGTTTTACATCAAATGCTGAAATTCTCATCATTCTCTTCTATCTACTTGTCCACTCCTTTCTTTCCTTCTGTCCATTCTCCCTTTATTTCTCTGTTCCTCTCTCCCCAGTCGGGATTATTTAACACTACATCCTGCAATCTGAAGAACCACATCTACTCTGCCCCAGGAACGCCTGCAGCCATGCTGCAATCAAAGTGAGACGTCATTTTTCTACCACCTGCACCCATGGGAGCACTGGAATGAACAGGCAGAGATAGCAGAGGGGAAAAGAAAGCGAGATAGGACTCTTAGGGAAGGGAAGCAGACAGTCGGATAGGCAGGAAAAGGAGAAAAGAGAATTTTGAATAGGGCTGGGAAAATGAAAAGAAAACACTAAGGAATGAGTTAATGGAGGACTTGGACCGAATTCTTTTTGTCCTCATGCACTGCTCTGGGAAGCAAAAATAAGAAAACAACAGGAAGCAGAAAGAGACGTAGAGAAATGAGGATTAGAGGATGTGAAATAATTGATAAAAATTGAAAGAAATTGACCTGAGGATGAGATGTTGAGCTCTGAGAAGAGTATTAACTGAGCTATTATCACAGATACAGAAAAACAAAAAGAAAAGGGTTCAAACATGAAAAAAGAAAGAATGGTTTAGGGACAAAAAGGGCATTTAACTGCAAATAAAACCCTCCACTTCAAGTGAGAGAGGGAACAAAAGAGTATTGAGGGAAAAAAGAGAGGTGGAAAAATTACAAAAGGTGTGTGTGGATATTTGACAGCTTAGAAGAAAGGGGATTAAAGGAGGCACAATTGAAGGTAAAAGGACTTCCAATATAAAAAAGGGAAGCTCCATGGATGAATTTGGGGACACATTTTAGACTGCCTGTCAAATAAATGCACCAGCAGACAAAAGAGAGGTCATTCAGCAGGTATCTTCATCACAAGCTTTTGCAATATGCTGTAAATAAATGTGGACCCTATAGGCCCTATATTAATTACCTTCCATAATAGAAGTAGTCACAATATCAAAAACGTCAGATTTACAGCCCACGTGCGTCATGGCCGACATGTTTGGCCGTTAAGCATGTACAGTGTACGTGAATGAATTGCTTATATGAACTGCATGAGGGAATCTCTACCTACAGAACATTTGGTTCAGCATAATTATTCTATAATTCGAAACAGAAGTCCGTACTAAAATATATATTATTCTTTGTATGGGGATACAATTCTTCAGCTAGGTTCTTCCTTGGGTTTGATGTGTAATGCAAGGTGAGACAAAAGCATCAATCTAGAAAGCCGCCCACTGAACGTACAGAACAGATTTTTGTTATACAAGTGGGAGAAAGAAGGAAGTAGCTTCCTTTAGTTTTTGTTTATCTGCTTACTGTTTAGGAAGATAGTCTGACCCCTTAAAATGTGACCCCTGATCCCTGATCACTTTAACAATGGCTGGCTACATTCTCAGCTAGCTCCTCAAACTTGCTACTATTCAGTGGCCTTCTTTCTCCCACTGGTAAAAAGTGTGACAAATATAGGAAGTGGTACGTTGGACTGTAAAGTCTCATACATCCCTAAAAATGAACTAGGCCTAGCTGACTTAGTCCGAGCAAGTGCAAACCGACAAAGGCCAATAAGCGACAACTCAAAACTTCAAATTCAACAAAATTTGAAGTTGTGAGTTGTCGCTTATTGGCGACAACTCACAACAGAACATTGTAATTTTGCAATTTGACAAAAAAAGCAGTAGGAACTGCTTTAGTTTTGATGTCTGAATGCCTAAAAGTATGGAGTTTCTGCCATGTGACTGACTGATTAGTGTTTTAGCTATTTCATAGGTTCAATTATTAAAGTGTGCAGGGAGAGCGTAGTTAGATTATATTTAGGTTAATTAGTTACTTTTAAACTTGGATTATTTAACTGTTTGAAGTATTTTCTCCTTGAAAATTGTAATGTGCTTGTCTGGATATATTCATATTTCAAAAAGATAATTTGAAACTGCATATGAAATTATGTAGTTGCTCCTAAGGTGCAAGCCTTTCCCCTAATAGTCATACATCAAAAAACTCAGTCAATCCCCAATTACACCATGGTAACCTAAGTCTCCCTTAATAGCCCATTAACATAATTATCACAAGCAGTAATTACCTTTCAAAGTAATGGAAACCAACATGGCCCAGTAGCTGAATTTTGATAAGAGGTATTTTTAAATTAGACCCATGATGTTTTACTTGAGCTATAAAAAATGCACTAGGAAGTGATTAGGCCAAAAAAGCAGATAATTAACAGCTTAAGTGGTCCAATTTTGGCTTTAAAACCTTGACTTGGAGAATAGACTAACATGTAAGCTAAAATCTAATGAAACAATTGGAAAATGGAGGGGCCTTTTCTGTGTGTTCAGTGCTTTGAGTTTAAGATACTCAGACTAATTGTTGAATGTTGAGAGAAGAAGGGCAAATCAAATTAAACAAGTATTTCTTTTATTTATGGTAAAGAACAAAAAAGCAATAAGACAGTAAACAAACAGGGAAAGTAAAAACAAAAACAAAAAAAGCTCAAACAGAGATTCTGTCCATGAAAAAAATTATGAAGAAATTAGTATTGGGTTGCCTGCAGGGCCTCCTTCGAAGTAAGAGCCTGATAAACACCTGAGACTCAGATTACTGCAGACAGGGAGTTGTTCACTGCCCCCGACTTGTAATAATCACAATGAACAGCATCATACGTTATCATGCATACATGTTTGTATAGTTGAAGCCAAAATAAATATTTTTCTTTAAAAATGCTGTAGGAATGAAGGATAAAATGGTAGGGTAAAAAGCAGACCAAATGGCTGTTATTTTTGCTGCATTTATTCTCAAATTCTTGCATTTAAACCCTGTTAACTTTCAATTTCTACCTTAATTGGTCTCCATCTGCTTCTTGAGCACGATTTTTCTTGTACTTTTTGTTCTCCTCTGGTGTCATGTCGGTAGTTGTCTTTTCTTGCCAAATAAATCTATATGCCACCTTTTCCTCTATCATGTCCCGGAGAGGCTGTCCCAAAGACTCTAAGTGTAAATACAGAGGGTAGAAATGATAAAGTACTTTAGATATATTGACAATGAGGGGCTTTCAATGGTAGAAAGGAATCTAATCTTTAAGTATGCTCATATAGAGAGCAAAACAAACATCTCTGTTGTCTTTTGGCAGCCTTATCTATGTGTGGAGATGAAGAAAGCCAGCTGTAGTAAGTCATTGGTATTGTGTTAAAGCTATAACTTGTTACTTGTTATGTAACGGTTTGTGCAATATACTATTATGAACTGCAGTCAGACATACTGTCAAATAAGTTAGGAAGGTTTCAGGAAAGGACTGTTCAATTATAACAAAAGTATATGGGTTACATAGTTTACAATTTGCTTGTTAAAACACAAATTAGACCTTGGAGTTTTAGCCCTTAGGGTCCAGTTTTGGGAATGGGCTGGGCCTGTAATTGGGCAGCAACCTACTGTAAATGGGCTTTACTGATGGTACAGTAAATCTGGGGCTGCATCAGCAAGTTGTGGATAAGCCTGTAAGCCAAGAATTGGTTGACCTTAATTATTAATAATGTGCTGAATACTGAAGCCTAAAAAGTTCAGCATTTTCTGATAGGGTTGCTAACAGTAATCGCTTTAATGAGTCAACTTTAAAAATATATTCCTTTACTGCAGGTCACTTTCAAAGAATGAAGAGTGAAAATAAAAGTTTTACATTAATATACATTATTAAAGTCAATGAAAGGTGTTTGGTAGTGAGCTCCAACCACCCTGCTTATTCATGTTATAAAAATAGTGGACTTTGTGAAGACAAGTTCGTTAACTGGGGATTAAATGCAAAGAGGCTGAAAGTCTTCAATATTGGCTCAGAAACCAATCAAAAGCTGTTCACTGCATTACACCACCTTCTTAGCCTTAAACCCTTGCTATTAGATGAAGAACACTAAATCTTTGAATCTTTAGCAAGACAAATCAGCGATGGAAAGGACATGTAAAGGAAGAAGATGGAGGGTGAGCTGCAATCTAATAACAGTAGAATGGTTTGAAAAGCCCTGAAAAACATGTCAGGAAACAGACTGAGGCCCCAGGTTCCAGGAGATTGGGGTGGGTGAATGACCTGAACTAATACTTCAACAGGTGTGACAATTTAAACACCCCTCCCCCAGTCCAGTCTTCCCCATGCCTGCTTTTCTCTATGGCAGGGGTGGACAATTCCAGTACTCGAGGGCTGCTGTCCTGCAGGTGTTAGATGTTTATCTGCTTCAACACACCTGAGTCAAATAATAATAATAATATAAATATAATAAATATAATAATAACTCCAGACAATATCCAGACCTATACTGGGAGGTTCTTTAGCCATCTGGATTCAGGTGGGGTGGATCAGGGATAAATTTAAAACTTGTAGGACACCAGCCCTCGAGGACTGGAGTTGCCAAACCCCTGCTTTATGGACTAAACACCTTTTGTTTAACCTGAGCTGGGGAAAGTACCACGACTGTGGAAGACCTCCTGTGTGGTACCAGTGGCAAAAACCAAACATCCCAAGGACTGGTAGCCCTTATATCACATCTGATCAAGATTCTCGAGAGGCTGGTTCTCTAAAACTTTTGATTCCTGGTGCAGTGTTCATTAGATCCACTACAGTTTGCTTTCCAGCCTGGCAACAGGTTGGATAATGCCATATTCTATCTTCTAGCACCAAGTGCTGACGCACTCAAAGAAATCTTGAAGCTCTGTGAGCTGTTATGTCATGTTATTTTATTTCTCCAGCACTTTTAATACTATCCAGCCAAGACTTATAATGGGCAAGTGGGAGCTGTTCAGGAGTGGATCACCACAAGTCTCAGTGGATACTGGTCTACCTCACTAGCAATCCACAGGATGTGAGGATACAGGACTATGAATCCACCAAGTTGGTCTGCAGTACAGGCGCTCCATAGGGAACTGTGTTGGCACCATGTCTCTTCACCGTCTGCAATGCAAATTTCACCATTGACTCCCCAGGAAACCCTCTCCAGAAGTTCTTTCATTACTCTGATATAGTCAGCCTCACCACAGGTGGGGACAACTCATAGTACAGATAGTGGACTCAGGACAGCACTATAACTGTGGACTGGTGCCACCAGAACCATCTCCTCATCAGCACTGCTTAACCAAGGAGCTGGTGGTGGGACACTTACACCGGTGAAAATCCAGGGAGTAGACATTAAGACAGTGGACTCTTATAGGTACATGGGTGTTCTTCTGAACAATAAACTAGACTGGATTCATAAAACTGCTTCTGAAGATCTTGTGGCATCAGCCATTTACCATTGTGTTGTCTGTTGGGCAGCAGCTTATCTTTATCAGAGAGAACTGAAGAGATACTTCAGACACAAACTGCTGCATTCTAGATGCTCAAAGAGTGTTATCACAGATCAAGAATCAAGAATCAGTTTATTTATATAGCGCCAATTTACAACAGGTGTCATCTCAAGGCACTTTACAAAAAATCAATTAAAATCAAGGATACATTCTAACAAATCAATTTGAAAAAGTTTCCAATCTAAGGAACCCCAGCAGATTGCATTGAGTCATTGACTTGCAGCATTCACTCCTCTGGAATCAGCAGACTGAAACAATGGCTTGTGTTGTCGTTGACTTTACAGCAATCCCTCATACTGAGCATGCATGTAGCGACAGTGGAGAGGAAAAACTCCCCTTTAACAGGAAGAAACCTCCAGCAGAACCAGGCTCAGTACAAGCAGCCATCTGCCACGACCGACTGGGGGTTTGAAGAGACAGAAAGCTAAATTAGAAGCACAGGAC
>JAVLVB010000459.1:395176-415126 GCA_032876305.1 Orestias chungarensis | reverse complement strand
CAAGGTTGAAATAACGGTAACTAAATAGATTGGACAAAGGAAGAAAGTAGCAGAGAGAGAAGTGGTCAGATTGTCCTCCAGCAGTCTAAGCCTATAGCAGCATAACTATAGAAAAACTTAAATAACTTAACCCTATAGAGTGAGACATGAAGAAGGTAGAGCAAAGGAGAACAGTCTGTCAAGACTGAGTTCCTCCCCCCAACCGGATTAGGCTGTCTTAGATCCTTCCACCCAGCAACTGTTAGACTTTAGGACCATCAATGCCCCTAGCAAACCATATTAGTGTTTAAATCCCTGCTCATTGTTTACATATCAAAACTGCACAGTTCTAAGCTAATTTATTTGACCTGACCGTATAACCTCAATTGCAAGAGGCCACCCCAAATGAAGGTAGCCGTTTTTCCTAGGGTTTATCGGTAGCGTGATAAATTTCTTGTAATGTTTGGAATTGTGATTATTATCACAACAATAAATCAAGGGTATTAAATTTGAAACTCTACACACTGGATTACTCATTTTTGCTGTCTTACTTTGACTTGCGGTTTAGTGATAGAAATCATGCAGCTTTTCGCAACTGATGTCCTGAAGCTGTCTGTTATAAATTGGTTGGGCAGTATTCGTGTTATGGTTATGACCATGGTTTTTATCTCAAGAATTTACCTTGTCTCACATAACTGCCTTCCGATGCCTCGCTTGCTTAATACTCTGGACATTGACCCTCTAGATTTTCCTTTTTTTCCCTTGCCTCCCTGGATTTAAATATTCTTTGTCTTTTTTGGTAAATAATTTTTAACTTCATTAAGTTGTGCGCTGTGTCAGCTGATGTTTCAGGGTCCTCCTCCTCTATCTGCCTGTTCATAATAAGTTATTGGGATAAAGTTTTAGATCCATTTCACCTACCTCTAACCCCAAGTCAAATACACCGCCACCCCAGGCAGTACTGCCACTTTTTACAAAACCTAAGCTTGTCACACACAGTTTTACCATTCTATGTCTTTATATAACAATATTTCTTTGCAACAACTGAGTCAGTGTAAATGGAAAATATTAACGATTGCATGGATCAAATAAACCATTGACTTATTGCAGAAACATTAAGTTATTGTTTTTAGTCATTAAGTTTTGTCATACATAGAATATTAACAATCTTATGAAAATTCAGCAGCAAATATGAAAGGTTAAGTTTGTCAGATGACCAGGAAAGAAGGATCATTCAGTGGTGCACAATTTTTAAAACTAATTACTTATTGTACAATCAGGGATTTTTCTATAGGTGGACAGACAAAAAACTCCGGAGGACTGGTCTTAAATTTAGTTTGACACGGTAAACATGTTTTTATACATCACATTATCAAGTCGGAGGACTCCAAAGTGCATTGCACTCCAATTATTCATTAAGCCATTCATACACTGATGTGTTACGTTGTAGCCCCAGCTGCCCTAGGCCACAAATCTGACCACCAGCAAAAGCCCAGACAGGCTAAGGGTTTTCTCAGCAATTGACTGAGATAAGGGAGCAGGTTTTCAAACCTGCAATCCACAGGTCAGGCCTATCCCAATTAAACCACCATTATCTGTATCATAGTATTAATGATAAAACCTTTAGATGTTTATGAGCCTTTCATCTAAGAGGAGCACTTTGGAAGAACATATTTGATGTAAATGGTGGGATTGTTGCAGTCTGATGATGTAGTTTTTTTTATTGAGAATCATTCATAAATAGTAAATTAAAACTCCTAATTTGCACATGTATTTAATGTTTCGTCAGATACACCAGGTAACCAGAAGACTAACCCTATTCGCATACAGTAGAGCTCAAAAAGTTATTTCATATTGACTGGCTTTTAAAATGTGTCAAGTATCTTACCAGGATACCATGTGACTGTTGCCCTTTGGGTGAATCTGTCTAACAGGTGGAGACACCTGGGGCAAAAACTGAATATAAGCGTGGCAGTAAAAGTCCCATATGGCACAGAATATACCACAGCAGATGCTGCTGGAATGTCTGGAAGACAAAGTCCGGGAACAAAACCCAGTGAATATTTTTCACCAGTATCTGACAGCATCAGAGATGGTAACGGGATTATGTTCTAAAATGAATATTAAATAAAGGCTTTTGTATTTATTTTTCATTTAATTATGAATCTTAAACTACATGTAAACATAATCATTATCTAAAATGACAAAGTTTATTGTAAGGTCTCAAAAACAGAAGGATAATAATATTGGAAAAACTCATGACAACTAATGCATGATTTTGAAGCCTGTTTTAAATGTTGACGATTACATTTGACGTGGTGATAACCTAATAAAACAACTTAAGTACCACATTTGGAAAGCTGGTAAGGTCCCTTTTGGAAATGTCCAGGTTTCACTGTTTTTCATTGGACCATTAAGCATGATAATGGTCCAATGATAATGGTGTAAAGTAGGCACGTATGTTTCTGTGTCCAATAAAAAAGTTTGAGATCTGCACCTAAAGATTAAAACTATTGAATTCTTGTTCTAGGTTGAGTTAGTGTCTATTTTATTATGTAAAGGTATTAAGACATATTTTGTTAAAGCTTACATAGTAGAGGTTATAGATAGAACATTACTTCAGTTTATTAATTTATATTTTTGAAAAGAGGTCTACATTTTTATTACAGATTTTCACTGTCAGATTGTTACAGATTGTATTTTAACACAGACATTATTTTTGTTATTTAGTACAGAGTTCTTGGAAGTAATAGAAACGGTGCCTGTGTATTTGCGTAGACTAAATATCCAATGAATGGCTCATTAGACTGCTGAAGGAAATTTCTGACCACTTCTCTCTCTGCTACTTTCTTCCTTTGTCCAATCTACTTAGTTACCGTTATTTCAACCTTGTTAACCTTTTGTTTTCTCTTAGTGTTCTTCTCTCCATAGTAACCACACCTGGTCTGGTGTTCTGTTAGCTGACACAGCTTCTCGGATGAGAACATGGGCTGAGATGCTTCCAGTGACACTCTACAACTGTTGCTATAAACTCTTTTTTTTCAGTATCTTGTGCTTCTAATTTAGTTTTCTGTCTCTTCAATACCCAATTGGTCATGGCAGATGGCTGCTTGTACTGAGCCTGGTTCTGCTGGAGGTTTCTTCCTGTTAAAGGGGAGTTTTTCCTCTCCGCTGTCACTACATGCATGCTCAGTATGAGGGATTGCTGTAAAGTCAACGACAACACAAGCCATTGTTTCAGTCTGCTGATTCCAGAGGAGTGAATACTGCAAGTAAATGACTCGATCAATCTGCTGGAGTTGCTTTGATTGGAAACTTTTTCAAATTGATTTGTTTATCATGTATCTTTGATTTTAATTGATTTTCTTGTAAAGTGCCTTGAGACCACATCTGTTGTAAATTGATTCATTTTGTAAATTTTAGGAGCAGTCAGATTGTCTGTGTTCAGTAAAATAACTCTTCAATTGATGTGATTTTTAACACAAACCAAACTAATACCTTTCAAACATGCATACATGCACACAAAATACAGGCGAATTTTCTACATCAAGTCCATGAAATAGTTGTATTTAACATAAGATCATTTTCTATCTGTAATTGCAAGCCTTGCACTTAATATACATTGTATACAGCTCCTGTCACATATCCAGGTGGTTTATATAGAAATGAAGTTTATCAGGCATCAGGATCCCCTGTTTACAATACTCTGACTCCACCTCCAAGCAAGATGTCATACAGAAACAGAGTATTTTAAAGTTTTCAACAGCCTAAACCTTAACATTGAACATTATAAAAATGGTTGACAATAAATTTAGATGAAAATGGTACAAAGTTTATACTGATAAATAACACCCGCCTTTCTCTCCTAGGTAGATCAGCCACCAGGACAGATTATCATGGAATATCCAAAGAAAATATTTTCATAGCCAACAATTAAATGTTATTTACTATTGCAAATAACTTACACTCAGTTTATAAAATGTTAGACTCAGAGAAAATTCTGCCCAAGGGGCAAACATCTTGTTGGCTAATTATTTATGCATTTATTTTTTATTTATATCCCAAATTTACTGTAAACACTGGCAATGGCACAAAATATTATCAAACCGATATTGTATTGTTCTCATATCAGAAAACAACATTTTTTTATGTTAATTATTTTGAAAGAACATTTGAAAGAAAGAAAACTGTATCCACCCACTGATATCATGAGAGGCTTGACTTTGTTCCATTGCTAATCTCATAATCCCTGATCTAAGAGATCTTAAAAGGGTTTCAGTAGCAATTTCAGAAAAACAATCCACACAGAAGGAGAAAAACATCTGGTGAAAAACTATTTATTTTTTTTACTTTGAGGAGAAATCTAAGATAATTGTATGCTGTATTAATAGCAAAACAGTTTACAGAACCCTTTTGATTTAATCAAATGCAAAAAGATTGCCATGAAACTCAGTGTAACAACGTCAGTCTGTCCGTGTTCTGAATATTACTGTTGCAGAACAGATGAAGCTGAGGTTGCTTTTTTGACATGCCTTGTTCTACCAATAAATTTAGCTGGAGCCGCATCATTCAAAAACTAGCAGGTTTAGCTAATTTAGATGGCCAAAGTCAAGCAATGAGGCAATCTATCACTAGGTGAGTCGGGTGTATCATCAGTCAACCCGTTCGTTGATCAACCAGTGTATGACAAGTTTATGGATCCTCTCTACTTATTATTTAGTCATCTCTCGACAATGTAATCAAGTAAATTCTGTCCCTGCTCATCTCCTAATTTAGGGCCACTGATTTGATTCCTTTCGTCATCCAGATAACTCAGTAATTTAGAACTAGGGCTCATTTACAGTGTGTGCACACAAGAAGCATTTTAGTTAAATGAGGCATCAATAATTGAAGAGCAATTTAAGATGGATGAAAGGGAATGCCTTTCTCTCCATTATTTCATATGTAGCTTTTCTTCTTCTGTGATGTCGCTTCAATTTCTGGTCACTTATGCCTACTGTGCAAGATAGTGTTATAAAGTGGAGTGAAGGATTCTATCTCTCCTATCAGACCTGTGACCGTGCTATATGCTGAGACAAAGTAGTATGCCTTACAATATGCCATATCTAATCAATTATGTACCCATGAAACGAACGGATAAGCCAAATTATTGTCTTGCAACTTTAAGATCAAAAGCAATACAAATAAAATTACATATTTAGGGAAGTAAAATTGAATAAATAACTTGAATTAATGTAAACTTTTAGAAAAAAACGTTCTGACTGTACAAAATGTATCTTTTATACCATATAAAGGAGTTGTCAGTGGCATTGCATGTTTCCCTTACTCTTGTGAATGGGTTCAGTCAAATAGCTTAGAGGAGTAAACCTGTCTTAGCCATAATATGTTAGGAAGGATGTTGAGACAAAGCATTAAAAGTAGTTATAACAATCTGAAATATAGGACACAAAATTTAACCAGACACACCAGAGCAGCATTTAACAGTTTATTTATATCAAAACTGCAGCAGGTCAGCAGGAAACCACCAGAGTGAGGGACAGGAACCACTGAGGACAGAGCAACAAGGTTAATGGTTTAAAAAACGGACTCAGAGAGACTGATGAGCTCAAAACAAAAGCCAGAAATCTTCCCACAATCTGGCTGCGTAATTTTTGCTCCTTAGTAAAGTTGACATGGATGACTTCACTGAGTGGAGAACAGCTTGCAGCAAAACTGACCCCCGGTTCTTTTACAGAACTCATGTAGGTAACCTCTGGTTGGTTTACCAAATAGAAAGGTCGTAACTAATGGTGGCACACACAGGGTTAGAGAGTTAAGGCAGAAACAGACGTGAAAACCAAAAGTAAGCCAAACAAGGGTTAAGAGTCATAAGGACAGAGGCAAACAAACAGATCTAGGGACTCGTCAGGAGGCGGAACAAACGGCGCAGACACAGGGTCGTTGTCATGAAACCAGAACGGCAAGGCAAAGTGGAGTGAGTCAAGAGACAGAAACTGGATGAGGATTATAAAATCCAGTCGGGAAGGAATTATAAACATCTACTCACGGTTAGGCATTTAATGATCTAGCAAAAATGGGCAAAATGAGGACTGGCTAAATAGACAGATGTGCAAGTGGGAGACATGAGTGCTGATGAGAGTGACTTGATGAGGCCAGCACCGGTGGAATGAATGATCAATTTGCATGGGGAACAGAGGAACAAATGAAAACAAACCAGCTCCTTTGCCAGAATCCTAACAGTAATATAACATGCATGATGTTGGATGCTAAAACATCTTTTTAAGAATTTTTTTAATCCTTTTGAAATATATTGACTATAAAGGCCATTAGAGTGCTAATTTTCATGTTTTAAATGATTTGAGATCATTTCCCTGAGGTCATAAAGGGACATAAATGGTTTTATCACCAACAGACTAGTTTAGCTTGTTGACATTTGACAGTAATGCATGCCAGGCTTTTTCTATAATTTTCATGAACCCTCTGTTTTTCTCAAGTTTCTGCTTTTCTATTTTGATGATGTGTAGATTATTTAAGCTTGACACATCTATGCCCTGTTCTGTCTCCTGCTGCTTATCAACAATCACAAAGTATGGTTCTTTGTCAATTACCATTTTGCCTATTTAAATCTGGAATTACCACAACAATTTAGCTCCACAATTTGTCACCATCTTGGAAGGAGATTCCAACTGTGACCAAGGGGTCTATAGTTTTTACTCCTTGCAGAAGTTTCTTTAAACTATGCCAACCACTTGCTCTATGTCTTCCTTTCTTGGTGATGTCTTACATCCTGTTATGAGGCAACAGGTTGTAAGGAGATTTATCCATTAACCCTCTCACCATCAGGTGTTTATGAAATAAATCATAAAGTAACTTATCGGAGACTTGAACTTAAATAAAATGCAAAAGCAACGAAAACGAGTAACAGAGAACAACTGGGAGCCATCGAAGTAAGATGGAGGAGTTAGGATAGAGCAATTTAATCCAAAAACAACCAGAGGGACAGGGGAACCCAACAGACTAATCAGAAGTAAGTAGTGTTGGCTAAGGTAAAGAACAGCCAGAGGGAAACTTAGGGTTGTGAAACACATGGGAAGGAAGAAACCCACAGTAAAGGAAAATTATAGATTCAAAGAAAAATAACAAGATTAACATAACCAGGAAACAGAAAGCAACAGTAATCTGAGAAAGCGTAATCCAACCAATAACAATAATAACCACCTCTCCTTCCTGTACCTGTTTCTTGTTGTCCCAATACAGTTGGGGAAAAACTTGAAATAAGATGTTACTAGGCTGTTTTTTTTAACAAAAGCTATCTTCTTTCCACTTTTACTATGAAGAAATTATTGCCAGATTATTTAAGTGCACACCTGTTACTTTTCATGAGACTACCACCCCCATAGCTATGGATTACTTCATCTGCAAAGAAGCTTCTCTGACGTTTGTCACAGCCCTTTTTGTGTAATGATGCCACTTTTCTATTCCTTTTGTCTAAAACTTTAGAAAAACCTCTGTATTTATACAATCACTTTATTTTCAAATGTATTAACTTCTTAATGAATTTTGATTGTATTAATAAATAAGATAAAGTATATTCTTGTTGTTAATCACAAAATATTTCTTAGGAACAAATCAAGCTAAGCTAATAGCAATTTATCTGCATGTTTCATTATACAAAAAAGATAAAGAAATAAACAGATTCATAGCTTAATCTGGTCAGTGCATTCAGTTTGGCATAATGAGAACAGTACTTGAGTCAGAGGTAAGCATTATCTGCAATCACAATTCAAGACTAATCTGATAAACAAAGTATCTGTACTTCTCCTGTTTGCTGGACTCACTGAAGATTAGTGGCAGAATGTGTGAAAGCAATCCAGTGAAGTAGTCACATATCATACCAGGGTGCCTTTGGTGACTTTGGATGAAAGATTATATCACCGGTTGTGTTGTCATACAGTGTCATTGTTTGTATTGATTCAGTGATACATTATGTCCTGGGGGTGAACAGCGCCGGTGGATTGTGGCCGTCTCTTGCTTTTGCTCCTTGGTTTCTTGGCATGATGTAATTGACATAGGTTGTACTGATTGGCCAATTATTGCAATGCTTCAGACAGCTAAGGTCAGAGGCGCTTGAAGAGAAAAAGCACAAGCACATGTGGTGTTATGACACCAAAGAAATTGGTTTGATAAAGACCACGTAAGATACACAGAAACTCACCTGAACAGCTATTAAACATCTACAACATAAACGGTTCACTGGGAACATAATAAAATTGATCCATGGATCTTCTCATTTTAACCAGTTGTTCATTAGTGTGGCCAGCAGCAATACAACATATATTGGTACCTCTTTGTATTGATTTGGACCACAGAGTATATAGACTTGCTGAGCACACTAAAAGACTATGAAAAACCAACAAAGTGAGGCAAGGCGCTCTGTTAAAAGAGGGATCTGTTTAGTTGCTTAATTGCTTTGTGTCTGGAGGATGTAGTGTAGTCCAATATACCCAGGGAGTTGGTCAAGCTGTTCATTATTCATGCGGTTTGACAGATCAGGTAGTTCAGACAAAACAGTACGGTCCTTTACCATATTGTGTGATATAAAATGCAAGGAGAGTTAGCCACTGACCAAGACAACAAGCTGAACAACGGTCTCTTGGATATTTCTAGTTTTACAAAGAGGGAATAAGATTAGTTTTCTTATGCCACCCATTATAATACGAGATTGTGGAAAGAAATAAAATAAAAACAATTTCACTTTTGCTTCTAAATATGAGATGCTGTTTAGATGGGCCTGTGGGCTTGGTATGGTTAGATGGTTATAGAACAGAAACAGGGTCACTTGGAGGCAGAGACAAGCTGACAGTCGGTAGATGTAAAGTAAAAACCAAGTCAGACATGTGGATCCAGAATCAGCATACTGATCTGTTTAATAGCATGAACAAACAAATGACCAAATAAACACAGACGTTTTAAATTTACTCCACATCCTAATCAGAAGTTTCTAATAAAATATAAATAACAATTACAATATGTTTGTTTCAGTTTCTTAAAATATATGATGAATATATTATTATTACACCCTGCTATGCCCTGACATTTATTTGTTTTAGTAGTAATCATACTGTTTGCATTTCTTGTCTTCTTATACTTCTCCGTACAACTGAAATTAGATTTCTAGGGTTTTTTCCATGAATAAAAATGATCTCAGTTATAGTTTCAGTTATTCTGCATTTGTCTTTAAAGTAGTTTTCATACAGCTACCATCCAAAATATATATATTCAATGAAATTTTTTTTTTAAGAATTAGGAACAGAAGGAAACAAGGTCGTTGAAAGAAAGGAAACATTTCCAATATGAGCAATTATTTTAGCACTTGTACAAAAATGTCCTTCTACCAGTCACTTTTATTTGTATTTGCTTTCTGTAGATCAACTAAAGACTCTCCTCTCTCTGGCCCATCTTTAAAAACGACAGCAATAACAGTCTTTTGCAATTAACAAACATGAACCGAAGGATTTACCTCTTCATACCCTAAATATATAATTTATGATTAGCTTTGCTCACTCCTACCTGTGGTTTGACGGAGAAGGAGACAGGAATAAACAAAACAACAGGTTATGGATAAAAATAAGGAAAAAAATCTGAAAAACGAATAAGCTGCAAGAGAAATCCGTACTTTTTAACTGTAACACCATCGGAAAGTTTCTGCAGCATTATTATTTAAAATACAGCTAAGAGACCTTTTAATGACTTTAATTAATATTGCACAAACTACAGGCTTAAAAGCGAAGAACTGTGGCACAGACATTTTAATGAAAAAACACACGCTCAGACACACATGTCTAAAGAAACTGCATTAGTATAA
This sequence comes from Orestias chungarensis, assembly GCA_032876305.1. Taxonomy (NCBI): domain Eukaryota; kingdom Metazoa; phylum Chordata; class Actinopteri; order Cyprinodontiformes; family Cyprinodontidae; genus Orestias; species Orestias chungarensis. The sequence continues at coordinate 405,282 of JAVLVB010000459.1, read as the reverse complement.
TTTATTTTTTATTTTTTACGCATAAATGACATACCTCAGACAGTCCGAGACATGCTTTCTAAAATGTGCTTCCAATTGCAAGCCAAAAATACCAGGGGCTCTCCTTCACACAATCTCCCGAGCATGATGGCGGTAAGGGAGACAGTGATAGATTACAGACACATCTGGGCTGTAATAAGTAGGTCCCACAGTGCAGCTGCATTCACCAGGAGGGAGAGCTCCTGCATAATGGTTTCATATAGAAGGCCAGGTAGTCTGGCCTGTGTAATGCCTTGTCAGCTGGTACATCTTGTCATCACTGGATTTACTGCTTCAAGTAAAATAAAACAATTCTCTAAGGCCTTTGTGCAGCTTCTTCTTATTGACACTGAATGTGCTGATGGCACCTGGTCAGCTATAAAACAATAGGGTCGGTTTGAGAGTATTTGCAAAGGATTTAATACTTCTGAAAAATGTAAAAATGAGTTTAACATTGAAATAGTCATCAGATATCAGTTAGTTATTAAGTTTAATACATTAAAGAGAAAACGCCTCCTCTGTTTTTATTTTTGTTTAACCTCCGCCTCAAGTCTGCTCAGGAAGGAGATGGGTTCTCTGTCCAAGAGATTAACATGATCTGATGTGAAATTTAATCAGCCATTAAATGAAAGCAAACGTTATTGTGAAGATGAGTAGAAAAAAGTCTGTGAAATTATTACGGCAACATTTACAGACATTACACTGAATATAAGGAATGAATTTGATCCAAGTTAAACTAATTGCTTCAGTCGCAAACAAGCAATTAAATGAAGTTAACACAAGTTTGAAGTTCATTAACTTGTAATTTTAGACAAATGTAGGAACCATATAAACGAATCCCTTTGAGTTTTTTGAGGAACAGCAGCTGCGGATTATCTGCTGTAAAATACGAGCATCACTTTTACTTCCAAAGCGCTCCATAAAGCCTGGTCTCAGGAGGATGCAGTGACACAACAATCGATTGACCACAACTAACAAGACACCAAAATCTACCTCTCCTGGCTTGTTTAGCTGAATCTCTGCTCATTACGCTGCATCTGCTGAGGCAGTCTGCAAGAGCTTCATTAACTCTTCAAACCAAACACACCTGCGGGAACTATTTTTACTTAATTTATTAGTTCCAAGCTCCAGACAGCGATATTTTTTTCAAGGTTTCTTCTAATTTAATATTGTTTTGTGCCGCATCTTTTAGGTTCTAAAATACTCCTTTTATCTTCTGCTCACATTTTTAAATAAACTTTACTCATATTTTTCATAAATTCTACCTAAAACAATGCCGAGCTTCAAAATGAATGTAGTAACAACACAATTACTTTACCAAGCATTTAATTCTCCTGCTAGTGTAGATTTTAGATCCACTATATTTAAATATTAAAGAATTAAACCTTATTTTCCTAAACCGTAAACAAAACAAAAACAAATCGGAATAATAAGGAAAGTGCTGACGACCAGCCTTCAACAGAGGAACGAACAATGTGCTCAAGCTTTTAAACGACAGACACCTGTTTCTTTGCTGACAATTGCTTCCTTAACGGTCTGTTCACGCTTCAGCAGCCTCGCAGTTTGGTAGCCACTGACCCCTTACAGCAGTTACTGACCGGACCTGATGAAGTACTCGACGTGTGGCTGTAAGACAGGTTGGATTAATTAACTTGCGGGTTATCCGCTGTTGTAACAAGCTCTGGAAGGAATTACCGTTGGTGTGTAAAGCATCAAGTCAAGCCCTGACCTTTTCAGGCTGAGGCGAAGAAACAGAAAGGAAAACAGTTTTTAGCATGGAGAGATCCCTACAGGCAGAAAACATGTTGCTTGTTCCCACTGGGAGAGATTACTATAAAAGTTATTCTTCTTTCATAAATAGCGCTCTAATATTTAATTCAGTGTTTTCTTTTCTTCTCTTTACCCTCTTTCTACACCCTTCTTTTACATTTTATATGTTGTTCATCAAATTAAAGAAAACGAAGACAGATTTTTACATATTTAAATTAAAAAAATGTTTTGTTTGCCCTGACATTTTCTTGAAAAATACAGCTGAAAAATGATGCTTGGAACTTTTACCTGAACTTCCAGGATGGCCTTAAAAGCAAAAATGTGTTCAAGTCAGTAACGTGTGAGGAGATCTGCTTTTCAGGCTGCTTTTATTGTGAAATCGAACGTTTTAACCAATGCTCAGTTTTGTCCTCTGAACAGAGTTGTATTTAAGGAAAAGGTTTTTAAAGTTTCTTTGCAAAACTATATTTACCCTTTTCATATTTCTTGATTTTGTTATATTGTCCTTTTCCGTCACATTATTCAGATAATGTAACATGTCCTGCCTTGCAACCCATAGCAAACAAACAAAAACAAAAATTACATGTAAAAAGAAAACAAACTTGTGGTACTTTGACTGTCAAGTTTTAGGCCTTTTAATACTCAATGGTATTTAAGAACTATATTGTTAACTTTGTATTTTTTCAAAATGGTTTCACAGTTATACGATGTAAGCTGACAGTTAGAGGTTTGTTCTCAGCTATGCAATTCCTGATCTTTTTCCTTCTCCTCTCTCCGATGGCTGAGTTGCACAAAATTGAATTGCATTGTTTTTGTTTTCCTTTTTTTACTGTGTCCTTCCAACATTGTTACAAAAATTAAACCCCTTGTAGATTTGGTTTTGATTGAAACACGTTGATCATGTTGCAACTTTATGAAATGAACATTTTCTGTTTCTCTTTTTTTTTTTTTTTTTACATCCTCCATGAGTACTGTATCACTGATGGGATTTTAACTTGAATAAAAAGCGGTGTAAATATTGGTCTTACCGCACAGTTACATCACATACATTTCTTTTACTTGCCTTGAGAATAATCCAAAGAAACCTGAAAACTTCTGTAGGTAGTGTCTTAAAAAAAAAGCTTGCCTAAGATCCGTAGGCTTGCATTTGTATTTCTGATGCAGCTTTTGGTTTCTCTGCATCCATGCTGACAACTGCTTACTAGAGATGAAAACATTTGTGACCTCCTTCGGAGTCTTTAGACTTTCTCTTTATTTTCCATGCACATTCCTGTGACCTGTCATTTTCTAAAGGAATGTAGGTGGTAACATTTGCCTTGAAGGTTACCTAACCCTAGGCCGATGTGACCAGGCGTGTACTACTAAGCATACTCTTCTATACCATATAATAATTTTATTGATATAAGGGGTCCAAGCCTATTCCACCATCATTGACATCGACAGTGAAAATAAAATAAAAAATAATAAATCAAACAAAGCCAAATCATCAAGCAATATGGCAAAAGCAAAACACAAACAGGCATAGGGGTAGCCCTTGTCCTTCACTCGTGGATGTTTTATCTTCTTACGACTCAACCCATATCTGCTCCGCTCTCCATCTGTCCTGCTGGCTCCAGATGCATCTGCCAGACTATTTTCTGATTGGGCCATCTGGACAGCTCAGTGCTGGAGCTCAATGGAAAGCAAATATAAAGTTTCTTGTTAGATTGCTCTTTTTTTATGTGAAGCCACCCAAAACTTGAGCACACATTCAAACGGATGGCACAGATTAATGTGCTCTTTTGGGCAGAGCATCTGCCTTCTCGTCCTGAAAAAGAGAGAACAGCCTTATACAAAGAGCTTTACCCTCCATTGCTGAAAAGCCTTTTTATAGAAAGAGGTCATTCATTAAGGTTACTCAATATGAATAATAGCTTTTTCCTATGCTTTTTGTGAGCTAATAATTGAAAAACATGTAAAAGTGATAGTGAATAACTGTCATCAACTTTGCCTATTTCTCCTTTACTGGCACAGACAGAAGATCCTTTTTGAATGTCCAAAAATTTCTTAAACATAATCTACTACCTAATTTAATTATATAGAACAGAGGAAACCTCCATTATTATAACTATTTGTGTATCTTAAACATTAAACCAACCAGAGAAAATTACTCTATAGGCAACTTTAAATCTTGTATTCTTTCTTTTTTTTTTTACTTTTTCTTCAGAGAACTACATCAAATGCTCCCACCTGCATCTTGTTTTTATTTTTCAAAATGATCTATAAGGACAAACGCACTGATGAAATGCGATGTTTCTGCCTTATTTTCATTTCCCTATATTGCATTTCATTCATCATCTCATATCGTTGTTTATCTTTGTCTCATGTAGTCTCAGTTTTGGAAATTCTCCAGAAGATAAAAATAAGTGTCTCTCAATGTATTTAATAAATGCTTAATATTCTATATTCCAGTCACAAAAAATATATGTGATGTTGCATCATAGTTACAGAAACAGGAAAATAACTTGACTGGAAAGGTTTAATTATATGTTTAATATTCTTTGAACCATGAATGTTAAACAGTTTTTTTCAGCCTTACATTAGCTTGACATTTTACCCAAACCTATTTGAAATTAATTTGGGGATATTAAATGTGAGGTAACATGTGCAATTTAGATGTAGGCCTTAAAATGACATCCTTATAAGGAAAAGCTAGTCCATGCATTTGTTACTTCAAGGATGGACTATTGTAACTCTTTATTAGCAGGAATTCCCGCAATGTGCAATTAAAAGTCTTTAGTTGGTCCAAAACGCTGCAGCTAGAGTGATGACAGTAACAGTTATTTCAACCTTGTTAACCTTTTGTTTTCTCATAGTTTTCTTCTCTCCATAGTAACCACACCTGGTCTGGTGTTTTGTTAGCTGAGACAGCTTCTTGGATGAGAAGATGGGCTGAGATGCTTCCAGTGACGCTGTACAACTGCTGCTATAAACTCTTTTTTTTCCTCTGCTATTTTAGTTTTCTGTCTCTTCAAACCCACAGTCGGTCGTGGCAGATGGCTGCTTGTACTCATCCAAGTTCTGCTGGAGGTTTCTTCCTGTTAAAGGGGAGTTTTTCCTCTCCACTGTCGCTACATGCATGCTTAGTATGAGGGATTGCTGTAAAGTCAACGACAACACAAGCCATTGTTTTTTTCTGCTTATTCCAGAGGAGTGAATGCTGCAAGTCAATGACTCGATGCAATCTGCTGGGGTTCCTTAGATTGGAAACTTTTTCAAACTGATTTGTAATAATGCATCTATGATTTCAATTGATTTTCTTGGAAAGGGCCTTGAAACGACAGCTGTTGTAAATAGGCGCTATATAAATAAACTGATTCTTGATTCTTATAAGGGCAGATATTATTTTATTGATTCAAAATAATGTAAGAAAAATGCTCAAAGGAAATGTGATTTATTTTTGTCTTTGAAAAAAAGTTAATTTGTGTGACTTTGAAGATAACAGCTCTTCCTAATCAGTAACAAAAATAGGGCAAAATATAGTTGTACATCACTGCAGATCAAAAAGTTTTCAAAATGAGATCAAACAATCACGGTAAACATTCAAGGTAGTACTGGAGACCACACTATTAATCCATCAGTTAAGTTGCTGTTTTTTTGTTTTTTTGCTGCTTCAATTTGGACGAAGGCTCAATGCCATCTTCCGGATTGTCTTACATTAGAAATCTGATCATTAAAACTCTTCTTTTTTTTTACAGTTATAAAGGCATGTATGATTGATAATAAATACATTATGCCCCGAGGTGACTTGTGTTGTAAATCGGTGCTTTATAAATAAATAGAATTGAGTTCCTATCTAAAAACTTCTATTTACACAGCTTTTTTGTTTATGTTGCTATGAACAAAAAGACTTTTATTTTCCACAGGTCCAAAGAGTCCCTTAATGTTGGCTGAATTAGACAATATTCAAATTCTTTTACAATGCACATCTAAAAGATTTGAACGGAAAATATTCCGGTTGAAGTTAAAACATAGTACAAATGTACGTACTTTTAAAGCCCCCACTAAAATAATCAGATTTTAAGAAAATAATAATATTTTTTTAAATCAATGCCTTTGAATATGTCAAATAAACTTTGTCAGTGAGACTTTAGTGAAATGAAATGACCAATCTCTGGCTGGTGTGACAGTGATATATCTTTTTATAGTACTACTTTGCACACTAGAGTCATCACTTGCAAGCTCAGCTGGCAGGTCCTGCAAGAAAAAGTATAACATAATGAGATGAGAAACAGTATAAGCCTTAATAAGTCCTCATCAAGCAGTCAGACATTTTAAGTTCTTCATAATACCTATTCCACGTGCCCCTATAATCCATATTAGAACTACTTAGTATATTATAATCCATCGCTACACACAGTGCTATGGCTGTAGTTTAATGAAAAATGCTTTAAATATGTATTTGAATGTAAAATAATTTGTTTACTTTTAGAAACAGCAACAGAGATTGACCAAAAAACGTAACTGGAATGGGAAATTATTGGAAGATTTCCTCATGGTCTCTGTCTTCCTCCAGTGTTAGGCTTTGGCATGTTGATTTGTAGTAATGGAATGATTAAGTGATTGCACTTTTATCCAATGGGCTGCCTAAGCAGGAAATGGTACACCTACAGCCCAAATGCCTCAAATAATCTCTCAGCAGAATATTGCTGGCTTGCAGCGTGAGATCAAGAAGTGCTGTAGCGGTAAACACACTTGACCAGATAAAAATCTGGTGTTAAGCCAAACTGTCCTCATGGGTGTTTGTGAATGTTCATTTCTGAGCCAGTGACAGATGGCAGCAATACACCTTTCGAGAAAGAAGACGTGTGACAAACGCAGCAGGAAAGAGCTCCATGCATAATAAGAAAAATCCAGTTTAACAAAGAAATACACGAGAATGTAGTTGGAAGATGAGCATCACTAACATGTGACAGATGGGAAAGGTTTGGGGTTCATTTGGGATCTCCTTTGAAATCATTGTGCGGGGGGTTTTTCTTCCGCTTTAGCACATGCAAGGAGCCTTAATTGAAGCAAGATTTAACTCGTTTAAAAGCGGTGAGCTTATGGTACTTTTATTTAAGAATATAGCAGAATTTCACTCAAGCTGAATTCATTTAACACTATCTTTTTTACTTTAGCTAAATGTCACTTATAATATCAATTGTGCATGAACAGCAGAGTTTGTTAATGAGTTGATGAGTTCACCAAGACACTCTGAGCAAATTGTAGAGGAAACAGAAAAGACATATGGGCACAAATGAAGGGATGTGGTAGGGGTTGGCCGCAGCTAGGTAGGATTGACTACACAGTTTTACACTATTAACCTTATCAGACATTTAGCCTGGAAATAGTGTTTATTTTTGTATTAAAATAAAACATTCAATATGTCTGCAGTCTGAACTAATCAGATTTTTACATAAAGCGTCAATCCAGGTTAAGTACCATTTTGAGCTCTTAATTAACAAACACATGATTTACTATAATGTTCAATAACTGTAAAGCCTACACAAAGTTTAAGTATGACACTATTGTTAGATAAGCTGTTACTGAATAGAGTTTGGGGTAACAAGTAAAATGATTTTCAACTACACAAGCTGACAATAGTAACAAAACCAAAGCAAATATATTTTTGTTCCAAACAAAAGAATTAGTCAAATGCTTCATTGTTTTCACTTTACTTTTATTTTTATTTATTATTTAATTTGAATATTTATGAAATAATTAGCTTTTATCCCACTCATCAACAGTGCATGATATTTTTCCAAGTTATATGCACTGCAAAATAATCACATATATCAACAAATGGTGAAACAAGCATGTTTTATTCCTTTGATCTTTGCTTTCATTATTACAATATGGCAACAACAAAAAAACTATTGCAAAAAGCATAAAAACAGGGTTATGTTTCACCCCCATGAATCGGCTCATATATGGTCCTCTAAACTGCAGAGTGCTGCATAAATAGAACCTATAAGATATGCTTAAATATCATTATTAATCATATCAATAGCATTCTTTATCTGTTTACTACCAAATTACATCAATGTGAGAAGAAACACAATATTATTTCATTTTAAGAAGTGTTCAAAAAATGGTGAGTAAAACATTTATTAATATTTTGTTAACGGGTTGTTGTTGTTTTTAAAAAAATATATAGAATTTGTGATTTTCAAAATGGTCCAAAATAAAAGGAGTTTCAGATTCCTTTAGGGGAAATGATTTTAGAAAACCTGTCTCTAGAGTACAAACATTAAAATGGCCTCATCATTTTCAATGTTTTCTTTTTTTTTTTTTTTTGAAAGCTCACAATTAGACAGCGTAAAATCCACATTTCCCCCGATATTTCGAGTTATGTCCTAGTTTTGCATTGGTCAGTCACATATTCTGAACCCTAAACTTAACCAAAAATCAAAATTTAAACCATCCCTCCAAACCATCCCTAGCTCTAAAACAGGAGAGTTGATTGCAGGCTGGGGCCTACGTAAACCTCAAAGCTTCTTTAAAAGGTAATATGTCCTGTAGAAGGTCCTTAAAAAAATAGCAAATACCCACACACACCTACACACACACTTATCCTTTTAGGGTTAGGGTCAGGGGCTGGTGCGTCTCTCTGAACAAGAGAAAGGTCACCAGTCCATCCAATGGCAACACAGACCATGCAAACACACAGTCATACCTGGAGACAATTTAGAGCAAGCGTGCCTAACCTTATTTGTCCCAAGATCTACTTTCCAAGTAGCCAACCTCCTCAGATCTACCAGTCCAGTGTCAACATCTCAAACCCAACACAGATCATTTGCAGCCTGAAGTAACTACCCTCAAAACACATTTTGTTGTTGTCATACAACCATTAGACATCACATCAGAAGCCCGCTCTCTCTCAAACACACACACACACACACACACACACACACACACACACACACACACACACACACACACACACACACACACACACACATACACACACCAATCTGCATGATGAGCAACAGCCATCACTGACCTTAATATGAATCAAACAGAAAAATAAACCACATCAAAAACAGGTAGATCTCTGTTTGAAAAAAGGAAATCACTTCCTACCTTAGTGGGAGACCTGGCACTAGGAGGAGGAGGCTAGCTTTCAGTACCGATTACTGCTTATTTCACTAAGTATTCACTTTATCAAAGCCTTTTTAGGCAGCAGGGGAATTCATAATTATAGAATTTGGTGGGAAATGAGATTGCAAACACATCATTGGATGCATACTGACCAAAGTAAAAATACTCATTATAAAAAGGAAAATATGTTGCTGTATACGTTTTGATTGAAGACCTGGGATGGATTCTTAACTTTTGCAAACTTATTTGATTGTGCTTGTAGTCTGAGAACTTTTATTTATAAGTGACTGATTAAAATATTCATTTAATTGAAACCTTTTCTCGTTGAAATAAGATTACATGACAAAATAACTCAATAGTGCAAAAATAAATGACCAAACAATTTATTGGTTAAATATGTGCAAAACAAGCTTTAATAAAGAACCACTTTTACTATTTACTATGACTACTATACTTTTTCTATACTATAACTATTTACATATATACAGGCAAACACGCACACAGACACACACACACTCCCCGGCCAGCACGGCGTTCCACAGCTTCTCCGTGATGTCGTCCGTGTGCTGCGAGTTCTCCAGTGTCAGGTAGAACAGGTAGCTGCGCAGAAGGAGCACCACGCTGCCACACCGAACATGTCCAGGCGGACCAGCCGGCGAAGCAGCTGGTAGAAGCCCACGTGGGCGTGACTGGCCGAAAAAATTTGACAATTATTTTTTCTTTTCTTTTTTTCTTTTGTTATTTTTTTGTTATTTTTTTTACGTTTATTTTAGAGGGTCTGAATACTCACTAATTATAGCGTCAAAATCGGTAAGTTGGCAACACTGACTTCCTGTCATGTCATAACAGGTCATAACCTCGCGGTCTACCAGTAGATCGCGATCGACTGGTTGGGCAGTCCTGGTGTAGAGGGAGTAATTAACCTAACAGTCCTGTTTTTGAACTGCACGAAGATGCCAGAGTATCAAGAGACAACCCGCACTTGCATGGGTAGAACAATGCAAATCCCATAAAAAAGACCCCAGGGCAGGATTCAGACCAGCCAACCTAACAATATGAATGCAGAGAAATTGGACTTATCTATCATCTGCAGCCTGAGTACACACTTTGCATTTATGAGTGCAGCAAAAGGCTTAATAAATGTAAGGCTAAACAGTCGCTTGTTTGATTACCATCAGTTCAAATTTTAGCTCACA
>JAVLVB010000459.1:384462-395076 GCA_032876305.1 Orestias chungarensis | reverse complement strand
GGGGGGGGGGGGGGGGGGGGGGAATGAAGGCTATTATTCAGTCGAGAAAAACAAGGGGCTTTACATATAAGCAGCACTATTGGGAAGAAGCACTGAACTTTATTCCTGTTCTTTTTTAATGTGTTTTTTTTTTCTCCCAGAGTCTAATAGTTTCCCTGGACCCAGACAGCTTCACATTAATTGGCCAAAGAAACGATGCCAAGGCTATTCTGTTCAGGTCCTCTGGTGCTGCCACAGCCAACTCAATACAAACCTTGAAGTTCACTCTCTTTCCTGCTGTTTGAAACTCTCTCTCTGTCTTTGTCACACACACATTATCTAACCTCTCTCTCTCTCCTGCTGCCTTGTCCCAGTCTCTCCTCTTCCTATACTCAAAGTCCTCTGCACTTCATCCTCCCTTTTCTCTCCATCCCACATTGATTCCTCTCGAAAAATTTGCCTCATCTTCCGCATGCTCTTGATGTTTCCTCTCTTTGTCTGCTCTACTCCATCTGTGGGGCTCTCTTTTCCACTCTCCGTTAGGAGCATATTAAGCAGGGGCTTAACAGCAAGCCGGAGCTAATTTATACCAAAGCCCGATGAGACTCCCCCAGACCAGCTCAGCAGGACGCTGAGGCGAGAGGAAAACAAAAGTCCTCTTTTTTAATTTTTTTTCTCATTCTCTGTTTCTTCTAAGGAAGGACAGAAGAGCAGAGGTTTTTGCCCTTTTGTGTCAGAGGTTGTTAGATTCCATTTATGTTAAATTAGAATCTTCTTTTTTGTCCTATGTCCCCCCCAGTGCTCAATAAATGTATGTGTTGAGGAAATTTTAAATGAAGAGTCTTGCTTTTTATCTTAGTCCCCTGCTGTGTCTGGTGAATGACTGAACCAATAAGTTATCAAAAACTGCTCAGTGGGAGATTTTTTATCCCCCATTAGTTAACGTTTGATTCTAAGTGTGGTTGTTCTACCTCAAGCTTTGATTTCTGAGTCTGGGTTGCAGTTTATGTGAGAGCTGCAGTCTTTTATAAAAAATAACCCGAAGCTAATAAAATCAAAATGGACAGTATACTGTAAGTAGTGCTGGTCGGTTTCTCCTGGCTTGCTTATCAATTTAGCACCAAATGTATATCCAGAGTGGCTTTTCTAACATCTATTAAGCAAATAATAATGAAAGTCCTTCAAAGAGATTATATGCTTATACAGTTTGATCATATTGATTGAAGACTGGACAAACATCATCAGAGCCAAAAGTTTTGGCTCTCTTTCGGGTTACCGTGTTGTTAAAGAGTTGCAAGTTAATTACCAAACTTATTAATTGCGTCTGAAACTAAAACTGAAGTAAAAATGATAACAACCCTAACTTATTCCCTCTTATAGGATATTGTCAGATAAAGTATTTGCAACAATGTTTGAAATAATAAATTACGTGGAAATTCAAAATAAAGATCAAAATTACCCTTAGTAAATTACATTCAACAAACTTCTTTTAATGTAGTTCCCTCTCAAAAGGAATATAATCTTATCCTGCTTTTGCTAATTAACACATAAGGTGTCAAAAAATAACTGCAAAAAAAGACTCATTCAAATAAAGTAGTATTATTAAATTATTTCCATTTGAAAAATCTTCTACAGTAATACTCCATAACCAGTCTCCAAAGCAGACTGGTTAGCTCCACACCAGGCAAAACCTAAGAAAAGTTTCATTTCACAACTTTGAGTTTAAAATGTTTTCATAATTTTGACATATGTTTGCATATGTTGTTTTTTTTAGGTATGAGCAGGAGCCATGTGAGAAAATCTTTTTTGAGTGCTTTATGCCTTGTTAAATTTTTTTACTGTGTATGACAACTAATTATATATGTATGTCCTTTTGTCAGCTCATAATTTATTAAACACAAATGTGGTTATGTAAGATAACAAATAACACACCTACCAGCAGGATGTTAATTAGTGATTATGCTTTAAATATTTTACTACTGACGTGATCAGAGTTAAATCCACAGTATTTGGAAAAGTAAAATTCAAAAGCTTTTACAATTGAGTTACATTGTAGGAGAGATTTGATCATTTGTATGATTTTGTTTCCCATAATCAATCAAAATACTCAATTACAAAGCAAAATAAACAGATGCACAATGCTTAGCTAAATATGTATCAATTATTGTTATTATTTTTTAACTGGGTACAAATAATATAAAAATTGTGACAAAATGGAAATTCTTGGATATTAAAATGTGGTAAGACATGGTGATGGAGCCAAGTACACTTTAACATCGGATTTATTTTATTTTTTTGACTAACCAATTTCAATGAGGCATTTCAGACGAAAACACGTAAAAATCAAAATACTACACCAAAAAAAATATATATATCATGTATTTTTTGCACTGATTTACCCTTATTTAATATGGGAAAGAACATTGCGATGGAAATGTTGACCTTAGTCAGTGTTTGTTTATCTGCCATTATAGAACACTTAAAATCATCAAATATAAAAAAAGAAGAAAATTTCAAATAATACTTTAATAGATTGTCAAAAGTGCTGAATTATATATGTTAAGGTGTTTTTTTTCACAAGCTTTAAGCCGTAATGGATTAGGTTCAATAAATGTACATCTTACCTATTGTTAAATAGACAACAGGGATCTAAAACTCTTATCTACCTTTAAAAAATGAATAAATAACTGAAATTTGAACATCACATGACTAACCACACGCAGAGCCTTTTAAACTTTATTTCATTTCAAACGACACCGTAACCTAGTACAACACCAGTACATTGTAAATGTCCCCCGCTGTGTGCCTTTCGTATCATGAAAGATTGAGTGGTTTTGACAGCTTTAAAAATAAAATATATAAACATGTCAGTCGGAGTCAGCACTTGCTCAAAGCCTCTCCTCCCTGTGGAGCGCGGAGTAATTCAGTCCATCTACTTGGAAGCGCTGCAGCGCTTGGCTTACTCACAAGCCTGAGCAAAGGCAGACACGCCACAGAAAGACAGCTATCGATCAGAGAAGGGCTGTCAGATGTTTGAAGGAGAGGTTCCCTGGAAAGTGCAGCTAATGAGCTCTGCTTTCCTCCCACTGCAGCCTTTGATTCATTGCAGTCTGAGAGAGGTGAAAGACGCGGATGTTCAATTGTAAACGCACAGTTTAGTGTCGCAATCAATGCAAAAAATAAAAGCAGCAACACGTTTTTCTTTGACACTAAGCCCAACACGCACGTTCATTCCGCTTCTACCTGCCAAGTCATTTTGAGTCCAAAGGCCATTGAGATTTAATCAAATACCCTCAGATACAAACTGGACATTAACCAAAACATTTTAAAACATGATTAACATAACAATTTTTTAAACAAAAAATCCCAAAGATACCAGATGATTTGAAAAATGATTTCTCATCGAAGAAAACAAAGAACAGGGAAATAAACTGATATCAATCAACAAATCAACTGTTTTTTCTTATGAACATGCACTATGCCAATGCAAACAAAGCATGGTCAGTGCGAAGAATGTGTGTGTACATTTAATGTCTTTTTCCCAGATAGTATTTAGCATCTGGTCTAGCTTTAGCAATGTTTAGTTCCCAAACTTTGTCATTCTTCAAACACTAAATCAACCATGTTTTATCCATTTCTTAATGCTAAACGGGTACATAGCTGACTGGGAATTGTATTTCAGATCTCTAACACTGACCTGTTGGCTGGAACCTGTCCCAGGGGTTACTTTTTAAAAAACGCTCAAAATGTCATGCCCAACTGTTTTTTATAGTTTTTTAAATTTATTTATTGCGAACTCTCTGTCATTGATCTTGGTATCAAAATAAAACAAAATAAACCAAAGCCTGGAGCTATCACAAACATATTTTCAAATAACATAGGGATAGAATTCAAAGAAATTATTTTATTGATTCCCCTTGGCTACATTTTCTGTAGATTATACAGTACATAAACCCTTTAAACATAGGTTACAAACTTTAGGAACCATAGATCCACCAAAGGACTTTATCTATGCAAAGACTGAATCAGTTGGTGAAGACCTTTTGGCATTCCTTTCACTTTGCACCAGTGTCCTGCTCAAGGTACACCTGGGAACACCAAAGGACATAACTTACTGGAGTAAAACAGGAGGTATATCTCAATTCCTTTTCATGTTCTTCAGCTGGGTTTCCAGGTATGTGGATCTTTATCACTGTCCACAGCAAAGCATAGAGTGAAAAGAAGTAATGTTGATGTTATTGCAGCAATATTAATATAGCAGGTGAACATATTTCCAGTAAACACGACACATGCAGGTTGCACCATTTGATGCAAAAGAATGTGTTTTACACATCCATTCTTGGCTTTACTAGTTTCTTTTAACTGCATGGCCTAAACCGTAGGACCATCCCGAAGTACTATTGCATCATGTCTTCCTTTATCACAAAATCAAAGGCAGGTATGAAATAATGCGAGAGGTGTATAAGGATGTAATCTGTATCACAAATCAAAAAGGAAAATGTTCCTAAAAAACTCTATACTATAATGCATTTGTGATTGATTAAAAAAGCATAATAAAGAGTGAAAGCCAAAAAAGCATTTACACCAAGACTACTATTTATAAACTGTAGGTTGTATTACTGTCATGATACGTGTTTTGGTTTGATTCAGTTCAGTATTATTTAGTCGTTGTTATCATTAATTATATTTAGTTATTGTTTTTGTTTAGGTGATTTTCTAGTTGGGTCTTTGTTTCCTCCCTCGCTGTCGGCTCTCTCTTTCTCCCTGTGTCATGATCTGTGTTTTGGTTCTTTGTTTAGTTTACTGTTTAGTTTGTTGTAGTTGCTTGGTTTTACTTTGTTATCATTAGTCATTGTTTTTGTTATTCTTTTCTGTGTTCTCTCCTCTTTCTCTCTGTGTGTGTTTCCTGCAGCTTGAGTTCCCTCATTATCTTTTCCACCTGTGGCAAATTATCCAATCATCTTCTCCACCAATCCAATCCCGGTTCCCTATTATTTAAGCCACTCTCATTCATTCACTCACCGCTGGATCGTCTGTTGTCCTTCCCCGATGTCCTTCCCTGATGTCCTTCCTGAGGTTCTTCCATAGCTTTCTTGCCGCCTTTTCGTTTCACTCCAGAGTTTCCTGCCCCCACCTCTCCTGTAAGCTTCCTCTTCTCCTTGCTAAGTTCTCTGTCCTGGCTCTTCATTTGGTTTTCTCCCCTGGTCCGGTCCTGTGTTTCACTGTTTGTTACTTTTAGCTTCTCAGTTCTGCAGTCTCCGATTTTTCCCGTGCCTCTTCTCTCTCGTGGTTGTTTGGGTTTCTCTCTGTGTCAGTTTATTTCCTTCCCGTATTCATTAGTTGTGTTTGTTTGTTAGTGTCGTTGTGTTTGTTTATGTTAGGTATTTCCCGCGTCTCGTTCGCTCGTGTGTTTATTTACATTTGTTATTCCCGCGTTCCGCTTATGCTCCCTGTTTATTTACGTCCGGCGTTGTTCCGTTTCCGCTTTGCTGTAGTTCCTGTTTATGTTCCGTTTCATGTTTATGTTCATTATTCTTCCCCAACAACAAATTATTTATTCACTCAATTCCACCTCTGCTCGAGTCATTTAAACGTTAAGTGACAATTATAACCTGTTGGTATAATGTTGCAGCATTTATAATGACCCTTGAAAAATCGAAACTCTAGTTGCGTTATTTAAAAAACATCATCAAATGCATCTCCTGTAATATAAATAGTGCAAACTGACATGCTCATCTTTCGGATAGTAGCAGTAATCTCCATGCCATGTCACAAACTCATCAATGGTAAATAGTGATGCAACTAATTTGAAAACACAAACTAATAAAAAACACTCTGCATGTCAAGTTAAAATTAAGAATACCTAAACTTTTGACTGAAAATTTAACTTTATTCTTTCCAACAGGGACCCACCAATAAAATAAAAACGAAATATATTTAGATCGTAAATTACAGCCATAGCCTCTCAGTGGCATAGACAAAAAAAAACATTGTTAAAATGAACACAAATGTGGAAAATGTAGACCTAATAATTAAATAATCCTAAACCTTCTTTTTTTAAACATTCACCTTTCATTTTTAAGCCTGGGTGAGGATGACAAGAAGAAAGTCACCAATTTAAATCCCTTTTACCTCTCTACACTTTTCTCCACTCCACCTACACAATGTCCTCCAGCTCAACAGGAGAAATTGCCTTAGATCTGCCATTAGGAGCGGGGATGTTGAGGAATAACTGGTAATTGCTGCTTAGGGTGACCTTTAATCTTCAAATATAACTAAAACTTTAAAATTGAAACGGAAACATTCATCTACTTTTTGAGGAAGGTGAGATGGCTTAGGCCTGTTTGGCAATCAAAGAGGAGGTATGTGATTTAGTGCCACCCAAAAAAATAAACAAATAGTGAGACACAATTTGAAAGTTAAATAGGTTACCACAAGAACACACTCTAATTATGGTTGTAATCATTTTTTTATTGTGTGAGGCAAAAGCTATCGCTTTCTTTTCTTTTATACAATTTATAATTACTTTTTTCTTCTCCCCACTTTAGTTGTGATGCTCCTTTGGGGATGTGGATGTGTCAGGAAGGAGGATAGACCTCTAATTAGTTGTTCCTTCTCTTGGGAAAGGAGGGGCACTGAGATGCTGTCCCTGCTTCCTAATGAGAGCACTGGAGACCACCAAGACAATCCCTGTCTGACTACACCAGCCATATACCAACATTTTTCTGCCTACAGAACATTTAATGCACCTCAAAGTGTTTGTCCCTAAAGGTTGCACTTCTTCTTTTGCCCATCCCATGTTATTCGCTGTGTTTCTCTTTTGTATCTTATATTTCACTACTCAGAAAATCTGGCGCATCGTTGTTTTTCAATATCTAGTTGTATTTCCCTGGAGTCCACACAGAAAACCTTTTGCCAGGTATTGGAAACAATTACACCCCCCCCTTTATGTCATTAATGCAGGAATGTGCCAGGCAAAGCCTAAACAGATACAGCCCTTTAAGCAGAAAGGAACTTTTAATCTGCAGCAATAAAACTGTCGAACATAATAAATAACTTGAGTGTCTGAAAATACTTAAGCAGGCGATTAGTTTCTCAGTTTGGGGGAGAGCAACAGGATCATCATCTGTTGACTTGAAAAAAGAGAGGAAGTCTGACGCTCCATGCAAGAGATAGCTCAGTGGTTTGGTGGAGTTTGATTAAAGAATGCTCTCATTAAAAGGTTCCCTCCAGTTACTAATCAAAGCAAAGTCGATATTTGGGAATAAGCCTTGCCAAAACAGTCTTGCACTGATGTTTTTATGCCTTCTGTTTTACTTTTGCAGTCTCCAACTGCTTTATTCCCTTCTTACTTTATATCCTAACTTTTTTTTACAGAGCCATCATGCTAACAACCAACAAATTATTTCTCCTTATTTTTCTTCCACAGTAACCATCTCCCATAGCGATGGTTTATTTGGTGCTTAAAAAAAGGAGGCTGGCCCTAGCATTTCCAGCCATGTGTTCTGTTGGACTTAGATCTGGCGACTGTGGAGCACAGTGAACTCCTCATGTCATAAGTATCATATAATTAAGAAACCATATAATTACCTTTGTGACATGGTGTTTTGTCATGTTGGTGGTTGCAAACATAAGTTGGCACAGTGGTCTTTAGGGATAGACATGCTTGGGAACCACGTTGGGAAGGTTGCAGTGTTTAAACTACTCTTGATTGCTACTAAAACGTCCAAGAATGGGTGAAAAATATCTCCCAACCATTACATCAACCTAAACTGTTGATGCAAGGTGTGATACATCCATGCCATCATCATGATTCTAAAAATGTTGACCCACTGACCTAATCAGACCAGAATAGTCTCATCAATCCCAATGCAAATTGTAGCCTTGGTTTTCAGTTAACAGCTGACATGACTGGTATCCACATGGTCTCATTTTTGTCAACTAGTTTCAGGTTCCACATGTTGCATGTTCAGACGTGGTTGGCTGCAACATGCGGTTATTTGAGCAACTGCTGCGTTTTTTTTCTTTTATTACATGAAACAAACCCTAATAAATTATTGAAAATAATACTTTTATTTTATTGAATTTTTAGGAACTACCCATGTGGTAACAGGAACTATGTAACATTCAAAGTCACTTAGATCCCTCCATTCACTCCTCATTATGGTGCTCGGTTTAAACATTGTACATTTCCTCTGTGTTATTGTTTTTATATACTGTGTTCTTACATTATTTTAAATCAATAGAAAATGAGGGCTTCAGATGTAACTTTTTTATAACCATTTTAACAATTAATTTACAAATAAAGGCTCTTTTGAGTTTGGTCTTTACATGGAAACTTTGTTAAAATGATAAAAATCCATTCTTTTACAAAACTAAATGGCAGCACTCATGCGGTTTCCTTTGTGCTTTAACTTTATCGGTCTGTCTGTCATTTTCTGACCTTTTCCTTATATTCTGTACAATACTTTTGTAAAGGTTTTCCACCAGAATCCATACACTCGCTCTGTGCGATCACACCCTTCACTAACCACACTCCACAGGGCAGCAGGTCCCACTAGATTCCCTGTCATTCGTCCCGTTTTTCATATGAGCACTAGTTTCCCTCTGTGACAGACACAGGAGGGATACAGAGTGGCGTCAACAAAGAAACTCGGCTTCTGTCGACTGATCTCGCGTCCTTTTGTGTTGACACTGCTTACATGAGCTGTGTAGAAAGCTACAAAGGTTTTATGCTTCACACTCTGTTGGCTAATTGCATCAAAGCGTTTGCAGACTGTTGTCTCAGGCCCCATGTTTGTACAGGCATCAAAAGGAGGGAGCTTCAGTATGTGAAACCTGTGCCAGATAATATCAATCCAGCATGGGGGGGGGTGATCAACAACCAGGAGGGTGTGACGGCAGCTTCTGTTTGTCTCTTGCTTCTTGCACAACAACAGAAAGTTGCAGGGAATTTAATAATTCAAGATCCCTCTTCAAATTTCAAATAATGAAATAAGAAGTCTTATCCCTCAGCTCTACAACCACAGCCTATCTGGTTTGTCACCGACTCATGGAGACTCACAGATTGAGCCCAAAAGCATGTCTGTTTCTCCATCCTTAAGCATGATGCCCTGTTACAGCTCAGATCTCTGTGGGAAGAAGGTGTGCATCCTGATAGTCTACACTTAGCTGTGCACCGTGTCGGTGTGTCTGACACCAGGGGTGGGCTGCAAAGAGTAGGGTTTTGCAGGAGTTAAAATGCTGGCTGTGTCTGTTCATTCAGCCATGTGACATGATTTATGTCAGAGACACCGAGTGTAAATGTCCTGCCTGTGACCAGCAGACCAAACAACAGAGAACCTGACTACGAGCAAAAATGATTATATAGTGGATTTTACAGCAATACTCTCTCTCTCTGCCTTTCTTACTTTTTCTCTCGTCTATTATTCTGCTCTATTCATCCCATGTTTCACTTTCTCTCCATGCCAGTGTTTCCTTTATTCCTGTCACCAGGAAATGTGACTGGATGCTTCTGGCCATGTTGTTGTGAAATCTCTAGGTCGTGCTACTACTCCACATATATGCTCCTTTGTATTGCTTTTCACAATGTGTTTAAGACATGTTAAAAGTGTTAAGTACGCTTTTATGAAATAGTAAACAACGTCAAATTCACCTGTGCATCTTCACAGAGTAAAGATGTTTTATAAAGACCCTATATGGCAAAGTTTCGTACTAATTATTGCTAAATTATAATTAGCTCTTAACAGAGTATATGGAGGCCAAACGTCTTGGAGAATGGGATGGGTGTCTTTTAATCTCAAACTCCGGTATTCTACCTTCATGCTTTTTTGCAATATCTTACGTGTTCTTATGACGGCTCTCTTCCAGTGAGTGTTCTGTTACTGTCAGGAAATGTTTTAATGACTCAAGCAGAGGTGGAGTTGAATGAATAATAATTTATTGTTGGGGTAGATATTAAACATAAACATGAAACGGAAACAATACAAGAAACTACAGGCAACCGGAAACGGAACAACGCGAGACGTAAAGAAACCGGAAGTGAATGCGGGACTACAAAGCGGAAACTAGAACGAGACGCGGGAACTACAAACGTAAACGTACACAACGACACTAATAAACAAACACAACTAATAACACAGGAAGGGAGGAAATAAACTAAGACAACGAAACTAAATAACTATACGACGGGGAAGAGACAAGGAAACCCAGGGACTACAGGAAGTGAGACAAACAGAGAACACGGGATGAGACCAGGGAACCAAGAATAAAGAGCCAGGACTGGGAGCTAGCGAGCAAGAGACTTACCGGAGACGATGGGGGCGAGAAACTTAGAAGCGAGAGGCGAGGGACATCAGGGCAAGACCTCAGGAAGGACAACAGGGAATGACCACAGGAGATGACGCAGAGAGACGAGAAGGCAAAGCTACAGGGAATTACAACAGACGATCCAGCGGTGAGTGAAAGAATGAGAAGGGCTTAAATACTGTGGAACCGGGGTGTGATTGGTGGAGAAGAAGATTGGATTATTGGAAACAGCTGTAAATGATAATGAGTGGAGACACACATACACACAGGAAGAAACAGAGAACAGGGGAGTGG
The DNA here is from genome assembly GCA_032876305.1 of Orestias chungarensis. Classification (NCBI taxonomy): domain Eukaryota; kingdom Metazoa; phylum Chordata; class Actinopteri; order Cyprinodontiformes; family Cyprinodontidae; genus Orestias; species Orestias chungarensis. The sequence goes on along the minus strand of JAVLVB010000459.1, from coordinate 384,495 downwards.
AGGAACAAGCTAGAGAACATAATCAAAATAGAA
>JAVLVB010000459.1:331909-357243 GCA_032876305.1 Orestias chungarensis | reverse complement strand
AACAGCTTCAGGAATGAAGCTGTTTCTGAGACGGGTTGTTCTACACTTGATGCTCCGCAGCCTCCTGCCTGAGGGGAGCAGAACAAAAAGTGAGTGTGCTGGGTGGGTAGGATCCTTCCTGATGCAGGTGGCCCTCTTCCTGCATCTGGAGGTGTAGATGTCTGTGATGCTGGGGAGGCTGACTCCAACAATCCTCTGTCATCAACAACAGTGGATAACATCATCAAAAGATACAGAGAATCTTGAACAATTGCTGTGCGTAAGGGTCAAGGCCGTAAAACTCTACTGGTGGCTCTTGATCTCCGGGCCCATAAAACAACACTGCACCTCAAACAAGAATGCCACTGTCAAGGAAATGACAGAATGCACTCAGGAATACTTCCAGGAAGCATTGTCAGTGAAAACAATCCAACATGCCATCCGCCGTTGCCAGCTGAAACTCTACAGTGCAAAGAGGAAACCATTTTTAAACAAGCTCAGACGTTTGCACTGGGCCAGGGGTCTTTTAAAATGGAGTGTGGCAAAATGGAGACTGTTCCGTGGTCAGATGAGTCACGATTTGAAGTACTTTACGGAACACTGGTAGGCCATGTCATCCGGACCAGAGAGGACAAGGATAACCCAACATGTTAACAACACTCCTTTCAGAAGCCTGCATCACTGATGGTATGGGATTGCATGAGTGCTTGTGGCATAGTTGCATGTCTGGAAAGGCACCATTAATTCAGAGAACTATGTTCAGGTTCTATAACAAAATATTCTCCCATCTAGACGTCATCTCTTTCAGGGAAGACCCTGCATTTTTCAACAAGATAATGTCAGACCACATTCTGCATCAATCACAACATCATGGCTACGTAGGAGAAGGATCCGGCTACTGAAATGGCCAGCCTGCAGTCCTGTTCTTTTACCTATACAGAACATTCGGCGCATCATAAAGAGGAAGGTGCGACAAAGAAGGCCCAAGACGATTGAATAGTTAGAGGCCTGTATTAGACATGAATGGGAGAGCATTCCTATTTCTAAACTTGAGAAACTGGTCTCCACTGTCCCTAGACGTCTGTTGAGTGTTGTAAGAAGAAGGGGGGATGCCACACATTTGTAAAAAATGGCCATGTCCCAACTTTTTTGGGATTTGTTGACGCCATGAAAGTTTGAAACAACATATTTTTCCCTTAAAATGATACATTCTCTCAGTTTACTTAAACTTTTGATCTGTGATTTGTTTTCTATTCTGAATGAATTATCAGATGTTGGGACCTCCACATCATTTAATGTAGTTTTTATTCATAATTTGTTTAGTGTCCTAACATTTTTGGAATCCGGTTTGTAAATAAAAAAATGCTTATAAAGATGGTTATGCAATCCTTTAATGCCAGAATGACAACCATTAACAATTAGAAAAACGTTAATCTGTACGCCTCCAGATTATACCAATTCCCATTCCATATGCAAAGATATGCACTTCCAACCTAGAAGTCAACCTCTAGAAGTAATTTATCATGTAAACACCCCATTTAGGATATTCTGATCAGATTCAGCTCAGTCAGAATAACCAAGTAATCTGAATAAGAGGGATGGTTTATGTCGATGATAATCAGAATGGAACCGTATTGAGATAACGACATTCCGATTGAAGCAAACCGACCCGACTGCGTATGTCTGTCCTGTGTCAGTTTTACCTTAAGTAGCTTTGTTAAAAGTTATTTTGGGCAAAACAAAATTGACTTTTAGAAACTTTAAGTGAACAATCAGAAGCCAAATTTTTTATTATTATTTTTAGGTCACCAGAGATAGACACACAACTTCCTTTTGTTTTTGTTGGTTTTTTGAGCATGTCAGAGCACTTATTCTGGATAAATGTTTATGTATGTAAACACACGCTATGTCTCATGTAAACAATATATTTGGATCATTTAATTCTAATATATGTATATACAATCAAGAAATGATGTGCATGTAAATATAGCTAGTTATCCCCACAAAGATCATTAGGGTATGTAACAAAAACAGAAAAGATTGGGAATGTAATGGGTTTTGTTTTTGTGTGTGTGTGTGTAATGCCCTACCCTTTAGGTCACTCCACCTGCTCTTAGTCCACATTTTGATTAATTACTACTGCTTTATAGGATTGAAATTAAATCTTACTCTTGAACCCTGGTCACAGTATAATCAAGAATCAAGAATCAAGAATCAGTTTATTTATATAGCGCCAATTTACAACAGGTGTCGTCTCAAGGCACTTTACAAAAAATCAATTAAAATCAAGGATACATTCTAACAAATCAATTTGAAAAAGTTTCCAATCTAAGGAACCCCAGCAGATTGCATCGAGTCATTGACTTGTGTCAACAATCATTCTGTTTACTTTTACTTCCATTTCTTCCATGTCCGGCACAATTTTATACAACAATTTTTCAATGCCAACACCATTTTAAATTCATTATAATTGTATCAATTGTTGGAATACCCAGGGTGCACAGCTTTGAACTCCAGTTTAGTGTGAAATCATAGCCTAATTCACTCCTCTGTGCCATCTGACATGGGGTGCAGCCAGTCAGAGGAGCAATTACGGTGCTACCGGGAATCCAGAGTGGCAGTTATATGACATTAGTGAGGCCCATTTAACTTTCATTGTCAAACTGCAGACACTCAGGCCACAGAGACACAGTGCGCCCCCCAAAGCTAACAACTCATAATTCAAAGGCAAACCTGACACCTCAAATCCCAGTTTGAAGGTCTATTTTACTTTAACTCCTTGCCATTGCATATTATTTGTTAACTAGTTCTTTGCTTCTCTGGTGAATTAAAAAGTCACCATTATCCAGCCGCAGTAGGAATAACGGGGCTTAAAGACTGGGAGCACAGCTTCGTAGACACAACAAATAAACTCAGGCTTAAATCTGCATTCATCTATTTAAGTATTTAAGCTAAGTCTGAAGTCTGCATTTGTAGGTTTATTGCTTTGTTTTGTGTTTGTTTTATCTATCTGCTTCAAATTTATTGAACCAGGTACACACCTGATCACTAAAAAACAACTTCACCCTGTAATATCTTGTGGTTATCTTTGCACTTGACAGCTCTACAGAGAAAGCCTAGGGTTAAGCACATTGTTCAACAGAACCTTGACAGAAATCACTGGGGGATGACATGGGGTCATTTAGTTTATGAACCTGAGACCTTTTAAAGCCCCTTTGGAGCTTCCTTGGAAGTGCATCACATGCACTGCAGAACTCTTGTATAAATCTAGCTTTGAGCATTGAGCCTTCTACGAATAGGACATTAAATAACTGTCAGTTTCTTTGTGAAAGTAATTGATGTCTCTTAAAGAAAAATGAGATCTATATGGAAATCTGAACTATTTAGTTAACATAAAGTCCCCCTCTGTAATATTTAAATGCAGGAAATTCCCTATCATTTTTGGTTGGCCATGATGTTTATCCTCTTCCAGAACCTCTGTTTCCTTAATTCTAATGAAGGTCACTAAAGCCAAGCAGCCCCATTTAAATATGTGCTCCATTCAATACTGAGGCCCACACTGGGGTAAAACCAACCCGCTGACATTTAAGCAAGCCTTATGAAAGCCTAGACATATATACCTAGTGACTGGTGTTAAGTGGTGTAAAACCCAATGGATCTCGGAAGGTTTTGGCCCTTTGAAGCTGACTGGCCCACTCCCTCCTGGCATGCCATGACTCCACTTTCTGATTTATAGGTAATTTATTCAACTGAATAATTAAGGGGCCAGTCGGAAGCAGAGATCTTGAATAGCAATAAGCTTGAAGAAAGAGTTAGTTTCCTTCGGCTGGTAAAGTTGCCATGCGAAGAGCAAACCTGTGTTTGAAAAAAATGATGATTAAAGATCGATTTCGCTGCTTTTTAGGACTGTTTTACCCACAAGATGCTAAAATTTCACTACTTTTACCAGAATCACAGCACATTTTTTATATATTATCAGTTGCTTTTTTTATATGTTTGATAAGGTAAATAAAACCTTAGTGATTTCACGTGGAGTGTCAATTTTTGGGACAAACACATTTTCAACAAACATATTGAAAATTAGGAGCTAGATAAAATGTTGGTTAACCGGACACTGATAAATAAAGCTCTATTCTTCCAAAAGTTATAAATTTTACTAAGAAGGCCATTTTACCAAAGTGTTGGGTGAAATTTTTACTTTCAGAAAAAAAATCTAATTTCTATTTGTTAAACAGCTTCCATAATTTTTAAATAGCTCATAGTAGTTCTTAAATAAACCATGTTTCAGTTGTCTGAGTAAGTCAAGAAATTGGCATGAAGAAATGTTTTTGTGGATTTTCTAGGTTATGATTTACTAAAAAAAATAAAAAAACAAGATTCACAAGTTCAGTGTTACAGTTATGCTTAACAGAAAAGTTGGAAGAATCCATAGTAGAAAAATCTACTAGAAGGGTTGTCTCGAGACAAACACGAAACATGTTAGCATCAAAGTAAATGTTGTTCATCCCCAAGATAATGGAGATACACATTAAAATGATGATTTTGGATGTAAACTCTACAAAGAGATGGCCGTAATACAGACTCTTGATCTACATCTAGTGACTTTCAGGTAAAAACAAAACGATTTTCTTTAATCACAGCTGAACATGTCAGTGTGAGTTCCTTTCAGCCATTACTCCAGTTGCCCACAGGGCGTCACCAGTGCTCCTCCTCTTCTGTCACCATTGCTCCTCCTCTTCTGTTGGCGTTGATGAGTTGAGTCAGTATAAGAGGAGTGCTGGATCAGCTACTCATCGCCTGAGTGTTTGCTTGCTCCCGGTAAAACCTGTCTCAGTGCCAATCTCTAGTGTCTCTAGCTTTTTGAATGTTTCTCGTTTTGTCTCCTGTTGTCCCCCGTTCTTGTAAAGATTTTTATTTGCTTATTTGTTTTTCCCACGCCTCTAACAACTGTTGTGTTCACCCCAGTTTACCATCATCTCCAGAACTCATCTCAAGATCCTCTCTGGTTGCCCTCGTCCATCTGGTTCCCACTCTTCTTGGCTCAGCTCGGTCTGCCCGCTCCAGCATAACTCCATCAGCTGCACAAACTCCCTGGACTACAGCTTCACGGTCTCCGCTGAAAGAAACTCACTACTCACTCCTCCCTGGCGACAACTGTTCACTCCACTCAAGTAAGATCGTTCCCTTCATTTTTCCCTCACCCGTTTGCTGTTAATCACCTTGCCTGTCCTCACTCTCAGAGGGTCCCGGTCTCCTACGTCATAGACGTTTCCAGCTCCCTGCCGTAAACTGCCGCCCTGCTGTTTCCCATTCCTCGCCACTCGTTGCTGTTTCCCGTTCCTCACCACTCGTTGCTGTTGCCCGTTGCTGTCCACCGCCGGATCCCCTTCCCCTCATCTTCCTAAATAAACATCATTGTAAATATCTCCTGAGAGTTCTCGTTTCATGTGGGTCAAAAGCTTAAATAATATGACAGAATATTCCTTCCATCCAGAAAGATAATAACCTAATAACCAGTTAATATGTCAGGGTGAAATGCATGTATCTGAACGCCTCTTTCAATACATGTCATTATTAAGGAACACTAAGCTACCAGTTATTCAGAACACAAAAGTAAAATCAGTAACCTGTAATAAAGTATTATGTAAATAAATAAATTGCAATTTTAACACAAATTAATGCATTAAGCTAAGTATTTATCTGGATTTATAATCTGACTTCTATTTTCTTATTACACTGACCAGTTTATTTTAGTATGTGTGGAAAAGTTAAAAAGGGAAGAAAACTGTTTATCCCGATAGTATTTAAAAAGACTTAATTGACAATAATTGTTTAAGAAGATGTTGTTGTTTTCATTTAGCAGCATTTTAAGCACTAGTTGTTTAGCTTGTATTTAGAATTTAGAAAAACGCAGAAATGCTTTTAAAATTGTATCTACTTGAGTCCAGTATATGAATTTATTCTGCACTTCCGCGTCCATTTAGCTTTTTTTTGTATTTTTGGAGAAAGGACCTTTAAAATTATATTAACTGGGCCACCAGTTGTTGCTGTCACTGTCACATCAATCTTTGAGGGACAATTAAACAAGTCTCCACTAAGATTAAAGGAGAAATAAAATAGAGGGAAATCCACATGGTACAAAAACACCAAAGCAGCAAAAATAAATAAATAAATAAATAAACCTTAAAGAAATATTTTTATTTCTATGTTTACACAGCTTAATGTTCAAAAACTATAGCATTGCATGTGCACTTTGTTTTCCATAAATTCAACTTATAATATTGAAAAAAAAAAGTTTTCTAAGACTTGTTTTTTTATAATATGCATAAAGACTAATTTTGCTCTGGACAGAATCTACATTTTTGTGATTGTGATGATTATTTACTTAACAAAGCTGAATATCTGCCAAGTTTACAAAATTTGCAGACGTTCATATAAGAACTGATGTTATCAGAAAGTCAGAGGATCACCATAGATGGTTCATCAACTCCACACTATTGGCATGTAAAAAACTGTTTCTATATTTTATAAATTTTAGACATATGAGCATACCAAAATAATGAATCTGGCACAAAAGTTGCAGAAGCAAAACAACTGCCTGCAGATGTCCTCACCAAATTTCCATCTGTCCACTTATAGATAACCTGGACCAAAATATCTTACCGTCCCCTGAGGCAAAATAAAACATATGGCGGGTAGAAGTTTGCCTGTAAATATGAATATTCACTAAACTGCAGTTCGAAAAAAAATTCTTTTAAATAGCAGTGATGCAATAATATTGATGGTTTGAGCAGAATAATTTAAACAGGGTGTGAGAGTTGTAGACAGACACAAACTAATGCTCTTGTTTCTTTTTCTCTGTAATTGAGACCTCTGTAACACCCTGCGGTCAAAAACATAATGGAGCACAGAGTCCATTAAACTATGTGCACAATTAGGTGGGAAGCAAACACTGGCGGTGTTTGTTTGCCGAGGCTTTAAGCCCACTCCATTATTTTAAAAACTAAGAGATATCACAATATCAAATGAAGACAGTTGTGTTGGTTCTATGCTGGCATATCGTGATGAAAACCCGCTTATGGTATCTGTTGCTGAAATATGATCATTTCATTTCTGGTTAGATACAAGAAAAAAAATACTTTGACACAACAGTTAGAATTTTAAATGTGCAAGGATGAACGGCATCAAAGATACTTCCATCAGCTACCTTTATAAGACTATTGCTTTTAAAATGAAACCATCACAACTACTGATTTTAGCTGGTTGTACACCAATAACTTTGTTCCTTATTATATCAAGTGTGCATGCATGAAATTCCAAGTTTTTTCAGTTTAGTTTGAAAACACAACACAAATTTAATTTGGGGTTAGACAGACTCACACAGCAACCACCACTGTGCCAAATCTGAAACTCATGCCATCTGTTTTTGAGCTTGATTATGCAAGCAGCACAGTATTCACTGTCATTTTAGGTGGAATCCAACTGCAGCACTTGGTATTTGGTTTGTTCCTTATGAACCCATAAAGTTCGCCTACAGTTATGCAAACTTTACACCCAAATCGAAGTTTTTGTGTTCATGGGTCTATTTTTTTACATGTTTTTCATTTTATATTTTCATTGGAGGCAAACTTAAAAATCACATGGGCATTCCTTTTTTATCTATTGATCACTGCTCTTATATTACGGGGGTTTCAAAGTGTTTTCACACTGTTTTTTGAAAGTGTCTGTTGTGAGCCTCTACTTCACATTTTGCATCTATAAACAGATGCGCCAAAGCCTTATTTGTTTATATTTGTATTGATTGTTTTTGTATGGTACTTGGCAGCAGAAGTTATATCCCCGTTAAAAGGAAATAAAAATGTTAATCACTATTGCAAGTTATATTGCAGAAGTATGCTGCTTTCAGTTCAATATTAAATTGTGACAATGCAGAAAGAATGCAAAAATTATCTTATTTGCCCATGCCAATTAGGCAAAAATCTAGCATTACCATAAGGTAGACTAACAAGCACAAAAACATCTAACTTTGCATATGTGTACTTTTACCAGCACATTGTTTTTGCATTGTTATAGATACTAAACTATTATATTTAAGAAACAATGATTCAAAAAGTTTCAATAAATGACAAAAAAGAAATCCGACTCAATTTATGCAATAAATAAATATTTTATGGCAAACTTGGATATTGACATTGAACATAATGTGTTTTATCGAGCATTACAATCTCATGTTAGGAAGTATAGAACAGTCGCATCAAAAGTAAATTTTCTTTTACTTTCATGTATTTGTACTAACTCATGGCACTGATCATTTTAGTCAAAGTAGTCCTTATTTTCCATACTTTACAAATTTCATTGTGTGACAATATTCAAAGACAACTCTGAAAGTGAAATGATTTGACTGTCAGGTCTCATGAAGTGTGACATTTTGGCATTTTGAAACTAATGAGTTTTTGTGTCCTTTACAGAGTCTAAAAGACATGGATAATATTCTAAGGGTTGAATTTGCATTTGTAGTTGATCTTTTAGTGCAGTTTACTTTTTCTTGGTTTAGATCATATTAATATCTGAATGTATTACATAATGCATTCTATTTATTTAATCTGATGTGGACTTGAGCGACTTTTGTGCATTTCTGCCCGAAAACATTGTGGTAATTTTAATCTAAGTAATTTACTGACTTTTAAATATTTTAACATAAAAGCAACATACACGGGAAAAAGACAAGTTCCAATACATAACATGTATCTGCTTTGTTTCTTTCCCTTCCGTCTTGCCATAAAGTTTGTACGTAGTTTTTAAAAATATTTATAAGAATAACCCCCCACCAGTGTTATCTTGCAAAACTAATGGCTAACAAATACGTTTTTACAGCACAAAAGTTTCCTAATTAAAGGCCTTGTGTAACTACTTTAAACCTCAATCAATAATTGTTATATTTCTGAAGAAAATATATAGCTTTTAGACAAGTTAAACAGGTACTGCATTGGTTTTCAAGTAAATTGCACAAAAATGATAATCCAATGAAATTACAGTTGAATAAAATCCCTAAAAGTATCATCAGGTGTAACATGCTGTGAAGGCAAGGCATATTCATTTTGTATACAAGATAATTCAAAGGGCTTTGCAATAAAAAGCACATTAAAAAGTAACAAAACAAGATCATAATTAAGAAATAAGAAAGAGACATTAAAAAGTAAAAGCATATTTTTCATTGGTATGTTTTCTGTTCCTACTTCAGACAGTACTTTTGGGGTTTCAACACTTACAATAGCCTCTATTCTGTTATAAACCATCTTATTCCTCAGATATGGTAACAGCGTCATTTATTATAGAGTTACAGATAAAAACAAAATCCTCTCAGCTGTCATATATATATTGTTTGAAATAACTGTTTTAGGCCTGGTAAAACTTGTCAAAGTGGAGGCCTGTCTCACATCTTTAGGAAGACTGTTTCAGATTTTTGGGTGATCGGACTGAAACGCAGTCTCACCTTGTTTGGTCTGGACTCTTCGACTGTTCTGTCAGAATAAGGTAGGAAATATACCAGGACTAGATGTCTAAAAGGGTTCAGATTTAATTAAATTACTGATGTAGAGCATAGTATGTTTAATGTTTTGACCTCAGCAAACTCTTTAAATGTGGTTGGTGAAATTATTTCCAAAGGTATTGAAACTGGAGGGTAAAAAAGATGTATTGATGATTATAAAAAGAAAATAGCTTCTCTTTATAACATCATGTTTTGAAAGTACAAAAGGGTTTGTGTTCCCATAATGTGATTTTGCTAAGGATGAGTCATTTTTTAATTCTTTGTATTTTTTTTTAACCATATTTTGGTATTGACATGCACTATAAAAGGCAGTTTTTCTACCCACGCAAAGCATCACAGATTCTCCACCAAACTTAATGTTAGACATAAGGTGCTTGTAAAAATGTTCATCCCATTCTTTTTAAAGCGACACTGAGAAACTTTTCAACAATCATAAAATATTTTCATAACTTTTGTGATCATGCGGCGACTTACAGCTAGTTGAATGACACCTCTGTTGTGGCCCGTGGGCGTCCGTATCGCTTTAATCTGCATGAACCAACTTTGAGGAGGGTGGCAGGAACCCTGCCACACAAAACAACTACAAATGTGCGTCACTTCCCCCCTTTCTTATTTCAACATGATCATACGACTTTGTTTCACTACAATTAGATTAATCATGTTTCACCACAATTAGATTCATCACCTCATCACTATTCATCATTCATACAGACACTGGAGACAGAAATGTACTTCAATCCAACTGCAGGCGACTGGGAGATCAGGATTTTACGACACTATGCACTGGTGCTTTTGGGAAATACAGTCTTCTTCAGGCAAAACACTACCGCTTTTGTCCACTGGTCGCCAAAATCGACCAAAACTGAAACTTCTTTGGTGTTGCTTTAAAGTCTTGCTTTAGCTTAATTTGTCAGTGACTAAATTCACCATTTAAAACATTTACTTGTTTTTTGTGGTGTTTTTTGCACATTGCCTATCAGTGTGAAGGTTCCACAAATTTTATATATTTATTTTTTTTTATTTTGTAGGTAGATATCCAAAAAAATATATAAAAATCAGGAGCTAGTATTTGCGTTTACCATCAAATTCATGTAACCAGAAAAACCTATAAATTATTAGATTCCAATATCATGCACAACTTTTATCTTGTTCAATTTTTCATATAAAAATAACTTATTGGTTTGACATAGGATTGCTAATCCAATAATGAAGTTAGTCCTCCATTACTGTCAAAACAAGAATCCTGTTGGTACATAAAATTAGGGCGTGTAGCAATAATGAAGACAGTTTTATAGTTACCATAATATGTTTTGCAAGGCTGGGAGTGGTTTGTGTAATATGTCTGTGCTCATGCAGTGAAATTGAAATACAGTTAGAATAATATCTGCAATCTCATTGGCTTCCTATTTCTGGGGATGAAATGCATGATAAACATGCTGGAATAAGTATTACTCCCCAATTCCAAGGGTATTCTTACACATAAGCTGATCTGATGCCACCTGTGGAAGGTGTCTGGTGAAATGCTGCATTCAACAAAAGCCACAGAGGAATCTTTAAGCTTGAATATGTGGTACATCACATTATGAAGGAGGAGCTTTAGTAAATGTCTGGCTTATCTAATAACTACGTTTAGTAATCAAAAAATCAAGCCTTAGTTTAGTACAGCTAAAACAAATCACTGGATAGAAGGAAAAGTAACAGCCTTCTACTAAATGTTTGTTTTCTTGATTCCAATTGCATCGTCTTCCTTTACCACCGTCACGTCTTTGTTTTGTGCCCTATGTTTTCCTAAAAGCTATCAACAAAGGCCCTTAACAATCACAAAAGCAATATTGAGACAAAACAAGCACTAATATATAAAACCCATGAATCCTAAAAAAGGTTAAATGTTAAATGAAGATTGAGCTCCATCTCTGTTCAATACTGCTCTAAATGAATGAACACTGTACTGTTTCTAAATTGGCACTATCCATAGCATGGCTACAGAGAGTTCTTTATTATAGGAACACTTTAACACCACAGAATCAGAAACCGCTTCATCCTCTGAACTGCCTTACTTCTTTACTGTATGGACATATTATCAACATGCTGTCACATAAACTGTTCAAAGATTTTGTTTTTTGTCAACATGGTAGCATTATTCAGTATACAAGTAGCACATCCAGGATAAAAATTGTCGGTTCCATTGCTACTCATCAGGAGATGTTGAATCTAATGACTCTGCAGACTATTGGAGTAAACTTTCATATAAAACAGGTCTCTAATATTTTCTTCTTTTACCTTAGGAATACAGGCAAATTTAGATATATTCTCTCTAGGACGTATGCTGAAAAGCTAGTACATGCATTTGTTACTTCAAGGCTGCACAACTGTTACTCTTCAATTCACAACAAGACTCAAGAATCAGTTTAGTCATGTCGGGTTTTAAACTTCTGACCCACATAAAACAGAGACTCTCAGGAAAACGGTTACAATGGTTTATTGAGGGAAGTGAAGTGAGAAGGGGAATCCGGCGGGAATCTTGCAGCGGGCAGCAAACAGCAGAGAGTGGCGAGGAAACGGGACACAGCAAAGAGTGGCAGGGAACGGGAACACAGCAATGAGTGGCGGAAGTACACGGCGGGATCAGGAACACTTCGACGAGGGAGAACAGGAACCTCTGAGAGTGAGGACAGGCAAGGTGAGTGAAACAGATGACGGAGCGAGTAATGAAAGGAACGATCTTACTTGAGTTTTGGATTATATTGTCGCCACGGGAATGTCCGGGGTGAGTTTCTGTCCGATTGAAGTGATGTGGTCCGGGGGGTTTGAACAGCTGATGAGTCACGCTGGAGCAGGCAGATCGAGCAGAGCCAAGAGGAGTGGAGATCAACTGATGGGATGATTACCGGAGAGAATCTTGGAGGAGTTGGAGATCGAGAAGTGAGTAAAACCTGAGGTGACACACAAGTTTTGTTAGAGGTGAGGGAAAAATCGCGAGGCACCAAAACAAGAAACACGGCTTGGGTGAAAATACATAGACATAGGAAACTTTTACTACGAGAAAAACTTGGAAAACGACTAGAACTACGAGGAAGCACTAGGAACTAGAGTGGCACTGAGACAAGGAGTTTACCGATGGTGACAAACACTCAGGCCCCGAGTAGCTGATCCACCACCCCTCTTAAACTGGCTCAGCTGATCAGCGCCAACCAGAAGCACCTGGGCAGGACGGAGCTCCAGCCTGGAAGAGAGCACTGGTGACCCCCCGTGGCCACCTCCAGAACTGAACAGAAAACTCACCCTGACAATAGCGGCAATTTACAACACGTCATCTTAAGGCAATTTACAAGAAAATCAATTAAAATAATAGATACACCACTACAAATCAGTTTCAAATAGGTCCAAATTTGAGGAACCCAGCAGATTGCATCGAGTCATTGACTTGCAGCATTCACTCCTCTGGAATCAGCAGACAGATACAATGGCTTGTGTTGTTGTTGACTTCACAACAAACCCTCATACTGAGCATGCATGTAGCGAAAGTGGAGAGGTGAGTGAATGCTGCAAGTCAATGACTCGATGTAATCTGCTGAGCTTCCTTAAATTGGAAACTTTTTTAAACTGATTTGTCATGATGTATCTATGATTTTCATTTATTTTCTTGTAAAGTGCCTTGAGATGACATCTGTTGTAAATTGGCACTACATAAATGAACTGATTCTTGATTCTAAAGTGAGCCCCTTTTTCATGTTCAATAAAGCAGTTTGACATACTTTGAGCTTTCTGAAACTGATCACGATAAGAGTAGACATTAGATGATGCCTAGAGTGGTAGAGTGCAAGTTAGGTAGTTAGTCATTTAAACAATGCTCAGTTTGGTCACATTGGACATATTCTTTTATCTCCATTTCAACTTTTATTACAGTAATAAAAGTCTACAAATATTTTCTGTGCTTTTAATGTATTAATATCTACTTATGTAATATGTACGGTGGTACGTATCGATGTCACTTCTTGTTGTTGCACTGTGTGTCTGTTAGCATCTGCTAACTCCGCGCTCCCTTATTACTCCTGAATTCTTTGTACTGAGACGTTTATAGCTAATTCTAAACACACCTTCGCCTTAATCACACATTTCTGCTGCTCCACTTGACGTTTTTAGAAACCGTAATTTTTCTACATGGACCTTTTTTTGTGTCGTGAGCACTCGCTAGCTTAGTTAGCTTAGGTTCTAGCAGTGCTATGGCTTCTCCCTCTGCTTCTCCTCTGTCCTGCTCTGTCCTGCTCTGTGTGTCAGATTTTTAGTTATTCCTCTGCCTCCTGTAGAGATAATGGTACTTGCATTAAATGTATCATTTTTATAGCTTTGGAGGCAACATGTTTAGTCGCATGTTGTCATTCAACCGCTGGCTATCTGGTTGGTGTCCAGAAAACAGAGTGGGTTACATTGATAATTGGAAAACCTTTTGGGGAGTTCTTCTTTCTAGAAAAATGGCCAAATTTATTAATTCCCCAAATTACTGACAAACCATGGTCCAGACCAGGAAGCAGAGTCGTTGTTTAGAACTCCTCTCTGCGGCTTCTCTACAGTTACCTACCCATCATCCCATTGAGACGCTGTCCTGCCCACGGCCAAAACCAAATAGATTAAAGATCAATCTAAAAAGAGCTAATCCTGAAAATCTCATAAAGATAAAAACAACTCAGATGAAACAAAAATATTCAACTATTAAGGCTTATTGAAAATCAGATCTCTATCCTCAAAATCCTTATTAGTTAATGACTTAATTCTTGATAATCAAATTGATTTGCTTTGTCTCACGGAAACCTGGCTGCAGCATGAGGATTATGTTAGTATCAACAAATCAACTCCCTCTAATTATTCAAACTTTCACATTCCTCGAAGAACTGGGACGGGTGGAGGAGTATGAAGCATTTTTCAATCAGATTTATTAATTCATCCCAGGCCGACTAATAGTTACATTTCTTTTGAACATTTAACCCTTAGCCTGCTTCATCCAACCTCTAAAAGAATTAAACCACTTCTGTTTGTTATTTTGTATCGTCCGCCAGGGCTTTACTCTGAATTTTTAGATCAGATCTCAGATTTTTATCTGAAATAGTGTTAAACACTGATAAAATCTTTATAGTGGGAGATTTTTACATTCATGTTGACACCAAAAATGACAGCCTAAATGTAGCCTTTACTGCCATTTTACACTCAATTGGCTTCACTCAAAAAGTCCAAACACCTACCCAGACTTCCGGTGTCATGGCGACTAGTATGGCAGCATAGAAAAGAGGTCCTGCATCGCTAGAAATAAAAGCCCCCCTAATTCAATTTCTTAACACGTTAAAATTTACTTTCTCTCGAGAAGAATGAGTGGGGATAAATAAAAGAAGGGACGAGCCCAGTCTCGAAACTCAGAAATGCGACACCAAAGAAAGCTGGCGGAACGCACTCGGTCGAAGAAGGAGAGAAGATGGCGGATGAGGCCTGTTGAAGTCCTCCTTGACTTCCCCAGGTTGGTTGATCTCAGGGCAGCATATTCAGGTTCTCACAATGTTCAAATAAAAGACAAGATCAGATCCGCTCAGCAAAAGACAATCTTGCAAATTTTAAACTGATACCTTCTGCAGAAGGGAGACCTGGGACCTCTCTGTGCAATAGCTCCATCAGGTCTGAGGTCTGAGCCCAGCATCAGGCTGTTTTATTAAAAATTAGGGAGTGTACAAAGTCAGAAAAACAATCACATGTGATTTACACAAACTGTTTCAGAAACCGTTATTCCCCCGCCTAGCTGACCTTGATTAATCTGCATAAAGAGAAAAAAGAGTAAATTCGCTCCCTTGAAGCATCCTTTAACGGAAGGGAGTATTTTTTTGCTAACTGGCTTCACATCTTTTTAACTTGGTTCTATCTGCTGGGACCTGATTGATAGCCGGCTTCCCCTGGCCACCTGGATCCAGCAGGCCTTATCAGAAAAGTTATAGCTCTTTTTATATGCACACACTTCTAGTATTAAAAGAAACATGAATACCTTTTATTATATGCAAACACTTCTAGTATTAAAAGAAACATGACTATAAATGTTTACCATTCCACAGGCCCTACCTGACACAATTAGCTAATTAAGAAGAGTGGTAGGTGAAGTAATGGAGGAGGACAAATCCTCCGCGCGGCTTGGAAGAAGCCTGTATATATACAAAAAAAAGCATATTCTTCGAACACGACTATGCTGACCACATACAACTTAAGAGGAGAGAGTATGCTCCGGTTTACAGAGTTGCCAAAAAAAAATGCCATCCGGTTCCAAACCCCGCTCGCCAAAATGCGCGTGCACTTCGACTCCGGCATGGTCATTTACATCAACCCGAAGGAGGCTGCGCTGGACCTGAGAAGACGTGGATTCACGGTGAGACCGGAGTGATAAACAGATGCATGTGACTCTTATATTAACCTTTTCAGTTTCCTTTCTTTAAGTAGGCAACTAGGCAGGGACCACACGCATTGACAGTTTCCCCCTACATTAAGAGGAATAAGGGATCCTCTTATTTGGAAGACCTGTTCATTGTTATGACAAGTTCTGTTGCCATGTACTTCTATGTGTTGTGTGTTCTAAGGTCTGGGAGTTTTGTTACACAGGTGGAAAAAAACATGCTAGTGTTTAGAGAATATGCAGTATTATAATGTACAGACTTTGAATGTGAATGGTATAAAAAAATCCCAATAAAAGAAGCAAGATCATCTCAAGCTTAAACGAGAGCAGGTTAGCATTGTTTTTTTGCAGGAAACACACTTGTCAAATGAAGAATATGAGAAAATTAACTAAATGGGTTAAAGAAAAACATATTTTGCTTCTCACAGATCGGGGAAAAAAAGAGGGGTAGCCATATATCAAACAATATCAGATTTTATTTTATTTCAGAATATAAGATAAATAAGGCAGATTTGTGTTGTTAAAGGGGATGTTGGAACAAGAAGAGGTCACCCTATGTAATATATATGCCCTTCCTGGTAGTAATATTGATTTCTTTAAGAAAGTATTTAGTCTTATGGCCGCAGAAGCCAGCAGCACATGTATATGTGCAGGGGATTTTAATTTACTCCTAAATCCGAAAATAGATACAACTAGCAGAGAGCGAAGAAGGACTCACATACAAAAGCAAATCAAAACAATCCTGCAGGAGTTGGGACTCACAGATGTATGGAGATATTTCCATAAACATGACCGTGAATTTACTTTTTACTCTTCTAGGCATAATATACATACTAGAATTTACTATTTTGTTCAATAGGCAAGGCAAGGCGAGGCAAGTTTATTTGTATAGCACATTTTTTTGTACAAGACAATTCAATTTGCTTTACATAGGAAAAAAGATCAGAAAATGAAACAATAAAATCAGCTTTAAATTTAAAAGAAATAAAATTAAAATAAAATAATAATAATAGTAATAATATTCTCAGTTGCTATATGCACAGTTAAATAAGGCTGTTTAAAGCCTGGATTTAAACAACAGCAGAGATGAAACCTGTCTCACCTCTTCAGGAAGACTGTTCCAGATTTTAGGAGCATAATACTGGAGTGAAGCCTCCCCTTGTTTGGTCCTGACTCTGGGCATCAGCAGGAGGCCACTACCTGAGGTTCTCAGAGTCCTGGCTGGTTCATATGGCTCTAACATGTCAGATACGTACTTTGGGGTAAACCATGAAGAGATTTGTACACAAGCAAGGCTGTTTTAAAGTCTATTCTTTGAGTGACAGGAAGCCAGTGCAGAGACTTGAGCACTGGGCCTTCACATAGTGAATAATCAAACAATTAAAAAATGTCTTAACTCCCTGGATCTTCCATCCATAGGAAAAATACAAAATGAAAAGTTAATGGCAGAAATTTCGGCTGAAGAAATTGACCGTGGGATATAAAATCTGAAGACCAGCAAATCACCAGGCTGTGATGGGTTCCCTCCTGAATGGTATAAGGTCATGAGGGAATCTGTTCTCCCACTATTAAAGGCCTCCTTTAACTACACCCTTGGAGGGGGCGCCCTCTCCCCATCATGGGGAGAGGCGTATATATTGGTCATACCAAAGGTGGGGAATGACAAAACGAACCCTAAAGGGTATAGACCAATTAGTGTTTTACACATAGATTACAAACTATACGCTGCAATATTAGCTAAGAGATTAATTACCCTGATGCCTTCCATGATAGATGAGGACCAGACAGGTTTCATTGGTAATAGACAAACGCATGATAGTATAAGAAAGGCCGTTCATGTTATTGATTATATAACTAAAGAAAAATCAAGTGCAGTTCTTCTCAGCTTAGACGCCGAGAAGGCATATGATGCTGTAGGGTGGGACATTTTTTTGAAGTAATGAAGAAATTTGGGTTCTGTGATAGATTTATTCAATGTATAAAAACTATGTATTCCTCGCCAAAAGCAAGAATTAAAATTAATGGAAACCTTTCGAATCAAATAATATTACAACGAGGATGTAGACAGGGCTGCCCACTAAGCCCATTACTCTTTAATCTTTTTATTGAACCACTGGCTCAGGTTATTAGGGAGGAGTCTGAGTTGGAGGGGGTGACAATAGGGAGTGTGGAAAACAAGATATGCTTGTACGTGGATGATGTTTTAGTAGTATTAACAAACCCTGAATCTGGCATCCCATTGCTTATGAACATCCTGGAAACATATGGCAGACTCTCAGGATATAAACTCAACATACAAAAAACTCAAATTTTGACCTTCAATTTTGTTCCGTCAAAACAGCAAATAAACAGTTACCAATTTAACTGGCATCAATTACAAATAGAGTATTTGGGTCTTATATTAACAACGAATTTGGTTCAATTATATGAAACTGATTACAAACGAATAAATAAGAAAATATATGAAGACCTGGACAGGTGGAGCCTGCTTCCCCTTGACCTCAGCAGCAGAATCCGAACAATAAAGATAAATGTTCTTGCTAGACTGTTGTACATATTCGCAGCACTCCCACTAGAGGTTCCTGCAAAACTATTTAGGGCGTGGGATAAACATTTCTCTAGGTTTATATGGAGCAAAAAAAGGCCAAGAGTAAAATACTCTACCCTGCAGCTGCCTGGGGATTGAGGGGGTATGGGTTTACATTGCCAGACGGATTATTACTTGTCCACCCAGATTAGACCTCTGGTGTGCTGGTGTAATCCAACCTACGAGGCTGAATGGAAGGACATCAAGCTGTCTTTGTTGGACTTCCCTATGCAGTCTGTTTTGGGGTGTTTGGGTGAGCTGCACCGGGTATACCAATTACAAAATTTGCGTTTGAGTTTCTCCTTGAAGAAGTGGTTAAAAAGTTCAATTTTCACAAACAGATGGGGTATTGAGTTGGCCTGCGTACAACACACATTTCTTTCTGGCATCGATAGACCATAAATATAGAAGATGGGCAAAACAGGGAATCACTGCATTTTGTAAAATAATTAAAAATGGGGACTTAGGAAAATTTGAGGACTTGTTTCGGAATTATGAGGTAGGCAGAGAACACTTCTACCGTTATTTGCAGGTCCGAAGTTTCTTTAGGAAGGAAATCAAAATATTTGACGGGGATTCAGAGCCATGATTAGAACAGATATTTATGGATTCATATGCTGGCAAAAATACAAAGGGCATCATAGGTAAATGCTACAAAAACCTAGCATATATGAATAAGAATTCAACTGATTATATCAGACAACGATGGGAAAAGGAAGCAGATGTAATAATTTCACATGAGGTGTGGAAGCAGATTTGGAGAAACACCCTGTCCACCGCAAATTCTTTAACATTGTGCAATTTCTGCTGGAAGAATCTAATCAGATTTTTTATTACACCAAAGCAAAGATCGTAGCTGGGTGGTCCACAGATCTCATGCTGGAGGGAATGCGGTGTGGTTTGTGCAAACTACTGTAATATTTTTTGGGATTGTCCGCAGTTGAAGACCTTTTGGAAGGAAGTTAATCAAGTAATCTATGAAATTTCCTGTTATGTACCTCGGAATACTTCCTGAGGGACTCAGTAATTGGGACACATACCTGTTAAAGATAATTATGATGGCAGGAAAGAAAGCGATTACTAAATGTTGGCTCTAGCCCAGACCCCCTACTCTGACGCTGCTTGTGAATATTATGAAGCTGATTCACAATATGGAAATGTTAACTTTTATAATACGGCTCAAGAAGGAGAAGGGAGAGAAACTTTGGGAAAAATGGGATCATTTTATTGCCAAAGGTGTTTAGCTAGCTTTTATGACTCCATATCAGTCTGATAGACACCTGAGAGTTACCCCTGTGTTAATGTTTCAAGATCTCATACTGTGAAATGTCTGTAAAATTGCAATGTTCACCAGTATGACTGCCTGCCAACTGCCCTAGCCCTCATGTTTGAATGTGTTCTTGATTGTATGTATTTGTATGTTTAAAGACGAATAAAAATAAAGTATTAAAAAACTAAAAAAACCAAACACCTACCCACTCTCTTGGTCACACTTTAGACCTTGTGCTGACTTATGGCATGTGTGAAAAAGCCATAGTACTGCCTAATAACCCTTTCCTTTCTGACCATTTTTTGATAACTTTTCAGTTCTTTTTCACTGAGTACTTAAAATCTGAAAGAAAATGTCTTTATAGTAGGTGTCTATCAGAAATATGTGTTATAGCCTTTAAAGAATCCATGACACCTTTAACTTCTTTAGTATTTCAGAGAAACGCATTGGAGGGCAACAGATTAATTTCAAGCCCTACACAGATTGATGCTATTGTTCATAGTATTAAGTCCTAATTGCATACTAGATTAGATAATGTAAGCCACATAAAAAGGAAAGTGATTACTCATAGGAGGTTGGCCCCCTGGTTTAATTCAGAACTTCGTACCTTGAAGGGAAACACCAGGAAATTGGAGCAGAAATGGCGGTCTTCGCTTTTAGAGGAATCCTATTTATCCTGGAAAAACAGCGTGGTTCTGTATAAAAGGACCCTTCCCCAAGCCAGTTCTGCATATTTTACATTATTAATAGAGGAGAATTAGAATAATCCTAGGTTTCTTTTTAATACAGTTGCTAAACTTACGAGAAATGAAAACTCTGTTATATCATCCATTCCCCAAGCTCTTAGCTGTAATGACTTTATGGAATTCTTTATTGATAAAATTAATGGCATCCTACCAAACATAACTACTACCTCAGTAAGCAAGGAGGCACTGAATGTGGCTCTGGAGCCTGATCTCTGTTTGAAGTGTTTTGTTCCAGTCGAGAGTTCTGAGCTTTCAAAAATATTTTTTTCATCTAAGCCTTCAACTTGTATGTTGGATCCAATTCCGAAAAAATTGTTTAAAGAAGTATTTCTTATTATTATTACCCCATTTTGGATATGATTAATTTGTCATTTGTGAATGGCTATGTACCAGAAACTCATAAGGTAGCTGTAAATTCCTCCTGTTGGGGGAGGAACTCAGTCTTGACAGACGGTTCTCCTTTGCTCTACCTTCTTCATCATTCACTCATTAGGGTTAAGCTATTTAAGTTTTTCTATAGTTATGCTGCTATAGGCTTAGACTGCTGGAGGACAATCTGACCACTTCTCTCTCTGCTACTTTCTTCCTTTGTCCAATCTACTTAGTTACCGTTATTTCAAACTTGTTAACCTTTTGTTTTCTCTTAGTGTTCTTCTCTCCATAGTAACCACACCTGGGCTGGCGTTCTGTTAGCTAAGACAGCTTCTTGGATGAGAACATGGGCTGAGATGCTTCCTGTGACACTCTACAACTGCTGCTATAATCTCTATTATTTTAGTATCCTGTGCTTCTTATTTAGCTTTCTGTCCTTTCAAACCCCCAGTCGTTTGTGGCAGATGGCTGGTTGTACTGAGGCTGGTTCTATTGGAGGTTTCTTCCTGTTAAAGGGGAGTTTTTCCTCTCCACTGTCGCTACATGCATGCAAAGTATGAGGGATTGCTGTAAAGTCAACAACAACACAAGCCATTGTTTTGGTCTGCTGATTCCAGAGGAGTGAATGCTGCAAGTCAATAACTCGATGCAATCTGCTGGGGTTCCTTAGATTGGAAACTTTTTCAAATTGATTTGTTATGATGTATCTTTGATTTTAATTGATTTTCTGTGAAGTGCCTTGAGACGATACCTGTTGTAAATTGGCGCTATATAAATAAACTGATTCTTGATTCTTAATTTTTCTTAATAAAACCCCTACTTAAGAAACCATCTCTTGATCAACAAGACTTAATAAATTACAGACCCATATCTAATCTTCCTCTTTATCTAAAATCCTTGAAAAAATTGTTGCTAATCAACTGAGAGAGCATTTGAGGAATAATGACCTATTTGAAGAATTTCAGTCAGGTTTCAGAGCTCATCATAGCACTGAGACAGCTCTCCTTAAACTCACAAATGATATTCTCACAGCCTCAGACAATGGACTTGTGTCTATTCTAGTTCTGTTAGATCTCAGTGCTGCTTTTGACACAGTAAATCACAATATCCTAAAAGGATGTTAAAAGGCTCAAACACACTGTGGGGATCAAGGGAACAGCAATAGGCTGGTTTAAATCGTATTTGTCTGATAGATCCCAGTTTGTTCATTTAAATGATAAATCTTCATTGTAAGGTTACTTGTGGAGTACCACAGGGTTCTGTACTTGGCCCAATTCTATTTACTATATACATGCTTCCTATTGGTAAAATCATCAGACAGCATGGTGTTAATTTCCACTGTTATGCTGATGATACACAACTGTATTTATCTATAAATCCTGATGAATCCAGGTAGTTTGGTAGATTATAGGCATAACTAGATAACATAAAAATGTGGATGACTTTAAACTTTCTGTTCTTGAGCTCTGAAAAGACAGAAGTTGTTATCCATGGACCACAACATCTAAAAAAGAAATTGCTTAATCAACCCCTTAACCTGGATAGCATCGAATTGGCATCTGGTAACGATGTAAAGAACCTTGGTGTTATTTTTGATCAGGATATGTCTTTCAAGTCCCATATAAAACAGGTCTGTAAGATTTCCTTCTTTTACCTAAGGAATATAGGAAAAATTAGAAATATTCTCTCTAGGACAGATGCTGAACAACTAGTCCATGGCTGTGTTATGTCAAGGCCGGACTATTGTAACTCTTTATTAGCAGGAAGTTCACAAAATGCAGTTAAAAGTCTTCAGTTGGTCCAAAACGCTGCAGCAAGAGTTCTGATGACACTTAAAAAGAGAGATCTTATCTCTTCATTTTTAGCTTCCCTTCATTGGCTCCCTGTCAAACTTAGAATAGATTTTAAGATTCTTCTTTTGACATATAAAGCCCTCACTAATCAAGCTCCATCATATATCAGAGATCTGATTACTCCTTATGTCCCTAACAGAGCACTTCACTCTCAGACTGCAGGTTTACCGGTGGTTCCTAGAATCTCTGAAAGCATACTGGGAGGCAGATCTTTAACTTATCAGGCTCCTCTCCTGTCGAACCAGCTTCCAGCTTTAGTCTATGAGGCAGACAAGTTTCAAATCTAGGCTTAAAAGATTCCTTTTAGATAAAGTTTGTAGTTAGGAAGAGGTAGATAAGACAGCCTAATGCGGTTGGGGGAGGAACTCAGTCTTGACAGACGGTTCTCCCCTTGCTCTACCTTCTTCATGTCTCATTCTATATGGTTAGGTTATTTAAGTTTTCTATAGTTATGCTGCTATAGGCTTAGACTGCTGGGGGGCAATCTGACCACTTATCTCTCTCGGCTACTTTATTCCTTTGTCCAATCTGCTTTAGTTACTGTTATTTTAACCTTGTTAACCTTTTGTTATCTCTTAGTGTTCTTCTTTCTATAGTAACCACACCTGGTCTGGCGTTCTGTTAGCTGAGACAGCTTCTTGGATGAGAACATTGGCTGAGATGCTTCCAGTGACACTCTACAACAGCTACTATAAACTCTTTTTTTTCAGTATCCTGTGCATCTATTTTAGAGTTCTGTCTCTTTAAACCCCCAGTCGGTCGTGGCAGATGGCTGCTTGTACTGAGCCAGGTTATGCTGGAGGTTTCTTCCTGTTAAAGAGGAGTTTTTCCTCTCCACTGTCGCTACATCCATGCTCGGTATGAGGAATTGCTGTAAAGTCAACTACAACACAAGCCATTGCTTTCGGCTGCTGATTCCAGAGGATTGAATGCTGCAAATCAATGACTCGATGCAATCTGCTGAGGTTCTTCAAATTGGAAACTTTTTCAAATTGATTTGTTTATGAAGTATCTCTGATTTTAATGGATTTTCTTGTTAAGTGCCTTGAGACTCTGTTGTAAATTGGCGCTATACAAATAAATTGATTCTTGATTCTTTATTCTTTTAATACAGTCATTTTGTGTTGAACAATTGTTGTTGTATTCTGCATTAAATTATTTTTAATCCAATCAATGACCATTCTAAACTCTACAAATATTGAAATACAGAGAAGCGCTTACACATCTGGTTCACTGTGGTTATCATCTCTTCAACTCCCCTTTCTCAGCTTTTCCTGAGGTAGACAGAATACAGGTTGGTACCAATTTTGAACTCCAGAAATAATTGGAGGTAGAAGAATTTGAAAGGACCTGTCCGGACTTAGGACTCTAAGGGAAGCGTACCTGTGAAACTGTTCTCTCCTCTTTCCCCCTTTGCTGATGGCTGCTTGGCTTTTCTGTGTTTCTTCTGTAGAGCATTTCTTTTGTTTTGTTTCTAAAGGTTTATGCCAGCAAGTAGGGAGGTAGGGAAGTTTGGCGTACCCTTTACTATTTCACACACAGCTTTCTTTTTAGTGAAACATGCTGTGTAAGTTGGCTATTGACACAAAAATGGGTCACAAATTATGTTGGCATTCATCTAATACGAATTTCCTGAATCTTACAACATCAAATTAACTTACTACATATCATCTGCATTCCTTGTTAAACCTCAAATCATACATCATTTGACTTATTCTCTCAGCAGTGACGTTAATCCATTTTAAAAAGCCAGCATTTATTTAATTCAGTACAACTCAACCTTTTTTGTGTCATCAAAAACATAGGGCATCATTAAATTAAGATTTGTTAGTTTCCCAGAAAACGAGAAAGCCACATGAAAAGAAATTTAAAAGTCTGAAATTCACCTTTTCAAACGAGCTTGAGTGTGTGCCCTAATATCTAATACATAGCTCTAATTTGTGGTTGTCTGTTTCTGCCTTCCAACTTGCCATGCTGTCTGTTTGGTTTCCTTACCGTCCTCTCTTCAACTTAATAACATCAGAGCTAATTACTATTTCATTTTCATTTTCTATCCTATTGGTTTTATAAAAAAATTTGTTGGGTTCTTATTCTCTGCTAGTTACATTGGCTACATCTTTTACTGTCCTCTGCCTTTTATGCTGTGTACCTCTGCCTAGTAACAACTCTCTTGAGATGTAATTCTAACACAGTTAAATTGTTCACATGATGTTTGTCTTAGATGAGCTGGAATCAGAAGGAATCTAAACTATTTACTGTAATATGTTGCTTCCTCCCGCAATTCTTTGGCTTGACTCCATTATTTAAGTTCCCAAGCAATCCACCTTTACAGGACTTAATATCAAGAGGTCTGTCGCTCTGACGTTTGTAGTCATTGGTCATTGAGTGCCATGTTGTAGCTCACCTAAAGGCTAGTACTCCAAATATTGGAGATCCACAAGGTTATATTATTTCACCCACTCACAAATTATTTGTTATCTCTCTCTCTCTCTCTCTCTCTATCTCTGTCTCTCTCTCTCTCTCTCTCTCATATATATATATATATATATATACATA
>JAVLVB010000459.1:317427-331809 GCA_032876305.1 Orestias chungarensis | reverse complement strand
ATATATATATATATATATATATATATATATATATATATATATATATATATATATATATATATATATATATATATATATATATATATATATATATATATATATATATATATATATATATATATATATATGCATATGGTTAGTATGAAAGAAACAAAAAGAGTATAGTAAAAACAAAATGTTGCATTAAATGGAAAATTAAGTACTAGTGATAAAAGTAAATATATATTGTTGAAATTACATTAATTTTAAGCCACACTGTAAATATATACTTTGTGAAAGTTGTTCCATTTTTATCTTTTCATATGAAGTATTTTCCCCATCAATCCCTTTATTAAAGCATTATTTTCTATATTGTATTTCCAGGTTTGGCTGAATCAGTTATCCACACATTTCATCTGTGTGTAGCTTTAAATAGTTCTGGCTAAAACTTCCTGATGTTTTGCTTTTCATGAAAGCTAGTTAAGAAACATGATCAGAGCTGCTGCATGTAGCTAACATTTTGTAGCTTCAGTTATCAAGCACTGCAACATAAATGTAACAAATTGTTGAAGCCATGGCTCAGCCTGGCTCTTTTGTTTGGTTGAACATAGTTTAATAAAACATCAGGTTATATTTTGTTACCGTTCAAATTTTGAATCTGACCACTGATACCGTAGAGGTTTTAAAGAAAGGAAGAGAACAGTAAATGTGTATTAGACGTGTTTTTCATTTTAGTTCATGGCTCTGTTGGAATTTCTGATGTTTAAATGCTGCCTACCACAGTTATTAATAAGTAGTTCAAAGTGTTAAGTGAAATTACTGATAAAAACCAAATCATCAATCAAATTGATTTTAAAAAATATAGCCAAACGGCAAACTTTTGACTTGAAAAAAAGAAAGCTTGCTACATTTGCTTTGTTGCAAAAGCAAAATGCTTTACTGCACGTTCTGCAGGTTTTACACCCAATCGAGCTGATGGAAACATGCAGAAATCGGGTAAAGTCTTCAGAAATTTGCCCTTAGTGAGTAAATCTCTAAAATACAAATGAAATAAAATAATTATACATCTAGATAAATACACAGAAACATAAATGCATTTGTTTCTCCGATTGATTGACCATCTGCCACAATATTAATCACAGCTTCCCAGACCCCAGTAATGCACAAACTCTATTCAGTAAAAACAATTTTCTTTAATGGCTTTTTCAGTTCTTCAAACACACTGTTAATACATGAAAGAAAACAGTCCTGTTTTAATTTGAATATCAGCTTTTTGTTCATTTTTCCATAACAGAATACATATAATTCGGTCAATTAATGAGGTACTGCAACAGTTTTACATGTATTCCAATATACAAGCACTCTCAAAGCAGCCCACTTGTTCTTAGTGTCAAAGTGTCCCCATTAGTGTGGGAAGTGGAGAGCTGCCAAAGCTGCAGATTTCTCTTGAGATGGCTTGTTTTTAAATAGGATGCTAAAAGCTCTGTTTTAAAAGAGTGAATTATTTTCTGCATGCTTATAAACTCACAGTTAGGTTTAGTCATCCAGAACTAAGTTGCACAATTTGGAAGCGTCTGTCCTGTTTGCTTTAATCACACGTATCACATGATCTTATTTGTGTTCTAGCGTGAACCATTTGTAAGGTGCAAAATCATGGCTCTTGGTGGATTTGGTGTGATCATATTGACTTGATTCGTTTAGATGATTGAGGAGATCGCTTGGTTTTGGGCCGGAGCAACAGCAAAAGTAGTACACTGGGTCGGCTATATGTAACGTCCCGGGAGCAGCCCAATAATGCTAATAATTAGCATGGTGAGGCTAAAGTATTTTCATGGGACTAGCACAGTAGTTAACTTCACACCAGTGCCCAAAGGCCACATGTCATGGTTTAGCCTCCGCGGCTGCTAATTGTCACCTTCATGCTACACCCAGGACTCAGCATTCTTGTCACCATCATTAAGAAACAACATTGCCGTACCACAGAAGTTGCGATGATATTTAGAACAGTCTGAAAATTGTCACCCTCCATCATGCGTAACTATGAGCTCACTTTATGCTTGACCTCTTAGAGAACCTAAAAAAAACATTGACACTCAGTCTGACATTTAACTTTGTGATGCCATGTTTATCAGGTTTGAAGGGGCTTTGATAGTAAATATATATATATATGTTGTTTTTTGTTGTTTTTTTACAAAAGAAATGTCCAAATGTTTGATATGCCACTCCATTAAAAGATCAACTGGGTTTTGATCTCAACATGAAAAAACAACCCTCGCTTTTTATTTAGAATGATTCTTTATTTATTCTATGACATTTATTAGCTTAGATATTCTCAGGTAAAACAATAACATTTCTTATGCTAGTGGGATAAAATAAAGCTGGACTCAGGCCAAAACCTGAACCCAAACATCTGCGTCCTATGCTGCAGAGTAATTTAAACAATGTCTTTAGTATTTTGATCGTCAGTCAGACCCAAAATAAAGTAGAAACAACATTGGATCAACACTGAAAGAAAAAAATATATATAAACAAATTATGACATAGTATTTTCATCATCGTACGAAATGATGCTCATGGGACAGCAGAACTTTTAAAGGTGCTCCCTGTAACGTAATGTGCTGAATTCTTCTTAGCATGTATAGTAACAATGCGACTAAAGTTACCCTTCTTTGGTTTTGTTATGTGATTTCTGTTAGATGTGTAGATGTAGCCAGTTTTGTGAATATTGAATAATTTATTATAATTATTATTCCATCTGTTTTTGCAGTTTACTTTGTATTCCCTGCTTTGTACCGTCTGAAACCGCAGTTTATAAATCTATACATCAAAAGGTTTCGCTACACATCATTTCCATCTTTGTCTTAAAATGAATTACACAGCCCCAAATCTATGTGAAAGGTATGAAGATTACGCTTGCATCATTGCCTTTTTCACATGTTCCTCCGCTTTATGCTGGTTTGTCTGCTTCCTGTACCTAACCGCCCACCCGATTCAATAATTAGCTGTGCCTGTTCAGGTGTAATAATGTCTCGGGCAGTGGCAGGTGTTAACAGATACAATCTGTTCTTTAGCATGGAAAGAACCTCCTGTCGTGCCCAATAACTCACTCACTTAGTTACAAAAAGTCGTTGTCACTGTGTGAAGGTGCTGTGACATGCACACACTTTTCGTTACAATCTTACACACACACACACACTTGACCACTAAGTGGAACCACAATGGTGATTCCTTAGTCCTTTACAAGTGTGCCCCCTATTGGTTGCTGTTGTCATTAGAGCCAAAAGCTGAAAAGCTCACTGCAATGAAACTACTTATCCAGTAATTTTGGATTGAGGGGATTTTTCTCTCCACTTTATAATTTAAGCTGCTTGCTTCATATGCACCTCAGCATTTTACTTTTCATTTATAGATCTATGAAACTGTTTAATAATAATTTAAATTCTAAAGAAATTCATACTCTAGTCATGTTTTTTATCCTATTTATCAAAAAGTGCTAAAAACTAGACTTCATAATTAAGGACATGAAATGACACAACACAGTTTTTTACACTACCTAAAGCTGTAGCGATATAAATTCTGACACACATCTGTGGCAGACAGTACTTCACGTGATCCCACAAATCATTTGCTTATTCCCTTCTCCAACGCTGTAAGATCATTTTACAGAGTACAGTATGGAAGGCCGGTGCAAGGTTGAAATTTCTTGCTCTGGGTCATTAGACAATAGAGTTTAAGGAAGGGAGGCAAAAAGGGCAATAAGGGGAGTAAAAGTCAAAGAATCAAATATTGACTGATCCATGGCAAACAGCTATTTTCCATGTACTGTATTTAAAGGCTTTTGTTATGAGCTTTCTAAAATTGAAATGGTTACAGCTCATCTCACAAAACTGATGTATTTGGCTTGGGTGCACACAGGGAGTTTCTCCCTGCTGTTTGTGTCCTCCTTGTATCTTTCTCTTGAGTGTTCAGCAAAATTGTTCACAGTTGAGCCAAAAAACTCCAATGTTGAAGTTCATGACAGGTTGAAAGTCTTTAATATGTAGTATCTACATTTCTGAATCAAATGTATGCTATGTAGTCTGCCTACAAAATACATTTACCATAGGTTACAAATGCAAATTATTCTCCTGAGACCTAATTTAACAGATGATCATCATCATGATTGATACAACATGCAAAAAAATCAACCAAATAACCTCTGCAAAAACTTTTCACATCTTTATTTTTTAATTAATCATGTGTTCTGTCCAGCGGTGCCTTATCAGGTCCTGTGTGGCACACAATACATACCACAACATATTTGTGACACATCCTAACTAGTAGTATCTGTCATGAAGTGAGCAGGGACTAGACCAAAATGCATATGGGACAGCAACACTCTTATAGTAACAGATTTATTAAACATTAAACAGAATCTGGCTGAGAGGAAAGGGAGGAGAGGAGCTTATATACTGGGAGATTGATAGGTGAAACAATGGAGAAAGGCTAATTACCTAAGCAGATACAGCTGGGAATGATTACAAGGAGGGAAGCTGAGGGAGGGAGAGAGAGTGAAATAAGGAAATAACAGGAAGGGTGTACAAGCAATGGGAGGAGACCTAAAACAGGATACCAACAAGAACAATACTAAAGAAAACAGAATTATTACACATACAGAGGTAGGCACTAAAATCAAAATTGTAAACTAGGGACAAAATGGAGAAAACAATATCTAATCACAGCAAGGAAATGACTAGAAACAATTAATAAAGAACTACCAACAACAACGCATACCTTGATAGCACTAATATCCCACTCAACATTCAAAACTATTTGTAGCCGAGCCTACCCATCACCTTACAACCATACCACCCTCTAGATACCCTGCATAGCCCCACTCCCTTGACTGTGGCCACAGGCTGGCATCATGCCTGGGGTCTCTCTGGTAGCTGTTGGTTGCTTGGTAGCTGAGACTCTGGGTAGCACTCCTTGTCATAGAGAGACTTTTCAGTTCTTTCAGGTTGTCCACTGGGGGTCGCCAGAGCATCATCCGGCTGGAGCAGTTCCTCACCTGGGCTCCTGTCCAGGTGATCCTGGTCGGGGCTGATTGGGCTGAGCTGTTTATAAGGAGAAGGGATCCAGCTACTCGTCGCCTGAATGTTTGTTACTCCTGGTAACGTTACCTGTTCTCAGCGCCAGCTCTCTTGTCTCTAGCATTTGCAGCAGTTTTTACTTGTTTGTTATTTTTAGTTTTTCTTTGTTACTCTGTTTCACCCGTGCCACCAGTAATTCCCCTTTGTGCTCATCTCTTCAGGTTTAACTTCACTTGTGCTCATACTCACTTCGTCAAGATCCCCTAGACTCTCACCACTCTGGTTCCTGCTCACTGTGCTCAGCTCGGTCTGCCCGCTCCAATCATTGACCACCTGCCGTGTACCCCCTGGACAACAACCATCTGTACGCTCGCTGGAAAGTCTCTCCACTCACCCCTCCCTGGCGTCAACATCAACCACAACAATTAAGCTCAAGCCCAACTTACCACTGCTCATCCTGCAACTTCTGACCTGCTCTGTCTTACATTCAGAGGTCTCCGGTTCCCCTCGTCGCAGTCTCAGTCCCCTGGATTCCCCTTCCGTTTCCTACTATGACCATTGCTTCCTGCTTCAAGACACATCCGCACAATTCAATGAACTTTATTATCATTGTTCTCCTGAGAGTCCTCTGTTTATGTGGGTCAGATACCTGAAAAGCATGACACACCCTAGGTATCCCCCTCAGATATACCAGGCCGGTAACTTATGTCTGGCATACATCACCTACAACACAATGCATACAGACAGAGCAAACAAAACTCCTCCCCCATTGCAAGACCCCCCAGCAACCCCACCTGCGGGGAGTCCCCCTGGAAAACAAGACACTGCCAAAACTAGCAACATTGCCTTGTAGAATAAAAACAAAGGCCCCCAACATACAGCCGATCAAAGGAGCCAAGTGAGATTGATGATGCTGTTACAAAACTAATATAATCCAACAAAATTCAATTAATACTGAAGTTACAAAGATAATTTTTTATGATGCATAAGGCAGTTAAAATCGTGTGAAATGAATTTTCCTCCAAGGTGAAATCATCTAAATTGCTCTACAGGTAAACTAACACAGACAGTGGAATATTACATTTCAGTATTTTCCCATATGTGGTAACAGGACCTCTGAACAGAACCAGAATGAGTGGATAAAAAAGTCAGGTATTTAACTTTTACACTGTGTGGTGTGAAAGTAAGTATTAATTATGCCTATTAATAACTAAATAACTGCTAAAACAATTATTAACAAAACTAGTCATTTAGATTAGCAGTTTTGTTAATAATTGCAGAGGCACCACCTCATCAGGAAAATAACAGCAATAAAATATCAGTCTCATTTATTGTTATGGATATATGCCTGGTAGGCTCAGGTATTGAAAATATTCAAACAATAGGTTAAGGAAATCAGTTCACCACTGTTTAACAGCAAGACACTAGATATGTATGGTAGAATAAGAGATGAATTCTCTCTATTATACAAAAGTTTAACAACATAAAAAATGTAAACTTCCTGTCAAAATACTTTAGTCAACAACATCGATTAGCTAATAACACTCAACTACAAAGCAACATATGAAACCGTGAAACAACCGAAAGTGAAACTTTTGGTTGTGTTAACGTTTCATGATGACACCAAATCAAATCTGATCTGGGAGGGGGGCACTGGTGGGGAAGCAATCAAACATAGCCAGCTAGCTTCTGTAGTGCATGCAGAAAAATAAATAAATACATCCAGTCTATCTTAATTGGTTGTTTTTTTTATAAATCTAATATTATACAAACTCATAAAGATCTTTTTAAATTACATGAGCCTAAGGTAACAGAACAGAGTGTCAGATGAAAGTTGAATTTAGCTTCTGTTCAAAAACCTTCCAAAATCGATTACTGCTGAATTCAGTTGGAGAATCATTTGTTAAATGATAAATCTGAAACCTAGAAAATGTTGGGTTGAACCTAAATAGGTCATCAACATGCCTGACTAATAAATTAAATGGAGCTTTTACATTGGATATACCTCTGTTAAACCTGCAGTGTGTGGTTTACATAATGTCAGTTCCACTAGTTGGTGGGAACTCACACTAAAAATACTGTGAGTTCCCACACTAAAGCCATTTACTACTTATCGCCATCTTCTCTCTTAACCTTTTTGTGGACAGCTACCAATCAATGAAGGCAACAACAGCAAAAAGCACCTTTAAAACTTTGAAAAAATGTAAGCCAAATCTTGAGTCCTTATAACAAGAATTTAAGTCAGGTTGGAAGTCTTTACTTTTAACTTAAGTGGGATTCAACTTTATTTGATACAATGTAAATCTCATCTCATCTGGTTAGTGATGAATAATTGCCAAAGTAAAGAAAAATCTGAATCGGGCAAATAAATGCAGTTCAATAACTGACGCAAGTGACAAACTAAAGCAAAATAAATTAGTAATGACTTCTGGCAAAGTTCATATTTTTAGTTAAAAATGTAAAAAGACAGGAGGAAGAGAGGATGTGAAAGCACAGGATGTGCACGAATCAATGTTGAGAGGCTATATTTACCACTCTCCAATTAGACATGGGGAGACTGGAGCCCACTAATGACCTGACATTTACACATGCTGAACTCTTGATTGTGATTACATTGTGTGGCTGCGTGTGGTCGTGTAAGCGTGTGTGTGGATGAGAGACAGAGGGAGCGTGTGAAGCAGGATTAATGACAGAGAGACCAAAATAAAAGAGATGGATGTTTTATGAGTTTCACACATCAAAGAAACAGCAGAGAATTAAAACTGTAGCCAACAAACCAACAAATCCACCCAAATGTACTTAATAATGCCTCACTAATCATACAGTATAGTAACTCCTTAATATTTCTTTAAAAATAAAACATGTAGAAGATAAAGTTTTACTGTGGTTGTCTAT
The DNA here is from genome assembly GCA_032876305.1 of Orestias chungarensis. NCBI lineage: Eukaryota > Metazoa > Chordata > Actinopteri > Cyprinodontiformes > Cyprinodontidae > Orestias > Orestias chungarensis. The sequence continues at coordinate 323,863 of JAVLVB010000459.1, read as the reverse complement.
TTTGGTCCGAAACGTTGTGTGAGATTTCAAGGTCCAATATGAAACAGACATGGACATGAATCTGTTGAAAGAAGGGATGTGACATGTGACATGTGACATGAAAATAAAAAATAAATTTAAACTAGATGCATAATTTAATACCATGAAAAAAGACTAAAAAGCAACCATAACATATTTACATTCACAAACACCCATCAAAAAGAGGCAAACATCAAACAACACATATCAGAACAAAGAAGGATATGGTTTAATAATTATTTTTAGGAAGAAAAATTCAATACAAATTTCTTTTAAAAAAAAACACTTTTTAAAATAGTGTACATATCATATTTTTATGTAATATAACTAATTATAGCAGTAACCATAGCTAATTCTTTACCACAGAGCAGAGGAGTTAATGAAAGACGTGTTTTCTGTTAATGCCTCCCAATGGTGGGGGGTAGATGTAATTGGCTTCCAGCAAGTTGCTGTTACTTGAACAGATAACTTTACCTCATGCCATCAAACATGTTTGATACTGAACTGTTTGTGAATATAGTAGCTATGCTGTCACTTTTAAATTCCTTTACATTTCAGAGTAAAGTTCTTTACGACATTCTGACGACGTTTGTAATTGTAAAAAAAACTTTGCTGTCATAATTTTTGGCCACAACTCTCCCTCACATGTAAAAATACCAGTGGATAAAAAAAAATCTAGTTGTTTAAGATAAGATACACAAAAACTAATTTGTACAACACTACTCTTCACATTTACTTGGAAAATTTGATAAAAGGTTAATGGAAATGCTAATACATGTTCCAGCATGAGCTTACACCTTACACAACCAACAACATTTTACTGTCATTTATCCATTTTTTTTAATATATATAATAATAATAACATTTTCAAAGACACTGAATTTACAAAGATTTACTTTGTATCAGTCTGTGTGTAATGTGCTTATTATAAAATGTCTGTTTGGACCTAAATACTAATATAAATCAATTTTGAAAAACATTCTAAATTGTTTAAACAAACACGTATATAAACATTAAGTTTAAAAGACTTGGTATTACAGAGATATATTAACTTGCGAAACAAAAGAGAGAGGTAGACCAAAGGGGGGCAGCTGCATCATCAGCAGAAGAAGAAGATGCTCAACGGCAAGATAAGTAAACAAATGGAGATGGAGCAGCAAGAGCCAAAAACGGATACGGATGGAAAATGCTATACAAACAAGATATTCCTCCAAATGATAGGAAAACCATTTTATGCAGAGGTTCCTTCATGCAAGCAACAATCACTGTGCCATGTGCCATGCATTATCCTTACAGCCAATGTAGTCCTCAAATATATTTAGAGGTAAAGGATCGCATTTTTACATTTTTTTCAAAAAGCAATATATTTGAAGTTTTCATTTCAAATACAAGCTTTTCATTTTTTTATTAATACAGGAGATGTACTTCCTTAACCTGTGTACAGATGCATACTACCACAGTGCAGCTGCAGTGTGTCAACCCAACATAAGGATCCTAATGTCAAAACTACATACAGCAGATTATATGAAAAGCAAACACAATGTGTTACGTTTTTTTTTATTGTAACCAGGCAATTAAAGTAGTCAGTATAAGCACTGGCCTCTTATGAAAAAATAATCATTTAGCAAACTTCAAATAAAGTACTTTTTCACAAGTCATTGCTGATTACTACAGAAATTATCATGTACTAATGTTATTAGGATGCTCTTTTGTAACATTAGCAACATAGGATTTTAAATGACAATCAGATAATACCACAAAGCTCTCCAGTCAAAAAGATGTGCAGTTTCATACATATGTAAAGAAATTGACTTGAAAATGAATTACAATGAACAACGTTTGGCTGAACAAAATTAAATCACATTCACACTGTGCAAAATACATAGACTTCACAGACTGGGAACATTTTCTGTCAACTTCCTCCATTTCTTTCTAAAACAAATCCTCATAACTCCATAAAAAAAGAAGACACAAGCACAAAGCACATGCAATTTCTTCAATTTATCTGTATTCAAAATAAATCACTTTTCTATTTAAGAATGTTTTTTATATGTATATATATATATATATATATATATATATATATATATATATATATATATATATATATATATATATATACATATATTATTATCCAATTACACTCTGAACATTGCAAAATGCTGCTGCTTTTTGTGGAATCTGCCCACAGCTAGAAGTATTGAATTGATTAGACCCTCACTGCATAAATAAAACAATCACAAGGTTAGATTAAAATAGAAATAGGTTATACAAAAATAAATATTTACTTTTCCCAATTCTAACTTTGTTTCATAGCACCACTTTACCCCTACAGCATGAAAAATCTCCTTCCATCTCCCATATCTTACAGAATCCCTTAGCTGGCTGCTTCCCAATCCATATCCTCAGGCTCACACTTAGACTAATCCCCCCCTCCTCCTTTTACATCACCCCTTATCCTGATATTCCTCATAGCCTATGTCCTATCTCCCCTGCACTGTCCTTATTTCTCCACCAAACACAAGTGAACCATTGTCCTTGCCCGGCTCATTGACGGTGCCTCTAAATCACACTGGATTCTTTCTTGCACAGAGCATTACCTTACCTCGCCTTTCCTGCTAGCGCTGGCCTGCCGGCAGCTGGGTTCCACACGATTCTGTTAACTGCGCGCGTGCCTCCATCACACAAACACAACGATGCACATGCACACCCCAGATTATTCTCAGCATGCTGCAGAGGAAATAAATGGCTCCCGTGTTGGGCGACCACAGCCTGGCAGAGCCTGAAGGGAAAAATGATTCATTTGAGATCCCTGTGGCATGGGGCAGGGTTTGGATGGGATAACTGATAAACCTGGGGTGCAGCATGAACTTGTGTCGTAACTATTTCTGTATTTACTCTACAGGGTGACTGGGCTGGAAAAGCTAAAGGTTAAAAATATAACACATTAAGTTTTGAAAAAATGTTAAAAAATGTTTGAATCAATGAGAAAAAAACAGTTATTGTTGTTATTTTCTTGTTTTTATTTCAACGCGAGTAAATCTAACAGAGAGTGATTTCCCCACAAAAAGAAGTGTATTATTGTTGATAAGTATCTGATTAGTGAGCTGACAAGAGGAGGCAGACAGAAACATTATGCCCCGGTTTGCGCCATCTGCTTCTCAACAGGAGGAGGATGTATCTGTGTGGAAATTACCTGCTGATGGGCAACACCTGGAGGGAGATGTGCAATTTAGATTGAGAAGCTAAAAACACTGTAATAATACTTTCAGTTAAAGTCTAGGCTGCTATAGGTGCGTAAAACGTTAGAGAGATTACAAAATAATTACCAACAATAATTACTCATTTTATGTCTGCATGGGATTGAAAAAATAAGAAAATATATGTATAAATATATAAATTCATTTTTCATTCTCCAATTCATTTTCTACTTCTTGGCTGCATATTTGTACATTTCATTGTTTTACTTGTGGTGCTCTATTACTGTGTATTAACATTTCCTTTGTTTCTTAGTTGTTTAGTTGATTGTAACTAGCTTAATGAGTTTGCTGATTTTTTTTTTTTTATAACTGGAAGGTTAATAAACGTTTATATTTTGGAGAGAAGTTCCATTATTCCACACGTGTCACCTCGCTGGATTAATTCCATTATTTGTTGTAGTTGTTTCTTGTTGTTTATTACATAGTTATTAATATAAAAACCAAGGCCAGACAAAATATCTTACATTTTTTTCTTCAGTATATATATACTGTGTAAGGTGTAAATAACTATACTTATTTTAGCCCAATTATATTTCTGCAGTAAATGAAAGTGTTCAAAGTTTAACTTTACATTGAGTATTACATTAACAGAAATGAAGCTGAATGAGGCTAAATTAGTGAGGATGCTATATGTTATTAAAATTCAGCTGGAATGCTTTTCTCTCCGTGTCGATGCCTTCCTCTGGTTTCCATCATTTCCACACAGGCACAGGTAAAATGACAGTTTACTGAAATAGATGATTATTGGGACTAAATATGCTGGAAGATTTCTTCCCCAATAAGTTTCATACGTAGTTTTTATACAAAACGTACTTACTCTGGTGTCTTCAGTATTCAAGGCACTGATATCAATTCCCTTAGCTTTGGGTTTTCACTTCCTTTAAATCTAAAACTCCAATCATTTCATAATCATGTGGAAAAAAATATTTCCACTTTTAATGTGCACGTGTCTTTCCTGCTTATGCACCTTAACTTACTTCAGTGAAGCTCAGCTGTGTTTCCTACATGGAGGATATTTTTACCTAGAGATGTTCATAATATCCTTCTGTGTTGCCACAAAAGTCAGTTTTAAGGGTTTGTTTGTTTTTTTCCTTCTGAACAAAACATTTTAAAACCAAGTAAAAGTTTGTGTGTTAAAGTTGTAGGACTTGTAAGTCACCCAGTTCTAAAAAATGTATGTTTTGTTAATGCGCAATTTAGTAATTTGCTTTGGGACTTTTTTTTTCTACCAAAAAAGACAGGTTACCATGTTACACTCTAAAATGTCATCTTATTTGGGATTCATTGAACTGTAGCTGGATCAGGAATTGGAAGCAGTACTTCTCTTCTGTCCATTTTCACAAGATTCTTAAGGATTTCTCACAAATCCAGTTCCAACTACTTGCCGTCAAGGACATTTAACCTAAAGTGCCCCGCTACAGATTTTGAATACTATCAGCACAGTGTAAGCAAATACCATTTTCTGGTGTTATTGTACCTTAACCCTGAGATCACCAGTAGGCAGATCACAGTTCAGATCCAAACTGAAATTATACCTCAGACGGACCTGAATTTAAAGCCAAAGAATTTCGTTATCATTACCAAGTGTTATCTGGTTTACTGTCAAAGCTTTTGTCATTTTTATGGTAGTGGTCCAGTGCCCAAGGAAACCCTCACTGCAAAAAACCTAATAAGGATGAGAGTCTCTGGGAGAAGTTACCCACGAAAAGACTAACATAGAAATAAAGCAGCACAGCAAAAAAGATACAGGCGGGTGAGATGATGTAAAGGAGAAACTGACAATTAAGACAGAGAAGGGGAAAGAAAACGGCGGAAGTGAGATACAGACTGGTGAGACAGGAAAGGAGTAGGGCAAGTTAAACAGATACAATAAAGAACAAATTGCGGTATCTGCAAACAAAGTGGACAGCGAAAATAAAGCATTTAACCCAGAAAGGACAGAAATATTTCTTAAAACTTTGCACTCGTAGGTATTTGTATGATTTGACTTGAAACTGTAGCACCTATTAAAAGTGAAAAATGCCATTATGAGAGTGCACGCATTCCTAAAAAGGTCAATTACAGAAAATAGTTCCTCAACAAGATCCCTGGCCAAGACAGGTCTTTTCACTTCCTGGTTCCTGAGAAAGGTTTCTCACGTCTGAAGAAAGCAGATCTGCAGATATTGATCATGTTTGGCTACACATAAAGCTGAGAGGAGAGGCAGCTTTCCCCACAATGAGCATAAAAATTGTCCCTGACAGCATTTAAACTCAGGTTTGAATTCTGACAATAAAATCATAAACGGACTTCTCCCACTAAGCGCACAATTAGAAAGTGACTCTCCAAAAATGTTCTGTTAATAAAAGTGTTGAGTTTTTTTTATTTATTAAGATGGTTCAGTCCAGGTGCTTTTTTTTTTTTTTTTAATGCACAGGGGTCAAGTTTAACTTAGTTTTTCAATTTGACAGAACATTAAACATCAGAAATTAGACAAACTTATTCTGCTCTTTGTTACATGATCAAGAATCAAGAATCAGTTTATTTATATAGCGCCAATTTACAACAGGTGTCGTCTCAAGGCACTTCACAGAAAATCAATTAAAATCAGAGATACATTCTAACAAATCAATTTGAAAAAGTTTCCAATCTAAGGAACCCCAGCTGATTGCATCAAGTCATTGACTTGCAGCATTCAATCCTCTGGAATCAGCAGGCAGAAACAATGGCTTGTGTTGTGGTTGACTTTACAGCAATCCCTCATACTGAGCATGCATGTAGCGACAGTGGAGAGGAAAAACTCCCCTTTAACAGGAAGAAACCTCAAGCAGAACTAGGCTCAGTACAGTTAAACTCAGACAAAAGTGAAATCATTGTCTGTGGCCCACAGAAACAAAGAGAAAGTGTCATTAGTTACCTTCTGACGCTCTCTCTGGAACCTAAACATCAGGTCAGAAATCTTGGGGTAATACTCAATTCGGACCTGAACTTCAACAGCCACATTAAATCAGTAACATCAGCAGCCTTTTACCATCTTAAAAACATTGCCAGAATCAGAGGAATAGTCTCTAAACCAGACCTAGAAAGACGTATCCATGCTTTTATCTCTAGCAGGTTAGACTACTGTAACGGCCTGCTCACTGGGCTTTCTAAACGGGCCTTAAGACAGCTTCAGAACA
>JAVLVB010000459.1:278327-298385 GCA_032876305.1 Orestias chungarensis | reverse complement strand
CGGGTTGGCACTGATCAGCAGAGCAGTATAAGAGGAGTGTGGATCAACTACTCGTCGCCTGAGTGTTGCCTTTATCCGGTAACCCTCAACCTCAGTGCCAAAGTCTACAGACTTATTTCCTAGTGTTGTTTGCTATCTGTCTTTATGACAAGAGCCCACTCGAGTTCCGATCGTTCGCTTGTGTACTTCCAAGTTTTTTTCCTCGTTCCAAGTTGCTACCTTTTGCTACCATCAGACTAACCATCCCTTGTCTTCATCTCCAGGTTACCTCATCCATAAACTCACCTCATTCCAAAGAACTCTTCCGGCCTATCATACAGGTGACTTCCACTCCTCTTCACTCTGCTCGATCTGCCTTCCCCAGCATACCCGATCAGCTGGACCAAACCCCCGGACCACTTCTCACTCTGGACTCAACCGGACATTCCCCTGGCGACACCTCCACTCCAGCAAACCGTAAGACCGTTCCAATTCCTCTTTCCACCTGTGTCAATTTACTCACCAAACCTGTCCTCACTCTGAGAGGTTCCCGGTCTCCCACGTCAAGCCTCCCGTGTACTTCCGCCACTCATTGCCGTTCCCACTCCGCCATTCACCGCCGCAGCAGATTCACCGTTGGACCTATCCCCTTCCCGTGTCACTTCCCCACAAATAAACTTCATTACCGTATCTTCTGAGTGTCTCTGCATATGTGGGTCAGAAACCTTAAAGCCGATATGACAGATACAAATTTTACTGTGGTGAACAAACTAAAATATGCTTAAAACCAAAACATACTAAACAGTAACATTACAAATCAAATATCTTTCATTACCCATTTTTTTTGTTTTAATCATTTACTAATAAATTGAACTGTAAAACCGTCCTTTATCCATCTTATTATCAACTCAACTAGCTTCCCTGCTCATGTCCTTCCGTCTTTGACACTTTCTCATCCCAGCAGTCATTACACATCCCTCACTTTAGAGAACTAATGGTATAACTTTTACATTTGTTTAATTCCCATTTGTTCCTTCCAGAGGTCCTTCGGGCTTTTTTATTCTGTCTCATCTGAAATATATGGTGAATATACATTGAGTTACAGCTCGTTTAATGACACCTCTGTCGTAGCCCGAGGTGGTCTGTTTCGCTTAAACTGGCACTAAGTAACTTTGAGAAGGGTGTTAGGATCCCAGGCACATAAAACAGCTACGAATTTTCTGACTGCTTTACAGCATACCTCAACCAAACTTTTCTTATCTTCAACATCATCATATTGTTTCACCATAAATAGATTCATCACCTCATTGCTATTCATCCTTCACACAGCCACTGGAAACAGAACAGTCCTCATGGGAAATGCAGTCTTCCTTCAGGCAAAAGACTACTGCTTTTGTGCACTCTGGCTGCCAAAATCAACCAAAACAGAAACTTCTTTACTCCAAATGCGAGACCGGTCAGCAGAATGTCTTTCACTTCTGAGAAACACTTGTCATCTGGTCACTACACCAGCCACCTTTGAATGCCTAATGGACAAGGTTTTGGCTGATATTTAAGAAAGAATTGAGAATCAAGAATCAGTTCATTTATATAGCGCCAATTTACAACAGATGTCGTCTCGAAGCACTTTACATGAAAATCAATTAAAATCATAGATACATCATTACAAATCAGTTTGAAAAAGTTTCCAATTTAAGGAACCCCAGCAGATGGCATCGAGTCATTGACAGCTTTCCCTCCTCTGCATTATGTGGTCTACTTGGACGACCCAGACAATAATATATAATAATTTTGGAATCTGCAGGATACCCCAGGTGGTGTTGATGCCATAGACACTAACGGTGCGTTCCCACTGAAAGCGTCAAAGCGTCTGTGGTCGCTCTGGTCGCTCTGATCGCTCACATCGTGTCGCTTGCCGACCTCTGTCAGGAAAAATGCAAAGAGTCCAAAGCGACGCAATCAAAGCCTGTGACCAAAGGAGCGGGCCTCCAGGCACAGCGTAGGCACTTATTGCTAACATTGTAGATTAGCTTATAGTTTTCATTTGTTTACTTGTTGCCATAGGAACCTACAACTCTCCAGACACGGCAACAAGGTCTAAAACCTTCCTCCAAGCATCATTTTTCTTTTTGCAATCTCGGTATATAAATAAGGTGGGGTCGTACAATTCTGGGAAACCAGACACTGCAATTATTAATTTTTCCTCCATTGTCCCTTTCAGCTCTTTTCTCTCTTTCCGCTCTTTTCTCTATTTAAAATCCAGATCGGCCCACGATTGGCTGCTGCTTCGGTCGTGCCACTGCTTATTTGCATAAAGTTAAACCTTTCTAAACTTTGATCGCGCCGCTCCCGACGCACCACTCCCGACGTACCGCTTCCGACGCTCAAAACGCGTCGCTCAGATCGCTGGCCGCTACTCCTCTCTCGTTTACATTGAAAATGAATGCAGCCAGACGCTCGAAACGCTCACAACGCTTTCAGTGGGAACGCACAGTAAGAAGTGTGACCTCAATGTGACACCTGCAAACTCTTATTTCAAGAATATTGACTCAAACTACCTCCAACATGACCAGATTGGGGGAAGAAATTAGTCTAGAAAGACAATTCTCCTTTTCTCGTGTCGCAGTCTAAAGGTTTAGATTATCCGAGGCTATTTCTATAGACATCTATAGACTGTTGGAGGACAATTTTATTAATTCTACTCACTCTGCTACTGTCTTCTTCTATTATCCAATCTGCTTTGGTTGCATTTTGTTTTCTCCTTCTCCCCATCGAAGCCACACCGGGTCCAGCATTCTGTTAGCAGAAACTGGAGGAGAATGTGGGCTGGTGGTGCTACCAACGTTCTACACATTCTGCTATTAACATTTTATTTTCAGTTTCCTATGGATCTATATTTTGTCTTCAGTCTCTTCAAACCCACAGTCGGTCATAGCAGACGGCCACATATTCTAAGTCAAGTGCTACTGCAGGTTTCTTCCTGTTAAAGGCAAATTTTTTCCCTCCACTGTCGCTAGATGCATGCTCAGTATAAAAGAAGTGCTATAATGTCATCAGCTCACAGCACCCTATGTTTCGGTTAACTGATTCAGCAGGAGTAAATGCTGCAAGTCAATAAATCTATAAAATCTGCTGAGTTTCCTTAGGTTGGAAACTGTTTAGCTGATTTGTTCAACATGTATGAATGTATGTATGATTAGACTAAAATAATTTGTCTTGTAAAGTGTATCGAGACAGCATGTGTTAGAAATTGGTGCTATATAAATAAACTGTGTTGAATTTAAGTAAACGATGACCCTGTCCTCAGTCATATTCAAGGCTGGGGAAAGAAGGCAAGCCATCTGCCCCGTCAGCAGTTTCAATGTTGGATGCTAAAACCAAGTTCCTCTATTCACAGTGGCAAAGCCTCCTCAAAAGTGGCAAAACCTCCTCAAAAGTGGCAGGCGTCTTCATAGCCATTGGAAGACTTTTTAATGTAACCGTCTCAACTTCCAGTAGCTGGTTCCTCATAGATTGCTGCCACAAGTACACCAACTGGTTCATAGCTCAGTGGGGGTACACAAAAATCCTTCACGGCCTACGCTAAGGCATTTTTAAAAATCTGTTAACCATATTTGCAAAGCTCAAAGGTAACTGACATGCAAATCACAAGCTCCCATGAAACATTATTAGAGATTTGTCGGATCAAATATAAATTACTCACTGAAGTTTTTCACTTCTTGAAATCTCAGGTATAAAAACGTAATAAGTATTGTCCAAACACAGAGTGGAAATAGTCTCGACACTACTGTGATATATTCACAGTCATCCTTTTCTCTGCTCCTGGGGGTACAGCCAATCAGCACCAAGGATAATTAACACTGCTTCTTTATTGGCTGTGTGCAAAAATCTACTAATAGTGTCAGCATCTGAACCATGCATAGGCGAGGATCCACTATGGTCATGACACCAGTTCACTTTAATTAGATGTTTGCTGTTTCCCTTACATACGTCATGAGGACCTACAAGCTAGAATTTATTTAACAATTGTTTGTTTCAGGCCATTCTTTGTTCAACAATTATTTCAGAAGGTTTTGCTTCTTTGTGTGTGTGTGTGTGTGTGTGTGTGTGTGTGTGTGTGTGTGTGTGTGTGTGTGTGTGTTCAGCACAGTAGAACCAGTAGTCTTCTGAACCTTTGTCTGCAAATCTAACTCAAAGCAGTTTTTTGGTTTTAACTCTGAGCTTTGCTCAACTATTGTTAATCTTCTGTGCAATTAAAAAAAATGGCTGTGTATAATTTTAAATATATACTCTATGCTTTACTTTTCTGCTGCTTGATTTATTCCATTTACAGGGACTATAGAGCATTGTTTTCTGCTTACAAGCACTAGCTGAAAGATTTCATCTCCACTATCTATTTGCCCAATGTGTGAAAGCTGTGGTTTCTTATCACCTCACCATATTTTATGACTATGAGTTTTGAAGCATTGCACTAAAGGTCTTGATTTTGAAGTAGAGCCTTTTTCCTCTGAGGTTCTTGTGCAAGATGCAGCTTTGTGTCAGAGTCACAGTCAATACGCACTGCTCTCCATCTCCATCATCACAGCTCCACAGGGAGAGGGAAGGAAAAGTTTGTGCAAAGATCTCAATGTGTGTGTATTGGTAGTATATGACTGCTGCTGCTTTTGTACCACAGTAGGAAAAAAAGGTGCCTGACTGCTTGTTGTTGTGCTCTAACTGTTGGATAATGTTTTTTATTTCTCCTTTCTAACTGTGTGTTTGCATTCCTGTGAATCTTTTGCATGTTGAAGAACGTGTGTATATGTGTATTCATGAGACTCCAATGTCTCTGTGGTATTCTTCTTCTCTCCAACCGTCACTCGTCTGTCTGCTATCTGTCCAAGCTTAAAGCACCAGTTGTTTTCTAGGAGGCCTCTGGGAGACATAGAAACAACTGGGCGATTAAGCTACTTCTTTTATCCTTGCAAAGATGTTTTGCTCCTCCCTGTCTTGTTTCTCTTCCAGGAGGTCTTTTACTGTGAGTCTTTTCCCTTTCTGCCTCCCGGAGATTTTATTTGTCTGTGAGCTTCTAGTCTGTTTCTCTCACCCACGTTCTGATTTTCTTCTCTCAAATGATGATGTTGACTTTGCATCTCGCTAAATACTTTTCTTTTATCTTTTTGCCTTTTTGCTCACTACTCATCTCGGGTTTTCTCTTGTTGATTTCCCCTCGGTTAAATCAAAGGGTCTACATTTGTTTCTTGAAGATTCTTTGAGAAAACCTGACAACATAGTCTTTCAAAGAATGGTCAGTGGAAAATTGCAGCAAGGACATGCATTTGGAGTGACTGCCACATGTATTTATACCTTTTTAATGTTTTTACATTTCATCACATCAACCACGCATTTGCATTTTAATGTATTTTACTAAGATTTTTTGCATAATGCAACCTATTTCATAATTGTGAAGATGAAGATGATGCTTTGTTCTCAAAAAAGTATATAGAAATTACCCTAAAAAGTGTGGTGTACATATGTGTTAAACACTTTATAGATCCTTGTTTTGCTACAATTACATGTGCGAGTCTTTTGAAGGTTGTTCTCGTGCCTCTGACTTTGTCGAGGTTTCGGTTTTTGGTTGATCAGTGTATCCATTTTGTTTATTCCCTTTTTCACTTCAGGCTTCATCTCTCGTGTCTCTTCTTTCCTATTTATTTAGTTCCAGATCTTTCCTCATCCCCTTGATTTTCTCTATGTGTGCATATACAATTTGTCATCTTCTCTACTGAATTTGTGGGTCAACCCCTGCATCTTTTGAAGGTCTACCCCTTCGTGTACTCCACTGTTCCTAGTTCTACATAGTTGTGCTGTGAGTGTTTGGACTTTTATTAAAACCATTATGCAACTACTGAGTTACTGGACTTAAAAATGCTGAAAGAGCCTGTGTTAATTCTTTTACAGGTTTTCCTTGAGGAGAATTTATTTATTTGTCAAAATTCATCTTCACCATCAATAACCATGTCCGTCTAATGTCATAGTTTCCTGCACTATTCCTCACCCATGGGGGGTGTTTTTGACTCTCTTTTTTTTGTAGGTGAACTCATATAACCAAATGCTTAAAAATCTGTTTCGTAGAGATGGTCAGAATAGGGGAGCAGCCATGTCTTTGCAGTTGTGACACCATTTATCACTTTTTTTCGATGATAGATTGAATAGCACTAAACAAGATGTTCAAAGAAATTTACAGTAACCTAACCCTGCGTTATATATCTATATAAATGCCTCTCTGTCCTGTCTGCTTTTTAAATGGGGCATTCAAAATTTTACTATTTTTATTTGTTAGAATATAGTTTTTCTCAGCTTAATGCTACACTATGCTGGTCGCTCTAAAATAAAATCTAGGTAACTTTAAATCGAAATCCCATTTAAGTTTGTGTTCAGCACAGCCTGCAAAGTGGTTATAGAAACATGTGCAGGTTTCTGGGCTTTATTTACTTTAAGTTTAGACTGTATCAAGAATGCAGAAGTTGTTTTTATTATTTATTTTATTTTTTGTAATTGTAAGGGAATATGTTATCAGTTTTATTTTATTATTTATGTTTTAAAAGAACCAAAAAACATATTTCCATTGAGACACCAGAAATATCCAAGCACACACAGCACATTTAGAGTTTATCATTACTTCAAGCTTCCAGTTTTATCGTGATCATTACTACTCTGCTCAGGTTTTTTGACTGATATCCTGCTGCTCTCTACATTTGGCTCATATTCATTTGATTATGAATAAACAATGTATCTAAGCATCATGTATCCATTCAGGTCAGAATTAAAAGATGCACAAAAAATCACTACCATTTCTTTACTACGGCATGATGGATAAATATGCTTTATGGTTTGTTGTTCTGCTTTCACATGCATGCACTGTTTGATGGGAAATAGTCTGTAAAGTTTAAAGTTTTAAAGCAGTAAAATAGATGGTAGTGACTTGGGTCACTTCCTCTATTTTCCTACCACTAAATTCATAACATCATGTATTATCACACATATTATACATCCTGGCTGAAGCTATTTTGACATTTAAGGTTCAAAGTTAGTGCTATTTGGTGTGCTGAATTATGGATTATTTCAGAGTTTTCTATTTCTAAATCAGTTAAATTACAGTAGACATAAGAGATTCTTCTGAACATAATGACAGGCATTAAAACAGTCTTCACAGTCAGACAACTTCAAAGTAAATAAGTGAAAAGCAGGTAAACGATACAGAAAGGTGAATAAGGTGTATTTAGAGCATGAAAAAAATGCTAATCCAAATTCCTAAAAAATAGTAGGGAACCAGAACATCCAATACAGACTTATCACAGCTAAAGATGTTTGGAAGATGAGCAGATGTAAAACATCCACCTGGTTATTAACACATTAACATGCTTTACCTGATTAGCTATAACCCACTGTTTGACCAAAGTAAACCTCGTTATACTGATTTAGATGTAACCTCTGCCATTAGTCTTAGAAAGGATTTAAGGAGGATTAAAAATCATCATGTAATAGCCTGGCGCCCGGTGTTTTTGCTAAATAAAGTAATAAAATCTATTCAAACGTTGCCACTAAATATTTACCTGCCTAAAATCAATTATGTATTAAGAGAATAGCTTCCCTCTATTGTTTTGTCCAAGGTTTAGATGCTTTAGCTATGCAACTGTATATTAATACAGTAAGAAACAGCAATGATGTTTTTAAATTGGTCACATTTGTACGTAGTTTAGAAATTAAACAAATTTTCCTCCCCGTGTTTTGAATTCAATAAGACAAAGACAGATATAGTTTTAAGGGAACTAGAAAGCCAGATAAAATGTTCTAATGGTGCATAAAGTTAGGATCGTGTAGTACAGACAGCCTAGAAAGATAAATGAAATGTATCTTCACATTATATAATTTAACTTCAGAATATTAAGCTTTTTGTAGGCAAAGGTTTGGAATTTATATATTTTTTTATTACTATTTATTGAGTTTTACTCTATTTATTGTCTTATTACTGCCTAGTGACACGTCTGAAATAAACTCGGACGTTTTTTCTTTCTTTCTCGGATGAACCTCTAAGAGACCGAGGAAAATTTCCGACTTGAATTTCAAGATGTTTGCGCCCAGTGTCACTTGTAAGTATTGATTTTCATTATGTTTGGACCCCTATGTTGGTTTAAATGACAATTTCAATTTCTCATATGATTTTTTCTGCGTCTGTAAATGTTGGGTATGGGGTTCCATGTTTGTGACGAAAACCTGTTTAAAACTGGTGTTGCTAAATGTCTCTAGGATTGCTAGCAGAAGATAAACAATGAAATGAAGTGAAAATTGCATGGGGAATAAACAAAACTGGAGCGCCTGGTACTCGGCTAGTGCTACCGCAACAACAGTTTTCCTGGTGTTTTTCATGTCTTCCGAGTCGGACGTCGTAAAGTTTAATAAACCGCTGGAAGTGGAAACGTGACTTCATATCCGAGATCGAAAAGGTTAAATGAACACAGCATTACTACTACTTCATAACTGGGTTCATGTTTTCAGGTTTTAAAACCCTCTTTTCTTTTTTTTCAGATGTGCATTATGGCCAACTATGGCCATTTTGTTTAATCGGTCTGCATGGTATGTCTTAAAAAATGAAGGCCTTTTTCTATGATTACCATCATCTGCAATGTTTTATGTTGTTAATGAATCCAGGAATCATTGTGTTTGAGGTGTTCTTTAAATAAATCTATAGGTGTGCCTTAATTTACCTAAAATGTTCCACATTGACAAAAAAAAAATGGTCACTGCGTGTATCAAGTATATGTACATTTCTGACACTAAAGAAAAACTCATGAAAGCAAAAAAATATTTCTAGTAACCCAAATATAACTAGAAATTAAAAACATATGGTCAGATTTATTATGAAACAAAGAAATATATGTACATAATGTCTTTTTAAACATTCTATGTTTTTCCAAAATAAAACCATGGTTCCACAATGGACTAGTGGGAATCTGACTTTAAGGGTGTCCTGCTGGTTAAACTATCGAGAATAATTCACACCCTAAAATAACAAGACTCCCAGAAATAAATGACTCGAATTCTGTGGTGGGTGTTTTTGCAAACTGCTGTGGGTGTCTGTGACAACACCGAGGTGTTTGAGCAACATTATTGAGGTCATTTCACACTCAAGGAAAGGTATCAGCTGTGTCTGGGGAAATGTGTGGTTATGCAGAGAAAGATCTTATAAATGAGAAAATGTATGGATGCAAATACACCGAAAACAGACAGAGTCTCTTACCTTGAAAACAAGACAGCTCCTTCAAGCATTCTCCTTGTAAACCATCCACTCACTTTCCACATCTCTGTTTTCATTTTTCTTCTCCAGTATTTCGTCCTCTTTTACCGATATGGTGCCTGCTTTCTTCCCCTCAAATTTTTCCAGGGCCTTTTTGTAAATTCAATGCTTTCACCCTGTGTCAAGCGGAAGGCAGGAGACACCCAGGTGTAAATTGCCTAGCCTGCGATAGCTGGAGAAAAGCACAAAGCAATTTCCACACCATTTCTCAGTAGGGTCCATCGCCACTGTTGCCAAGCCCTGTGGGGATTTTACACAAAAAGGAAACCGCTACCCAGACAGCATGGAGGAGATGAGGCAAGAAGAGAGCAGCGAGAAGAAAGGGAGAAACACTTTATCAGAGCTCACACTTGACTAGCAGTGAGAGCCACCTAGATTACTGGTATTGCCTCAGATTTGAAGTATCCCCATCCACACTGTGGCTGCCAATAAAGACAGTAAACCATGGTGTTTATGGATGATTCCACATCCTGGAGCAAATAGCATGACTCCAAACCAAAGGTTAATGTATCTACCCAACCTAAACAAGGTTTTTGATGTTGCTTCTATGCTTTATTATTTTAACTTAAAGGTTGCGATGGCACAGCCAAGCAACCTGGTACGGACGGGTAAGTTCATGCACCATTTAAACAATTTAAATTTGGTCTTCATTAAACACGGTATGTCATTAACTGTGGATTACAATTAACTTGTCTGGAATGTTTAACACTTTCCCAAATGTAGTATGGAATTATAAACTCATCTCCTCTATTTAGCTCAATACACATTGTACATTATAGTGAATTAGACAATGTTTTTCTTTTTTTTTTTAAGAAAAGAAAAGAAAAACTCAACTTGTATTGACTTAGAAAAGTCTCAGGACCAATCCAACAACATTAGGGTCTATTTTGGCATTTTAGCATCACAAAGCTGCTGCTGATTTTTAGACCTCTGATCTCTGTTGGACTGAGATCTCACATTTTGATTTTCTAAATGTTGCAGCTAAAATCAAGAATCCATTGATGAGATATCAGTCTTTGTAACCTCAGTTTGTTGTTCTCAGGTGAAAAAAGTTATACCTGGTGTGTTCTTCACCTGCTGTTGACCCTCTGCTTCGATGTTCCACACGTGCACTTAAAGATGATATTTTGCATACCTTGGTCGTAACAAGTTGTTATTTGACATCCGGTTACCTTGCTATCATGATAACCTGTGTGCTTATTCTCCTCTGACCTCTAACACTTGACGGATGGGAGTATTCCAGTCATTAGTTTTACCTGACATTATCTATAGTACCAGCAAACTACCTAATTAAACGTGTAAATAGAATCCTTGCTACTCACAAAGCAAAATTTCACCACAGAACCCAGCTTGAGGTCACAAGGAGAAGAAGAAGAACATGCATGAGTGTCTGCTTTGAGTACACTGACACAGAATTTGTCCTCTCAATGTATCTCTGACATTAACTAATAAATCTGCAAGTACCAGTTGTGCAGCACAAAAGAATGAGCAGTCTGGACAGTCTGTACACAATTATTAGCTCTACAGAAAAAACAACCACACAACTCACCATCTAGACCACATTCTATTAAAACTTCCTCAACTGAGGTCTGAATCTATTTATCACTATTTTTCTTTCATCATACTCATTTGTACTAAAGCAGTCCAAACATCTCTTCTTTACCTCCCCAGTTGCAAACTAAACCCACAACCGCCTGGGATTTTATTGAACTTTAAACAGATCTTAAATCTGCATAAATGTACCACTTAAATTTTCTCTTTGGTTTCTGCGTGCAGCTCAAAAAATTTAGCTCAACTATGACAGATATTGTGTAATCTCATCACTAAAGGTAAGTTTCACCGACAGACAGCCAGTCTTTCCACAGCGGTGAGGGTCCTGGTCACAGTTATATCACAAACACCTTTTACCCTTTTACATTTAAACCCAAGCCTGAGTACTGGTATTCACTAGCACTTACCCTTGGACCACTCCATCAAAAATAAAAATAAAAATATCCTTGTATATAATAGCATGAGCAATTATTCGAGCTAAAATGGGATGTATCTCTTCTGTATCCGTATCTACCTACATTCTGTCTGAGTTTCTGCTTCTATCTATCAGTTCTGCTACATTATTGCTGATAAAACAATCTCGTAGCAGCAGCTAACAGGGTACAAGTAAGCCATTCCCTTAGCTTTTGTGTCTAGGATTTATGTTTCACTGTCCCTTGGTTTGTTTTGATATAATCTCTGAGATATATGGTTTGACAACAGGGATACATTTACAGTATATCCCAGTAAATGCCTTTAAGGGAGGATGGCAGAACCAAAAACAGAGACATTATTGCTCATGGTTCTTTTTGCAGAGCTGGTGGCTGACTAATAACTTCCTATGGAGATTCAGTCAGTACATTAAGCATCTGCACCTACTCAAAAGCATCCAGACTGACAAGTTTTGCCTTTAGGTGGGTACCTGCCAAGCGGACCTATTAAGATGTATTACTGCCACCAGAGTCCAGAGAGGGATGGAGAGGTCAGGGAAATTTGAAGGCTTCAACTTATGTTGATGCCCCGCGTCCAAATCAGCATTTCAAAATCACTCAGCAAGATTAAAAAGGCAGGGCATGGAATGGATGACTGCTGCAAAGTGGTGGGTAGCTACTATCCTTATAAAGGAAGCAATCTAACCGCTCTCCCTCAGCTGTTTGCATGATTAGATACATCTTGTTCCATTATGCATTTTCTATTTTCTACTTCATTTTCTCTTAGGAGATTTGAAACATTTCTAATAGCTTTTTGAACGACTTGCTGTCTGTATCACTTACTGTAAGGCCACTCAGAGTCACAGAGATCACAGAGCATGAAGAAGAATGCATTGTCCGTCTCCTTCTATTTGCCGTTTGATATACAAAAACTTTTCCCTCTTTATCCCATTTATGTGTGTATAACTCTTTGCATCTTTTTTTTTGGAATTCATTTGAATTCTGTTCGTTTTGTTACCTTTTTTTAAGACATCAAATCTTGTGGTGTTGCAGAATTAGAATTAATGTAGTGCTAAATAGGGAAGAACAGAAACTCTTAAAGTTCTTCCTTTTTTATTCTTTATTTATTTGTTGCAAATTACGTTCAGCTTAAAGGGAATATTGCTCTTTTGTTGCCTGTTTTAAATACTGTATATATTGCCTGACGAATAATTATTATAGATACCTAAGCACCGTAAATTTAAATCATTTTTTAGTATAAAAAAGAGCAGAAAACATAAGTCAGACAGAAGTAGGTGGAATTTACAAAAGATGATACCTGTTAGCTTGTGGTTCACACTGTGAAGAAAATATCATCTTAGCTCCAAATAATACAAATGTTACAATGTAAATGAGCAGTTATTCTAGCAAATGAGAAAAGGCTCCATTTTATTATTTTGTATTTATCTTGTTACTTTCTTGATGATTCTACTGTATTTACTCCTATATTTAAAACATGTTTTAATACTGATCTATTGCTTTTATATTTATTGTACTGCATTCTATTTTCTCCTATTTGCTTTTTTATTATTATCTAAATCGCTGTTTAGCTGTGTAACCTTCCTGCAGAGAGCAATCGGCCATCTCTAGGATAAAGGCACTGAAGGAGCTATCATCACTTTACCAAAACCTTCTCTTTCACAAAGTATGAAATATATTTCTGTGTATTTGTGTTTAATAGACCATTTGACTGAAATTCATAGTTTTATCTGTAAATCAATTTTCTCAACTAATTTGCTTTCATTTCCTTGTATGTGTAAATTACTTGTGACAAATACCACTTTGATGGAACATATTGGGATTACATAAATTGTTCAATAACTCAATTATATTCTAATACACTAACTTGTTAATTTTCTTGACATTAGTTTAAATTTAAACAAGGAACACTAACTTCCAAAATATTTAGAACACAGCCAATAGGTCACAATCTCTCCTTTTGTTCACTAGTTACCTTTGACACAATCTGGAGTGTAGGAACGCAGTCATAGGGAACGTCAGCTTATAGAGATTTTGAAAGGAATACACTAGTAGGGTTGATGTTTTTTCTCTATTACTGTGGTTTATAAAGGAATTTTTTGAAGGTATTAAGAAGAAAAAAGCCATCGCTTCTTTTTATGAAAATAATGCTGCCATTATACAGAAAGTGGAAATGTCTCCGGTAAGGATATGTAAATCCATATAAACATAAGCACTTCTCCGTGTTTTCCATTAAAGATGCCTAAAAAGTCTCAATTGTTAGACTACAAGCTATGACACGCTCACAAAAAAATAGAAAATTGGGAACAAAAACAAAAATAGGCCAGACAGAAGGTGAGTTAATACATCCAAGTCTAGTCCCACAGTGATGGATGAGTTCAGGCCTCCCATAGCGAGTCGGGGCGTTCCACAACATTGAGAGAGAGAGAAAAAATTGAGCATTTTTGTATTTGAACTAGGGAGAGTAACTGAAAGAGAAAACCAGTTTGGGTGCATGAGTGTGAATACTAGGAATGTGCTGGTGCACACTAGGCTCGAGTATGTGTGTCTGTGTGTGTTTGTGTGCACATGTAGCCGTTGTGGACAGTTGTCCACTGAAAGAAAGTATAGAAAGATAGAGAGCTTCTAGGGGGACAGGGAGATGAGTGGGGAGAAAACACTTGTTAGTGCCATCGGAGGTTGATGACTTGAATAGAAAGACAGAGTGAGACAACGGAAAAAGAGAAAGAGAGAACAATGATGCACTGATCAGGTGTCCATGGACAGATAATAAATATTGTCTGATACATGATTTTGAGAGTCTCAACCCGTGTCATATCACAGAGACATAAATAGTGGGCTTAAGGCAAAAACACACCACACCCGATTTGCAGCAGTTAGAACATGTTAAAGCGAACGGATGCGTCAAACAACACGCAGTGTCTGTTTTAGTTGGAGCTCCGCATTAATTTGACTGGAATATAAAAAGGAATGGCAGCTGATCTATAATAAAAAAAGTAGAGAGAACAATGATGCACTGATCAAAAAAAGTCCATTTGTGCTAAATTTTGGCACACAGGCTAGCAGTTAGATCAAATGTGGTCGGTAGCAACCAAATTTATCGTAAATGGATTATGAAGGAGAAAATCAGATCGGAGCAAAAGAATTCACGTTTTACATATTTATTCAAGCTGTCGCTACAAATGTCGTGACTATAGAATCTGAGATTGTGAAAAATACATGTTCCTCTGGCTCGCACAAATTTGTAGAACTACTTCCCTCAGAAAGTGTCCAATAACAGCTAATCAGAGCAATGCAGAGAGTCTTAGCAGTTTAAATCATTCTCATAAATTCGCTGCACACACCCTCCTCCCGCACAAGCTCAACATTGTCAATGTCAAGCATATCGTTGATGTTCTGCCTCTACCACAGCATTAGCCAAACCTGTTTATTAGCTGTCATCTGTGGACCCGCTTACAAGCCAGCGTGTTCATGGTAGACGTGTAGAGCTGTAGAGGGAGGGAAGGTACGAGTAAGGTATGCTTGTTCAGATTATACTATCTTCTCACTGTTTTCTCCAAAGTCATTAACAGTGGCTTCTATTCCAAACTTTGCAAACAAGTTATTTCAATTGTATTTGACTGTGTAGGTGCACATAATAAGCTAGAAAATAGGTATGCATCATATTGCAGAATGAAAACCTGTCTCTGATTAACGTCTGTTGGGCTCCTGGTTATGAGCAAGGACAGGATTTATTTCCTTGATGTCGAAACATCATAGTAATCCAGAGTGATTACCTCAGTTTATCTTTGTCTTACATGGACAATTAACAATGCATTACACGTGTTGCAGGTTAATTTATGTCGTTCGAAGAGTTAACAAATCATGATTTGTGTAATGTTGGGTCTCAGTGGAAATTTAGCTGAGTTACAGCAACCTGACAGCTGTATTTCATAACTACCCAACCACGTACGGCTCCATAACACTGATTTAAGTCCCTGTCTGAAGCAGCCAGCGCACACACTATGGAGCTGTATTACTTTATCATTCCCAGTATCCATCTCCCACAACAAAACAAGCTGCAGAATAAGCACAATACGAGTTAATTGGTGCTAAAGTTAAAGAGTTGTTGATTTGTTGTCGGGCTGCCAGTTTGTGTCAAGGGAAGTAGGATAATAAATGAAAACAACCAGACAAGAAGGGAAGCGGGAGACGCAGTGAAAAAGGTTCTCAAGTTTTACAAAAAGTACGACACAACACAAAGGCAAAAAGAAAATTAAAAGAAAATAATAAAAAAAGGACAAATACAAGACCGCCAGGCAGAGAGAAAGCCAGCAGAGAATGCAAATGACAGAGGAGAGAATAGCAAAGATGATTGCAGCTATTACAATTATCATTAGCATGTGTTGTTGGCACTAAGTCGTCTCATTATCATGGATCTCGTCATCATGCTAATATTGGAGGATGCCGTGTTTTACCATGCAGGGGGGATCTCCGTAGCGAGTAAGAGAATTGAGAAGAAAGCTTTTTGGTTTACAGCTACACACAGACAGGTTGTAGGTAATTAGTTGATTAAAACTTTAGTCTCAACGTTATTTTGTTGCCCTGACCGCACTGTTCATCGGTGTGTTTCTGGACTGTTTGGGTGTGGACTACAATGTGTTGGTCATTTTGCTCTCATCAGTTTACCAGTGATGCTGAAAAAGTTCCTCTGACTTATTATAATATTCTGCCATCATCAGGTTAAAATAAATGCTTTCAACTTTGTTAGAAATTACCTGCTTTGATTCTTAGAATAACATTTCCTATTAAGGTTTGTTGACATATTTTGCCAGCCAAATGAACCTGAAATAGAAATCAAAGGAAAATCAACTGCTGGATGTTTACTTCTTATTTTATACACTTCCAAATTGTGTTGTTATTCATATTGCTTAAAATGTGGCAGAGAAAACAGCTACTAAAACCCAAGTATTTCCCAATAAGCTTCATCTGATGTGACATGAGAGTTGCTGTCAAGAATCTAATGAAGTAATAATAACGATTACATAAATCCCTGTAAAGTCAAAGGATTAAGGAGTAACTAAACACCATGAGATTAAAAATAAACTGAACTGAACATACATTTTCAAATTGTGTACATTTACATGTTGCATGCATAGGGTTTCACTTTCCATTAAACAACTCTTTAAGGTAACTGATAATGCTAAATTTGCATTTAATTCCCTCACAACCTGAATCTATCTGAGTTGTATTTGCTTCATGGATTGACTTCTTTTTTGTTATGATTAGAAATAAAAGAAAGCCTCATTGATAAGTTAGAAATTATCTCAAACTGCAATCAAATTGCAGTTATTTGTTGTGGGAAAAAATGACATTACACACCCATAGTTTGAGGATGATTACTTTCCCTGGATTCATAGGGAATAAAACTGGTGCCTGTTTAAACAGAGTCAGCTGTAACATAATTACAGTGAATACATGTGAAATGTTTGGGGGAATTTGCACTTCAATCCTAATTTGCGCCTAAATTTCAATGAAAGTTTCAATATTTAAAGCATATGTTACAGAGTTGTGATTCAAAATTATTAAATCTACACAATAACCAATTCAATTATGTGTTGATTTTTTCTGTAATAAAAAAAAAACTACAATAAATAGTTTTTTCTCTAATTTATAACTTGCCAGCCAGGTGTTCATGTTTAAAATATATAAAAATTACTTCAGCGTTTCCTCACAACTTAATTTTTAAGCAGCACTTACATCCTAAAGAAAACATATTGACAGAAAGGTTATTGGCTAAGAGTATTGTGGTTTGTCACCCTTCTAAAATATGTAATTATTTAATCACATCCCAGAATTCAGTTACGTTGACTTTATTTATACAGTGCCAATTCATAACACATGTCATCCCAAAGCCCTTCAGAATGAGGCAGATCTTTCAGTTATCAGGCTCCTCTCCTGTGGAACCAGCTTCCAGCTTTAGTCCGTGAGGCAGACACCCTGTCTAGTTTCAAATCTAGGCTTAAAACCTTCCTGTTTGATAAAGTTTATAGTTAGGAAGAGGTAGAGAAGACAGCCTAATCCGGTTGGGGGAGAAACTCAGTCTAGACAGACGGTTCTCCTTTGCTCTACCTTCTTCATGTCTCACTCTATAGGGTTAAGTTATTTAAGGTTTTCTATAGTTATGCTGCTATAGGCTTAGACTGCTAGAGGACAATCTGACCACTTCTCTCTCTGGTACTTTCTTCCTTTGTCCAATCTGCCTTAGTTGTGTTATTTCAACCTTGTTAACCTTTTGTCTTCTCTCAGTATTCTTTGCTCCATAGCAGCCACACCTGGTCTGGCGTTCTGTTAGCTGAGACAGCTTCTTGGAGGAGAACACTTTTTATTTTTGGTTTTCTCTGCTGCTGTTTTTGTCTTCTGTCTCTTCAAAATCCTAATCAGCAGACGGCTGCTTGTTCTGAGACAGGTTTTGCTGGAAGTTTTGTCCACGCTTAGTTTGAGGGACAGCTGTAAAGTCAACGACATCACAAGCCATTGTTTCTGTCTGCGGATTCCAGATAAGTGAATGCTGCAAGTCAATGACTCGATGCAATATGCCGGCTTTCCTTAGATTGGAAACTTTTTTTAAATGATTGGTAATGATGTATCTATGATTCGAATTGATTTTCTTGTAAAGTTCCTTGAGACAACTTCTATTGTAATTTGGCGCTATATAAAAAAAACTGATTCTTGATTCTTCTACGTTTTCATCAGCATATTGTTCACTTATTGCTATTCATGTCAAGTCAGTCTAAGAAGACACCACTAGTGTATGCAGTTTTGCCATACTTTTTAAAATTTCATATGATTAATCACTTGCTGCTACATGAGATAATCAAATCTTGCGCTATTCTGGTGTAACCTGACCAACCTTTTAACTTTACAGCTTCACCCCGAAACTGCCTGGGGTTTTCCTCAAGTATTATGGCTGCTACATTACTAATGTTCTCTTGTGAAGTCACAAATAATGCACATACAAATGGACTCTATTTACTTACTCAATACATTTTTATTTTGTATTTTATAAAAACTAATGGAGTAAGGGACTCAAACTGTGCTATCATTTTTAGATGTGTTAAAAAAAAACATACATTATTTTTCTTCCCTTTTCAATTTAAACCTTATTGAAGTTAATAGTTTTTATCATTTCATGAACTATAAGGAATATAATACATTTTGCAAGGGACCAAATATTCAACATGATGAAGAAAAACAACTAGTACATTTATAAATGTGCAGATATCAACAATAGAAAAATATATGCTAACAGATACAAACAACAGACATCAGAAGAATCCTTTAGGTCATCAGTAAGCTTCTAGTAATTCACTGCAACATATTTGGAAAAATAAGCATTGAAATATAAATTTGATTCTTGCATACATAAGCTTTTGACCTGTTACCCCAAAAGTGTCAGCATGTGTTTTTCTTCAGAGGCTTCTAAGATTTTCTGATCACACAGAAGCACAGTTTGACTAAAAGGCGTCAGGTATGCCTTGCTTCCTTGTGTGTCGGTATTTTGTCTGCGTGTTCCCATTTGGGAATACCTCTACTCTTCCTTGAAGGTGTGTTGCTATGCATTTCAAAGGCCTTAGGGTGAACCAGATGCTGCAGGGATATACCCACATATCAGATCAATGGCATAAAGATAACAGTGAAGTCATTGTGGAAATACAAACTTTTTCTTTCCGTTTCTCATTTTCTTCTCCAATCTAACTGCAATCAAGTAAATCTCAAGTGGCAGCGGAGTTGTGGGCGCCTGTATAAATGGCATCTCCTCTAATTAAGTCTTCAAGTTCCCTGACTTTATTGTGCTGTGTGCACGGACTGCACAGAGGTAGCAGTAATAATTGAAGCCAAGGCCGCTTCAATTGATGTGTTTTATTCCCTGATTTAATTACTTTTATTAATTAGAGAAAACATGCCTGAAAAAAAAAACTCTCGGGAGAATGGATATGCTGTATGGGTTACTTAATTGTTTTCAGTCCGCAGATGCAGCGATATTCCCTTGTGCTTTTGCAAAAGATGTAGAGAATTTAAGAAATGAGAGAAATTGCAAAGGAAAATGGCTACTGGATGCACTTAGTCACAGCTCAGGACCATATGCTATAACAAGAGAAGGTAGAAGACAATGTACTTGTTTGAATTTCTTAAGGCGTTGTTGCTGATGATTACTTACTTACTTAATTACTTACGGTCCCTTAAAAAAAAAAAAGAAATAAGTGTACTGTACATGCAGAGGAACAGATAATCAATAACGATGGACTGTGTTTGAACAGGAGGAATAAGGCTGAATCCCAGCGAGGATGTGTTTGAAGTAGCCTGGCTGCTTTGAATGTGATGTTTGTTTTTCTGCACAAGAAACATATAGAGCCACACAGCTCACAAGCATCTTTTAGGGCTTAGACCTTGTTGTGTCATGTCTCTCTGCCACTCCAGCAACCAGGCAATTTAAGAGAATTGTAACAGTGAAGCGATGGAGGCAAGACGGAGGGAAAAAAAGACGAAGGAACACAAGTCTGACCCTCTCTCTACACTTGTCAATCAAACATCTGGAGGGAACCCCCCAGAGGAAACTGCCTGTCAGATCCCACGTTAATTATTCCCTATAGTTCTTCTTTTTATCCTGTAACTGACAGGCCGACCATTCCCTGAAAAAAAATAACTATAGTACAATGGAAAATTAAGATGTAAAAAAAAAAAGCTGTTTATAAATTGTTGTTCCAAATACATGTAAGTAAA
>JAVLVB010000459.1:264668-278227 GCA_032876305.1 Orestias chungarensis | reverse complement strand
TATATATATATATATATATATATATATATATATATATATATATATATATATATATATATATATATATAAATATATATATATATATATATATATATATATATATATATATATATATATATATATATATATATATATATATATATATATATATATATATATATATATATATATATATATATATATATATATATATATATATGTATATATAAGAAAAAGGAAACAGAACATTGTCTTTATTGCCACTTGTTTGCAATTTTATTTTCCCTTTGAGATGATTCCATTCCCTGCAGGTGGTCTCATGCTGATCCCACGATTTACCTCTGCATTAAAAATATTTTACTCATGTTTAACAGGTCTAACAATGATTAAATGAAAATGTGTAGAACATAAAATTCTTTCAGATTTTTGTATTTTGCAAGAAGGTCCTGGGGTCAAATCTCTGCTTTGGTTATTCCTGCTATCCATCTGGCCATCTATCAGTGTCCACTGCTCAACATCTGGGTTGTGAGAGTTTCAGGACAGAAAAACAGAAAGTCTGCCCCGGCTCTCTTCCAGGATTTGTCTGAATAAATCGTGACTATATATCTCAGTTCAGCCACAATATGAAGGTGGATCATTTCAAATGCTTGTCTCTGAATCTTGTTCTTTAAAACTCGGCTCTTTCTTCATCTCGGAGCAACGCCCCTGTCACTGCATATGAGGCACCAATACATCAGTCCGATTCTTTCCTCGATCAGCTTAAAATCACTGGTTCCCAAGTAACCAAGATATTTGAACTCCTCTCTGCCTGAAATAATTTGCAGTTCTTCAGATCTTATTCTTGTTTAAGATACAGAAGCAGGTGATCACATTCATACCCACGAGAAACAAAGGCTTGTCTGTTATATATATACTACAACTACATTGTTATCTCAATGTTAGCTGCAGAGTTTGGCATAGATAAACGTGGAGGGACAATAAATGTGAAAACTCCAAAACAGCTCCCTGATTGCATATGATGATGGCCACATTATGCTTGGGTATGCTTATTGTCAGCAGGTACAGTGGCACTCAACAGTGGTAAATATGGATGGATCTAAAATCAAGGCAGAGTTGAAACAGGACTGAGTAAGCCGTAGCAAAAGACTTGAGACTGAGGTGGAGCTGCCCCCTCCAGAAGTAACAACTATGAACACACAGTTTTCTCTATGTAAATCTTCTTCCAGCAAAACTTAAAACACGTCTTGCTGAAACTGAATAGATTTATGACACATGGTAAATTAACAAATCCAATGATCTATGCGTTTATGAGAAAACATCAATAGAATCTAAGTTAATAGATGAAACTTTGTAGTGTACAAAATTTAGGTCTACAAAGGCTTTTCCAAGGCAGATGTTTTTTTGTCTAACTTTGTTCTTCAGAAAACAGATTCCCCTCTTTAACTTGTCTTGTCTTGTTATTTGTATTGGCCTGAGCTGTCGTGCCAATTATATTATCCTAGGAAGAAGCATTTGCATGATGAAGGCAGCATCGTAGCTCGTTCGTTATTGGCTCCACAGTTGAATGGCATTGCTGATGACCTGGATGCTAATGACTCTGGCATTGGAATTCAGTTCATTTAGAGTCTCTAGCAGTAGACTTCTCAGAAGCAAGTCCGGAAATAAAGAAATACTTAATTATACTTCAGACCTATGGGTTAAATGATTTGGTGAACACTTCAATATCCAACAACTGTCTGTGCAGACAGCAAGCAAAACAACTTTAATAATAATTAATAACATAAAAGGTCAGATTTAGCTTGTGTACCAACTTTTAACACAATGTTGTTCCACTCTGTAACAGGAAAGAACATAAAAGACAGGAAAGGAGAATTTCATACATTCGTCACGGGACAACATTTCAGGACATCAGAATCAAACTAGTGCAATGTTGGAATACCTTTAAGGGCAAAATAACTGGATCATCCAATATGATAAATGACCTTCTCTTATACCATATAGTAATGCACTTGCTTCACGCATGTATGACCCACAAATGGAAAAAAGATCAAAACCTACAGGGATGGAACTGGAGGAGATGAAAGGAGTCAGGAGAAGAAGTCAGCCAAATGTAGTTTTGTAAGTCCGTGGTCTCCTGTCGGATCGTCGCCTACAGGGACTTAAAGGATGTGTGGCAGAGACTGAGAGTATAGTAGAATCCCCCACAGAGCTGCGAGACAGACTCAGCATGAAATCCATCATGTAAGACATTTGTGAAGATATGTAAGACATGTCAGTCACAATAATACAGCCTATATGTGTATGTGTGTGTCCCTGCTTTGCAATTGCAAAAGTGACTGGATGTGCTTGTTCAAGCGAGTTTGAGTCACTACGTTAGGATTTAAGATGCTTTCAATTTTATGTAATTGAAAAAAAAAGGCAGCATTTGTAAAGCACTCGAGACGAGCTGATGGCTTCTCAACGCACGCCGATCTGCTTCCCAAAATATTCAGGTTGAGCATTTAGCTTTCTGACCAATTACATGCGAAATTAAGCCTGAGGGTTCGGTGCCCATCTCCAAAGAGTCGCTTTTTAATGAGAGATCAGAGGCAAGGTTTATCACGGACAATAAAACATGAGAACCGCATGTCTGTTAATAAGACCCCAAGAGGGTTGGAGAGGGGCACGAAAGGCGTGGGATCCTCGGATCAAAGCAATGTCTGCAAGGAGAAACGGATAGGGGAAAGTGAGAGGGAAGAAAAGTGGCGGAAATGTGACAGGAAATAAGGGACAATAGGCAGTGGTGTGAAGTGATGCAAGACACAAAAGGAGTAACCACAGGAAGAAAAATCGCTACAGAAAATGGATGTACAAAAATGTTTCACTGTACCATTTTAACTCTGTTTTCATTAATTATATTAAGTGCTATTATGTGATGTTTTTAAAAAATAAAATATGTTAACAAAATAACAGTTAAGGGCTGTTTAAATTATGTTTTAAAACAGAAAGTGTTGAGAAACAAAATCCCTGTAACAAGGAGCATTTAGTAATGAGGGTGGAAAATGCGTCTAAAATTTAGTCAGAGGAAGGAAATTCTCGCTTTTTTCTTTAACTGGACATACCAACAATGTTTTTATTGCAAACAGAAGTGGAAAAAAATATATTAAACATTCCACATAAGTTATTTTATGTGACAGAGCAATAAAGATGAGCTTCTAAATTTGATCTGACAAGATACTGCTCACCCCAGATACGATAGTTAATTAAACCTCATAAGTTTTACATCTTTTTCAATCAAAAGGCTCCTCAGTTACTTGAGTGTTCAGCTAATGTAATTTTATTAGCTGATGGTCATTTGCAATCCAAAAATAATCACCAAGAAATATCAGCCTGGAGGAATATTGCCCAATCTTGATCGAAAATTACTTTAATTAAGTCGCATTTATGGTTCTTTGAGCGTCCACAGCATCTTAATTAGATGAAGGTCTGGACATTGACTAAGTCTCACCAAAACCGTTCATTTAGTTGTAACGGCAACAGCAGTTCTCTCACCAGCACATCAGTGGCAGTTACCATATGCTCCTTCTTACACACGCAACGTTAATGCATGTCAGCTGCCACCTTTAATTACACCTAGAGGCGTTGTTCTGACGTGTGTCAACAGAAGACAAATGACTGGATTTTAACCCTTGATAGGTTATTCAGATGTAGTAACGCTTTAAGCACAGATTTAAAAAATAATCATCAAGTCATGGTTGTCAAATGTGAGATGGGCCCTTGCTTTTCTCTATATGTGGATAATAGCTCTAACTGTGGTTTCCAAGAGGTCCCAAAGCTTCATAAAGGCTTTTTTAAACATTCTGTTATCCGTCCACACTGATATGTGTTTGGTTCTTATCTGTTTGAGGATTTCTTAAGAATGGAGCATGATGTGTTGCTTTTTGAGCTCTCAAGTCTTCGTGTTACCAGTGAAACTGAATCAAACTCTGATTTTATTCATATTTAGTCCTTCGTGTAACAATTGGGACATTTATTGCTGATGTGTTTTTAATATATTTATTTTAGTGTTTATTGTTTTTGATAAAACATATCAATATTCATTAGGTCATCTTCATCTGATCTTTTTATGAAACATTTAATAAAGCAAAAGGGAAAATTAGCAAATCTGCGAATGGGTGTTTATTTTTACAGCACTGTATGGATTTATTAACATACTGTGTGCAGAAAATAACTATATGTTGTTTTTCCAAGTATTTGTTGAAACCTTCAGTCTTTTCTTATCTGTGTTATTTGCATTGTACGTTTTAGTTGTAAGAAGAACGTTCCATGCAGGGCATGTAAATTTGTGTTTTAAAAAGCCTTAAACGTATACGAAAGAATAATTGCCATGTATTTTAGGATGGATAATGATTTCATATGATAAATGGGAGCTAATAAAACTTTTTACTTTTAAAGAACACAAATTGGCTCACATGTTCCTGAGGTGAGTGTTTATTGATTCAAGGGAACATGTTTTACTATGAGTATGCCACACTTTTTCAAATCAGGCACATAGTTTGTTGAGTGATTTGATGTTTTCAGCTGTGATCTACATGAAACATAGATTTTTTTTTTTTAGGACAAATTCTGTAAAGACAGCCATGTTGTGGGTCATGCAGGAAAATCTAAACATAACATTTATAATATTCCGGACAGAAAATAAATATGAATGTAAATAACTTTTTCGAAAATGTATTTACTACATATTTGTTCAAATTTTTCCCTTTGTAATATGAGTGTAATATGAGACGGACAATCTCAGAAAAGAAAGAATCGAGCCCCTGTTTCTCCTCTCTATGGTCCTACTGCAGTTTGGAGAACTGCTCAGCTCCCGGTCAACAGGAGGAAGTCAATGAAGCCTCATGTCGTCTGATGACAGCTTAGAAATGGTTTTCTTGCAACAGTAAGTTGTTTCACCTGCAGCAAATGGGCAATTGAGCACATTTACACAAGGCTAATTGACAATTGGAAGACATTGCTGTGTAAAAAAAAACATGTTTTTTTGGGTAACAGTTACCTCCTGCAGCTTCAGAAGAACATTTGACATTATAAATATTGCAGTGATAATAAAGGTAAGAGTGATAAAATCTTCAGGAGACTGCATCTACAATTGACGTGCCGTGCAGCAATGTGGCTTTGTGCTTAGCGACACCCACGACCTGGTGACGTCCTCGATGTTTGCCATAATTTATGACAGATTAGACATAAATTATTTTCATCCAGTAACAACAAAATTCCTTTATCATTGTCATTAAACAGATGATATTCAAATTCTAATCACACATGTCTGTTGGTGAATAAATTTTGATGCGGACACATGTTCTAAAGACGAGGCAGTACAACTTGAGCTAGTATAAGGCTTCATAAAGTCATTTTTCACACTTTCGCAGGCAGGTCAGAAATGAAAACATGACTGCAGAACAGCTGCACTTGATGTGACACGAGCCCTCCCAATTTATTTTGATTGGCCGTGCTTTATGCAAGGCTCGGGTAAATTTCCCAGAGGAAAACATGCATCTTCTCTACGACTGGCAAATTTAAAACATGTCTTCCCACCAGCAACGGTGACTCAAAAAAAAGCTAAAAGTATCACACAAGCAGATACCTCCAGTTTAGATCTGCTATCAGTTTAGAATATGTGTTTCTTTAAAGGCAACAAAATAATCTCCCGTCTAACTTCAGATAAAAATAGTCTTGTATTTATAGTGCTTTATACTACAAATTAAACAATAAACGTCTCACAATGGGCTTCTTAAAATTGAGTCAGGTTATAGTGATTGATCTTAGTTTAGTGTAAATGTTTCAACAAGGCCAAAAGTTTGTTGGTCGAGATTTTAATTAAAGATCTGTAAATATTCTTCATAGGAGGCCAGTCAGTTCGACCAACATTGTTACTGACTCGAACCCACATATTTTACATTGTGCAGAGGTGAGATCTTTATCAGCCGCCTCATTAATAAGCCCAAATCATGTCTGAATGTTCGCTGATGCAGACTGAAAATAAACTAACAGAGCTGTAGTTTCCCTGACAACACAAATCACCTTCAACTCAAACACATGGATCATGATTACTCCACCACTGTCTTTGATCATGCACCAAACAGAAGACACAGATGAGCAACTGACGTTGAATGTTAAAAGAACATACAGCATTGAGCTGTCTATCTCAGCTATAAATGGTTGAATAAAACAAACACACACAAACACAAAAAAAAACTGAGCTGGATTGACGGGAGAAAATATTTGAAAGAAGAGTAACCAGAAAAGGTCCAGGGGTGCTGCTATGATTAAAGAAGTCGGAAGATGACAGGAGTCTGTCAGTATCAAGGCTTTTTTTCCTTCACTGTACTGGGCTTTATAAGGCTACAAACACGGTTTCAGTGATAAATAGATAATAAATGAGATAGTCTTCCTCCCACAGTAAACATGAATGCCCCAAGCAAATATGCACGCAAGAATAATTACATACGTGAACATTTTGAAATATTATTACAGACAGACGAGCTTAGACTTATTTAGCAAAATACAAATAGCACACAAGTCAGCAACGGTTGCACACAAAGAAGCTTAGAAAGGCTGGGTTTGAAAATAAGGTGTTTGTTTAGCTGTAAAGCCGGGAGATAAAAGCTTTCTGTCTGGAAATAACCAAAAAATTACAAAACAAAAAGCACTGTCCAAGATGACTACCCTCTTTTAAAGCTGATGTAATTACCTTCTATGTATTTTTTTTCACATATTTGTTGAACCTATCATCACTTCATGACAGTATGATATGTCTGTGAAAAATTCAAGACCATTTGGCTTCTCACTGTGATCCCACTGCCATCTGCAGAAACACGCTGCTACCAGTCAGAAACTACTGGAGCCTGGAGGAAAGTCTTGACCTTCAGTCACATATGTTGAGCTTCCTATCTTCCTCACTGAAAATGTCCTTAAACCATACAACTCTGGTCTTATTACTGTCTTACACTATTCCTTTCATTCTTGCTGATACCCTGTCATCACACATTACAACACATACTTTTCTCTACCATTGTTATCCTGCTTGCAGACACTTACCTCTCTCTCAGACCCTCCATTGCTCTGGACCTTTGACACATACAGTCCTCTACCTTCTTTACTTCCACTTGTCACCCTCTTATTTGCACATACAGGGGTTGGACAAAGAAACTGAAACACCTGTCATTTTAGTGTGGGAGGTTTCATGGGTAGATTGTACCAGCCTGGTGGCCAATCATCATTATTGCACATTTCACCAGTAAGAGCAGAGTGTGAAGGTCCAGTTAGTAGGGTGAGAGCACAGATTTGCTCAAAATATTGCAAGGCACACAACATTATGGGTGACATACCAGTGTTCAAAAGAGGACAAATGGTTTGTGCACGTCTTACCAAGAAATCAAGTCTTTGAGATGTCTCAAAAGCCATCTCCATCATCTCCATCAGGAGCTCCTCTGTGCCAATATACACGGCCAGGCTGCTATAGCCAAAACTTTGGTCACTCGTGCCAATGCCAAATGTCGGTTTCAATGGTGAAAAGAGCGCAAATCTTCGGCTGTGGTCAATGTGAAACATGTTTTGTTCTCTGATGATTCTATCTTTACTTTCTTCCACAAATTCTGGAGAGTTACGGTGTGGCAAAACCCCAAAAAAGCATACCACCGAGACTGTTGCATGCCCACAGTGAAGCATGGGGGTGTATCACTGATGGTTTAGGCTGCTATATCATGGCATTCCCTCGGCCTAATACTTGCGCTTGATGGGCGCGTCACTGCCAAGGATTACCAAACCATTTTAGAGGACCATGTGCATCCAACGGTTCAAACATTGTATCGTAAGGGTGGTGCCTTGTGTTTGATGTTCTCAGCTGTGATTTACATGAAACTAAGATTGTTTTTAGGACAAATTCTGTAAGGACAGCCAATGGTTTGACATCCCGCTGTGGATCATGCAGGAAAATTTAAACATAAACATTAGTAATATTCCAGTGTGAAGCGGTGTTGTAAATAACTTTTTCAAAAATGTGTTTACAACATATTTGTTCACATTTTTCCCTTTGTCCTAACAGGGAGAAAGACAATCTAAGACAATCTGATACGAGGCACGAAGGCGGAGCCTGCACAATCACCAGATCTAAATATTATTGATCCACTTTGAGGTGTTTTGGAAGAGTCATGAAACATCTTCCTCCACCAGCATCACGTCGTGACCTGACCACTATTCCACAAGAAGAATGGTTTAAAATCCCTCTGACCCCTGTGCAGGACTCGTGCATATCATTCCCAATAAGTATTGATGCTGTATTGGCCGTGAAGGAGGCCCTACACCATACTAATAAATGATTGTGGTCTAAAACCAGGTATTTCCGTTTCATTGTCCAACTCCTGTATATATTCATCTTTGCTGCTACTTATCTTTATTCATCACTTTTACAGTACATACTCTTACTAAAGATCACAATGTCATTTGCAAATATCATAGAAAACTCATCTGTCAGCCTGTCTACCACCACATCAAAGCAAAATGGGCTTGGAACCAATTCAAGATGCAGGTCCCAGCTCCACCTTGAACTCCCTGGAACTACACCAACACACCTCACTGCTGTCTCACAGCTATCATACAAATCCTGCACAAATTCAACATACTACTCTCCCAGTCCAGATCTCCTCATGTATTCAATTTCCTATTGAAGTGCCCATACCATGATTTTCCAATAAATGTATATGTAAAGTATAAAGATTTGGTTTATTAATTTTAAAAATATTCTATAAGAGCTCAAGAGAATTAACAGTCTTTACCCTGAGTTTGGATTGATAAGAGTCTAGTAATACGAGTAATATATTTGACAGAGAGTGAAAAGATTTTTGAATCTTCAAATCACATAGAGTTGACATTAAATTATTTAACAGCAAATGGTATGTCTCTTAATTGATATGTGTTCATTGAGTGACAGTGCATAATAATGGTTTCATTTTTACTCAGATATAAAGTTAGCAGAAACGTCCTTAAAAGTTAAACTTTTGAGTAGTAAAGTTAGATAGCCCGCACAAAAAAGCTAACGTTTTAGAGCTCTATAAATTGTTCCCATGTTATATACCGTATACCCATCTTTACAGTATGTACGCATTTCAGAGAAATATATAGTTGTTACCTTTTACTGCTAAATAGAGTAAATCTGACCATTGTCTTGTTTTTGAACTTGGTACTAAAACTCTACTAAACTGGGTGTGATAACAATCCCAGATCAAAGTTCACAACTTTGATGTAGAAATAAAAAGCTAATGGAACAGAGTGTAAGTAGGCACCTGTATTTTCTCCTAATCCACTTCAGCTTCTTTCTTTTTTTGAGGTACTATTTAACAACTCGTCTTTTTTTGCAGTTGATGTGAATTATCTCACAAACCCAGATTGTTTTCTGAGCAGCCCAAGTTTCCTAAGAGGTTCTTGTACCACAATCTAGGAATCAAGGCTCCCAACTATAGCTATAAAACAAACGAACAAAACAAACTAAACAAAAAACAGAGACAGCAATCGTAAAAGCAAACATTTGTATTAGCGTATAATCAGAATCCATGTGAGGATGTATATACAGGCCAATGATTTCCACCAAACCTGATTTACATACTGTAAACATTGCAGTAACATGTTGTGCATCTCATGTGATACATAGAGAACAAGTTTAGCCGCATGATGACTGCTCCCTTTTGACAACTCCTGTTTGTTACTGTTGACCGTTCTGGTTATACTTATTGGTTGGTCTCCAAATCTGCACAGAAACTACGTAGGTAAGAGATATGCTATGTAAAACATTGCTCCCTGGGATTACCTGAAGAGATGCAGATTTCACCAGGATACTGCAGCACACCCTAAACTACCCTCAGAAGATGACGCCACACATTTTTGGAGATAAATGTCAAGGAGATTTTTGAAAGAAAAAAAAAAAAGAATAATACTAATTTCATAAGGTTCAGTTTTCCTCTCTGAATACAGAATATATATAGGGACGTACTCCAAATTAAACATTTGCATAAATATTACCTTTCAACCTGAAAGCAACTCCAAGACCCCCTTCATTCAGAAACCTAATTTTGCTCTCAAAAGCCAAGAATCAGCAGAGAAGTTAGGCTCCTTATTGATGGTTGCTTTGCTACATGGATTTTCTGTCAGCTGGAATTTAGGATTCATAAACACGGCTGACTCCTCTGCCCACGTCAGCTTGGAAGGCAATCTTCGCGCCGGTCTCACTTCCCATCCTGTGCGTCCTTAATGAAGCAGGATTGATAGCACGCCAGCGGAAACGCAGCTCACCTCATCAGCGACCAGCCAGGGGAGGGACACCGTCCAATAAATAGCCCAGTAAACACACAATTAGGAGCCCACATACCACCGCTCCGTTATTACATCCCACCAATTAACCATGAGGGGCAACCTCCTTATTTGTATCTCTTTACGCCGGTAATCAGTAATTTAGCAATGATCTGCTGAGACTCTGCTGCAAGCTCAATAACCAGGGTGGGGGTGAAGGTGGGTGATGGGGAAGGTGGAACGGTGTTTTCAACTTCTGAGTGCAGAAATATGTTTGGAGATCAGGACGTGGTGCTGAGACTTTCTTTGAGTACTTTCAAAGCAAACAATGCTAAACGTTTCAGTTTGTAAAAGATACAAATTCAAATTCAATGACATGCTTTTAAACTATAGATACAGATTCTAAGTATCAATTCCTTGCGAAATACCTGAAGTATGTTCACAGTAAAGGAAGCCAACCATAATGCTTGGTCTTTTTAACATTTACACTATAATAACAATAATAATAATAACAGTTTTTTGTCATGCCAATCATGGATACAAACCCCAAACCCTTTTCTTGTGATGCGCCAACATCACCTGAGGTCCGTTTGGCCTTAATGCTTGGTAAATGATTATATTTGACTGCCATCTAGTGTGCCAGATTGGAAAATGGATCAGAAGCGTTCTGATGGATTTCTAGATAATGGCATTTGTTTGGCATTCAGAGGGTTCTGTAATTAAAAAGGTCCCAAGAATATGGATTTGTTCAAATGCTTGTCTGTCAGTGAACCTCTGCAAGTCTCTAATAAGCAGGCAACAGGGGGAGTTAAACATCCACAGGGTTCATGTACTCTTGTAATTGGGATAATATTATATGCAGTTCACTAGTTTAAGATATAAAAATACTTTTTTTATGTTTATCGTTTCCTACATGTTTTGATAATTTTACAAATAGCTTAAGTATTTAAAAAATGGATACATGTAAAATCTGTCATTCTTTGTGGCTCAGATATTACTTAAAATTCAAATCTATTTTGATATTCTTTTGACACTTAAAATTATAAAAGTATATCATCAGCAAATAAAAATAAAAATCTAGCAGGCCTCTCTGCACGCTCACTTTGCACGAGTGAGAACACCATGTTCAGATTTTTGTAAACTTCAGAAGATTTGGTAAAGGCAGTGAACTATTGAGAGTGGATACATTCTGGGTAAATAAGGCCAAACCTCAATTATCTAATGAGCTAAAATTCATACTTCCCACTGCTTCAAAGGTTTTGGTTGCGTTTTTGTTATATGTGTTGTCTTTTATCACATGACAACCATGTGCGCTCTCTTTTTACAACGACTTTCTTAGACACCGCTATAGAAATTCCTTCACTGATGCCTCTTTCATTGTCTGTATTTGGTAGAAGGCCACAGCAGCAGCGCTGCGATGGAAATTTGTTTATAGGAAGTATTTTGTGCTTGAAATTTACCCACAAACACTTCTAGAATATCATTTCAACCTGTAGACTTCCTTGCATTCCCTGTCTTAAAGTATTTTAGCCCCTTACTCCCAGTGGACAAAACAGAGTTAATCACAAGGCTTCTTTACCCGGCTGATCTGAATCTTATTGAATGCCTTAGTGATGAACTCCAAAGTAATATTGAATAGGACCTTAGCACCTTCTGCGTTTGCAGGGATGAATGCATGATGAGCGTTCTCACTGACACGCTAGTTTCCAGAGAGAGTAAAGTTTCTCTTCACTGATGCTGATGCCGTTTATTAATGAAAGGAGTGGATGTTTTTTTTATATATAGAGGAAAGGTTTTCTTATATAATATTCTTTGGGGATTAAAGTTAGCTTGCCTGAGTGAAATCACTGAGTAGGAAAAAAAAAGTTATGAAGAAGTGCCCTCCCTACACTTAAGGCGTATTTTTAGGTCATGCTCTACATATGTTCCCTATGTCTGTAAGCTTCACTCTCATCAGGTGGAGTCACTGCAAAATCACTCTGATCCCTTTACATTCCTCTTAAAGCCTAATTCTGATGAGCTACGCTTGTGAATATATCTTCCAATATGTATTCCCTTTTCCTTGGAGAAAGCAACCAGTAAAGGAATGAGCTCAAAGCTTTGCCTAATAGCTGTTCTTTTCTACAGGTGCAGAACATCCTCATGTGCAACGTTCTTTTAGAAAAGGGGCAGTTGTAAACTATTATTAGTTATTTATCTTTAAGCAGGATGGTGCTCTGGTTACCAGCATTGCATGCTTTTTTTTCTGGCACCAAGGCTTCCATACATACTGCAGTACCCTTGCTTCTTTCTTCAGTATAAACCTCCTAGGGGACAACATGGGGTGAAACGAATGTAAGAGAGCAAAACGAAGGTAAAATATTAATTACTTGATTTTTGATTCATAAAAGTTCCAGTAAAGCATTTCTAGCCTGAATTTTATGTTCAGATTAGCTCTTTGAACTCACTAAAATCCATAATAAAGGACGAAATTACTACTTTTATTAAGGATCTCAATCTGTGTCTGCTTTTGATGAAGCGGTTTTATTGATAATAGTGTGTGGACACATTTTTCAGATGACCATTCGGCCCTACTTTTGTTTCAATGTACGAAAGTCTTCTCACTTTCACCTTTGCTATGCCAGCTGTTTATCCAAAGTCCAGCAGAAGAAGGTGCTGATCCTAATGGTCCCACACCTTCCTTAAAGCAGCAGTGTGGCATAAAAGTGACTACAGGATCCAAAGCTGAATAAATCAAATCTTAGTTTGTTTTCTGACACTTTAATGAACTTCTGTACAATACTGACATCTGTATTATTAAATAAATATGATTTTTATTAACGAGCTAGAAGTGTTTGCATAATTGAGTATAGTTCTATTAATTTTTCACTCTGTATTGTTATCACAGGAAGCAGCTTTCTTGGGGAAATCTGTGAAACAGCCTCACACAGAGCGCCCCTTTAAGCAGAAATAAGGCTGAGAAGGGAAAAAAAATAGGTACATGTGTGAGGAATACATTTCAAACTGATATTCTTCAAAGGCTAATTTCGGACGAGGGCGTGTCAGTGGAATGGTAGCAGCAGGAAATATCTCTGCTCCGTATCAGATAAGCAAGCAATTTTTACTTTGTCCTTGTAAACACTATGGTCCATTAAATAAACTCACGAACACAATCACTCATAAAACCAAGCACACACACACACACACACACACACACACACACACACACACACACACACACACACACACACACACACACACACACACACACACACACACAC
>JAVLVB010000459.1:237487-253002 GCA_032876305.1 Orestias chungarensis | reverse complement strand
ATATATATATATATATATATATATATATATATATATATATATATATATATATATACACTTTCCTGCTCTAGAGAGATGTGTGAGCTAAAAACAATTGAGGTTTTCTCTTCACCAATCCACCAATCATATTAGTCCATCAGTGACTGTAATCCCAGCACCAACACGAGGCCACTTTAAAGCAGGCAGGCAGATTTAACCGCTAACTAAATGTTAATAGACCGAGCCGAGCTGTGAGCTCACCGCTGAGAGTCCCGCAGAGATGCTGGGGTCCAGGTGCTGGCGTTAGTTGTGAATGACACTGGGCTTCATTCTGGGCCAGAGCGCCGCGGCTGCTTCCGCCTCTCCGCGGCTTCAGCGTGTGACGTGGCACCACGGGCTGAGCTGCTGAGAATTGCGGCTCTCCGTTTGGGATTCGCCTCACTTGGCTCGGAAGATTCGGATCCTCCGAGTCACTTCCTCCTTCACATGTCGCTGATCCTTTGTCACACGAATAAAGTGATTTTCTAAGGTTACAACTTGTAAACGATGTAGAGAGCACGATCAACAGTACTTGTCAGTGTAAGTGGTAATGTTGTACATATTTTGCTATCCTGTGCAGCAATGGTTGGCCATTATGACTGATCGGTTCCATGGTATTGCCAATGGTCTCCTCTAGACCAGGTGTAGCTACTATGGAGAAGAACTGAGAGTACACAAAATGTAACAGTAGAAACAAAAGCAGATTTTACTATAGAACAAGAAAGCAGCATAGTAGAGAGTTGGTCAGATTGTCCTCCAGCAGCCTCAGCCTATATATAGCAGCAATAGTATAACCTAAACTTGTAAAGTGAGCTGTGAGAGTTAGAGCAAAGAAGAACCACCTGTATAGATTGAATTCTTCTCTACCTCCTCCTAACTATAAGCTTTATCGAAAAGGAAGGCCTTGAAACTATAGGGTGTGTGGCTTACGGGCTTAAGCTGGATCCACAGGAGAGGAGCCTGATGACTAAAAGATCTGCCTCCCATTCTACTTTCAGACATTTTAGGAATCAGTAAACCTGCAGTCCGACAGCGAGGGGCTCTGTGAAGCCAATGAAGGGAAGCTAAAATAGGGGAGATATGATCTCTCATGTTAAGTTTCATCAGAACTCTTGCTGCAGCGTTTTGGATCAACTGGAGACTTTTGCATGTTTTTTGTGAACTTCCTGCTAGGAAAGAGTTACAGTGGTCTAGCCTTAAAGTAACAAATGCATAGTCGAGTTTTTCTGCATCACTCCTTGAGGGAACATTTTTAATTTTGGTTATATTCCTACAATTAAGGACATTTGAGAGACCCGTTTGGTATGGGATTTAAATTTTGTATCTGGAAAGTAACACCTAAGTTCTTCACTTAATTACCAGAAGCCAATTTGATACCACCTAGTTTACGGGATTGACTAAGCAGTTTCTTTTTCAGAAGTTCTGGTCTACCCACATGTGGATGACTTTAAACTCGATGACACCAAGTCATCACCAACATATCGCTGTGATGCAGCCAAATGACGTTAGAAACAAGGCGACAATATTGTGTAAATCCAGATCAGGTGGTTTGCCTCAATTAACTTTTACATCCAATAAATGTTGTTGCCACAGGACATTAAAACCATAGCTCATTTTGGCATGCTCAAAAGATGCAAGTCTTCAAGTGAACAAAATAAAAGATACACAAAATATTTTATTTAAAACTGTAGAAGCTATTTATTGAGTCTTTTATATTAACATATTTTACAAAAACTAGATTTACAGAAATAAACTAAATCACCATTGATTTAGGCACAAAATTATGGGAAAGCTCAGGCCCAAAAAAACCAAACAAAAAATCAGATTTTGATTAAATTAATAATAGTTAAAAAAGGTAAACACCATGAGCAGGTAAATGTGATGGGTTTTTAAAGTCACTAGGTAAATTAAAATGAAAAACAGGTCCAGTTTCTTTAAAAAAAATCTAAACTACATCTTTATGTAGCACCCCCAGCCAAGAGCAAAAAATGAAATAAAATTAAATACATAATAGGACTCAAGCTTTTCAGCGGAAGCCTCAGAGCTGTTCTTTGGTGTATGGACACATAATGGGCTCGTCAACATCGCATGCGTTTTGACCCTGCCGTGATGCACTATCCTCACTCCTGTCTCCATCTGCAACTGATTCAAAGTTGAAGTTCAGGTTTTGCTGTCCACTGGTGTATTTTATTCAAACATAAGGTATTGAAGCACAAATAGATGTTTTTATGATTTTCTTTAAGTTTGCAGATTAGACAAAGGCAGCACAAATCAGTCACCCGAAGGTTTCTTTATAGATCCCCGTAAAACTAGCACAATATTTTAGGTCAGATAATGTGCTGAGCTGCTAATATTGCTTCAATAGTAACGATATTAAACTCTTACACGAGTAGCGTAACATCCAGAAAGAACTTGCAGCTGCTGCAGAATAAATGCAACTTTAAACCCCTATAAATATAGCTTAAGACCGAATACTCAGCTGAAAACAATATTTACCTGCTCATAAGTTGAGGGTTATTTTAAAAACTATGGGAAAACGCCCAGTGTACTTCCAATAAAAAGGTAATCCATCACCCATTACAAACCAAAGATTAACATGCCAAACATTCACCATCTTGTTAAAAAAAACAAATATTCAAACTGTTTACAGTGGGTGATATAACACTTGACAAAGAACAACCCTTGAGGGTCAAAAACACTTTGTTTTCAGCATTTCATCTGATAGGAACATTCATGGTTGACTGAAAGGCTTGCAAATATTAAAGTGACATTCTCTCACGCAAAGCTGAGAAATAAAAACGTTGCTACTAATTTCACAGTTGACCTGAAAATAAACACAGATGGATCACATGAATTTCTGTCATCGTCATAATCGTCGTTTCTGTCATAAGCACAGCAAGTGACCAAAAGTAATAATAATAAAATAAAGTTTTAATAGCTTCATCTAGAAATGACACTTTCTGACAAGTCTTGAAAAAAAACTATGTTCTTGTAATCTGTGCCCGAATGCAAAATGTGCTCTTTTTTGAGAGAAAGTCCAAATGTTGACAGATACTGTCTAAGGTGGCTGTCGCAATGCGTGGCATGTGAACGGAGGGCAATGCAACCTTGCAAGTCCTCACTTGCTACAACCCATCACTTTCTATAATGGGCCTAATACTCAGGATGGAATAGCAGAGGCCGCTTTCAATATTCTCACCTTCTTCAGGCTGCGCAGAGCAGTCCACAGGCCATATTTGCAATGCTTTTTAATTACAGTTTTACATAGCTCATAGCTATTGAGTAGACCAAATGGGGAACGGCTGAAATATCTCTTATTGCCTCTTAGGGACGATGAAGCGATATCAGTTATATTAAGCGTTTCAGTGTGCTGGTTCTTCTTGGTTTTGCATGCGTCTCTCCGCCGCCGCCGCCATGGTTCTACGTCTCAGCACAGTGGAGTCCAGCTCTACGAGAGAGTCCTCCTCCAGTCTGGGCAAGTCCTCGTCATAATCTTCTTGACCCTTGTTCAGATATCTCCTATAGGAAAGAAAAAAAGAGAGACAAAACACTTATGGAAAAGGGAGTTTTAGCCAGAAAAAGGTAATTTATTGGCAAGGACTTTACATCTCATGAAGATCTGTCCAGAATTCTTAAATAAAAAAGAATTAGCAAACTTTTAAAGCTTTATAATTACTATTTTATAATTTTACATGCTATACATTTGCTGTCAAAAGCAGTCAAACGAGTTAGATCAGATTTTAACTGTCTTAATTTTAAAGCCAACCTGCGCGCTTGCTGGAGCATTTCTTCTTTTCTCAGCTTCAGCATCTTCTGCCTCTCCTCAGCAGACTTGGAGAAGCGTCCGCCTCTGGCCTCCATGCCATCTGGCTCGCTTGGGTTCTGCTCGGCTTCTCCACTGGGACCCGCCTGCTCATCCGCTGCTGGGTTCCCCTGTGACGGCGCCCGTTCTAGAGCCTTACAACGACAGGAGAATGAGAGCATCTCAACAATGTCAACTCTGCATATCCATAAGGAAACGCGAACGTGAAACATGGCTTCGCTGACCTGGGCAGGGAAGGGAACCTGGATTCGTCCCTCCAAAATGTTGTCTGTGGTAACCTCAACAGAGCGGGTCAGCTGCAGGTCCTGGATAACAAGGTAGGACGGCACCTGAGGGAACATCTCCTGAATCTGATGGGCCTGTTGGACCAGAAGCACATAAGAGA
This sequence comes from Orestias chungarensis, assembly GCA_032876305.1. Lineage (NCBI taxonomy): Eukaryota > Metazoa > Chordata > Actinopteri > Cyprinodontiformes > Cyprinodontidae > Orestias > Orestias chungarensis. The sequence continues at coordinate 248,776 of JAVLVB010000459.1, read as the reverse complement.
ACACAACTAACATATGTGAAAATCTTATGTTACATAATTCAGGAAAAACTAATCTTGGGTATAAATATTTGCTACATTTTTACAAGTTTTGAAGTTTAAAAATAGAAAAACGAAAATATTACAAAAGCCCCCCAAAACTCCACAACTATTATTTTAGTGCATTTTGCAGCAGTGCCTTGAAAAATGATAAGATTTTTGCACTAAACCAGATTTACTAATTTAAAAAGTAAAACCCTGAATGTCTATAACAGGATTTTTATGACTTTATTCAAGGTTTTCAAAAAGTACTGAACATCGAATCTAGAACATGGGTGCATATCTATATCTTTACTGCACATATAGCAAGAAAATCCACTGCAACCACTTGCTTTGAAAAAAATGAAAAAATAAAACCGATTGTGGGTTTAATAGACAAAATAATTGCTGTGGTTAATATTTTTTTTTTTTGTTAAACAAAATGCAAAAATAAATCACTTCTGTGAGTTTTCCAGCTATTAGTATTTTCAGTCGTTTCATTCTTTAACTTGGTGTGATGTTTGAACTACACCTAAACAAAACACAGGATAAGTGGAAGCCAGCCCTTGTTCCTGGTTCACGGATCCTTCATGGGGTTTTTCTGTTTTGTTTTTTGACATATTTCAGCTGAATCATAAGGATTGAAACGTTTAACCATGTTATTTCACCACTGTTTACATATAATTGTGAACGAGAACTTACCATGGCCATTAACTGGGAGTTGTTGGCCTGAGCCATTCCCAAAATATTGGTAGTATGCATTACTTCAACTGAAAAACTGGGCAGCCAGCTGGCAATGCGAGATCCTGCAAGAACAACATATAGACAGTCACTGAGTCTTAATCCCCACAAGTCACTGCTGGATCTGTGTGTGGCCGACCTACCGTCAAAGTGGAAGAAATGATTGTGTTGGTTGATGTGGGGCCGAGCTTCTGGAGCAGCTCCGACTGGGTTAATGTTGTCTTCCAGTCCAGGACCCTGTTGCTGGTTTCGTCCGGGAACCCCGTCCCCATTAATGTTCAGGGAGGTTCGACATGTGGGACAGGATGTGTCTTGCTCGAGCCAAGAACGCAAGCAAGAGCTGAAACGTCACGCAAGCAGGTGTTATACATTTGTTTTATCTAAAATTAACATCGATTCATGGAGCTAAACATTGTAGTATGCAGAATCTCAGGATAGAGACAAAAACAATGTAAAAGATTTTATCCATCAAGTTTAAAAATAAATGTAAAGATGTAAAAGTTGTTTACTTGTGGAAAAGGTGACCACAGGGCAGTTTGCGCGCTGTTAGCATGGCGTCCCAGCAGATGGCACAATCGTCATCATTTGCAGCCAACTCCTCCGCAGTAGCAACTGCAAACCTAAGTATTGATGGTAAATACAGTAGTAGAAAGAAACAAACACTGAAACAGGACTAGAAATTTAACTAATAAAATATAAATATCCCTCTTATTGTTGAGAGATCTCTTGATAAAGTTAGAAAACATAAATAAATGGGTTGTTTTCCTATTGGATTTAAATTTGTCCATTGCCAACACCTCTTGTTTCTTCCTAAGGTCATTTAAAGAAGACATTTAAAATAGAGTTCAACATAGAGGGTAGTATTTATTTCCTCACCTGGCCTCCATGTTGTTGATGACTCGAAGGTAGTTCTTGTGCCTGCGAATGCGCCGCTGGACCTCATGGAACAGATATCGCAGCTGCATGAAGATAACCAGGCTCGCCATGGAAAGCCAAATGTTGCCAAACAGCTGCAACCAGATGGACATAAAGACAGAGAAGCACAGTTATTAACTTATTAAGCTTTAATAGGTATAACTTTGAACGTGAAAGTAAAGAATGTTATACATTTCCTGTCTTATTTTTTATTTTTATTTGAAGATGTGATAAACCTGATAGATTATTCAGCTGGCAGGGAATGTCTCCAATAATGCAGTAGTAAACCTGATCTCACTACTAGGTAAGAAGCTGCATTAACATTTTTTTCTTACCAGCATATGGATATGATGCATAAGATCCAGGAAGAGCATAGCCAGCTCCATTATGAAGTCAGTGTAGTAGACATATGTGCCTTTGCTCTCCCACGTTCCTGGATGGTTCAGATCCCAAAGATGGATGGAGTACCTGAGGGTAAAACAAATTCTTTCAAAACATGATAACATGAGCTATTTAGTTATAAGCCGATTTAAACTAATGAAAGTCTAAAACGTTCAATTTGCTATTGGTTGTTGCTCTTCTTAGCTGCAATTAAAGCAGTCACTCTGACCAGGCAACATAAACCTACTTTGATGTAAACTATTCATTGTACTTCCAACTATGCGTTTAGGGTCTTCCTGATCGAGCTGGTCTGCAACCACCAACAGATGTTTGTCCAGTTTCTTGCTGTTTTAAATTTTATCCATTTTCCCATTAACTGAAAATCACTTTTTTAATATAACTTGTTCTTTATTAGTGAAAAGAGTTATTTAAATAGGACAAGATGTAAAACCAATTATTAATGCATTAACCCACACTGCCACCTGACAAAAGATTTAAAAAAAATATACAAAATCCAACCCAAAATTAATAATTTCATGCCCTTGAACCCTTTGTAGTTTTAGATTTTACAATTAGTGGACAACTATCTAGTTTGTAACACATAAAATTTTCATTTTGTCATAGTTTAGACATTTTTACATTCAAAAATACAGACTGAAAAGGAAATATAGATAAAATGAACTTACAACTTTTTTTCATTAGATTAAAAAAACATGATTTGTTTTAAAACCAATTAATTTGGAGGCTGTTTTATATATGCCTGACAGGTAACTTCTCAAAGCTTCAACCTTTTTTCAGAGATAAAATACTGCGGGTACTTTTGGGGGTAAGAAAAAAAACAATCTGACCCTATAATCCTATTTGATATCTTATTCTTGGCATCATAAACGCCCTATGACAGAATTGGGTGTCTAGTTCTGTGATTGGGATCCTGGTACTTTTACAACTGTATCTAAAATGGATTCCCAGTTGGGCTCCTCCCCTCAACGTGTTACATCTCTGTTGCATGCCTTCATTCCTGATGTAAAGTGTACGTTTGGGTATTTAACTTTCCGTATTGATGTCTGACAGTTTGTTTCAGACGTCCGTATTAATAAGTGGATGCTCCACAGCGAACCCTGTAGGCTTTACTGGCTGACCTTACTTTAAAATCCTAACAGGGGAATGTTTGTCGATGTTATAATGTAAGATGCATATTTTGAAAAGCCAACATAACATCTTGCAAAATACCATCTTGCAACGTGATGTTGATACCCATCTTCATATTTTTTTATGCATTTGAAAAAAGCCTGAAGACATTTTTATTTAAAAAGGCCTTTTAACCCTCTAAGCGCCGAAGTCGCAATATTGCGACGAGCAACATTGCTGAATAAAACCGGCTGTATCTATAAATGTGGTGTTGAATCTTTTCACCAGGAGTTAGGGGACATATGGGCCTGTAATCTTAGCAGCATTTGTGGACAATTTTTGTAAAAAAAAGTTTGTAAAACACCTGCGCAGAGAGTCGCGGCAGTGGCGCGTAATGAGAGCACAGCACGGTGGGCTGTCAGAGGGAATCATAACACCACAAATAGGGGTGAATATAGTGGGGATGAAAACCGTGGTTTTCGTGGCAGAAGCCCCGGAATGGTGACGTTCACTCCCACGTTCAATGCCCCACCGTAAATCACGGTGGAGATGATGATGATGATGGCTGGTAGTTCTTGAGAGTAGAGGAGGAGTTTCAAGTGGATCCGACATTTTGACCAGCCTGTTGGTTATTGTGGAGACAATCTGAAAAATTCTGAGCCCATTGATTTAATTTCTCTTTTTCTGAATGGTGAATTGACATTTTCCAATATGGCTGCCAACTTGTGACATAATATGCAGTTTAGATGAATAATTTCACTCCCATCGCAGACTTTGAGTCATACTGAACAATTTTCAGTTTGTCAGTATACCTTTATCTCTAACAACTTAACCCCCTGGAGTCCATTGACGCGCCGGGGCGTCAAAATTACGTCGCTGACTAAAAATGGGGTAGCAGCAAAATACAGCGTCGATGAGTCGCTGTTTCAACTTTTGAAATTGTGTTGATAAGCCATATAAAACAAGAGTTCTGATAAAGTATTTACACCAGACCTTTTCTGAATATTTTCATCACGTTCGGTGTGTGTTTGGTGTGCGCGCCTCATAGACACCTGATAAATGAGCTTTTCACAGACGAAAAAAACAACAACACAACAAACCCCTGTCCTATTGGTGGAAAGACGCACCACGTTAATCAAAAATAATCGCAAACGGCGGCATTTGGACGCTACGGGACGAGGGAAATTTGTGGTATTGACGCGACTGCGGTGACAGAGAGAGAGACAGAGATGGTAAGATTTCGGTGATCTGTGATATTTAGTGTGTTTAGTTAGTGTGTTTAGTGTCTTGGGTTAGAGTTTGGGTGGTTTTGTGAAATAAAACAATGATTGAAGAATGTGGCGCGGGCAGTGGAGCTCTACTTCGTTCGAGCAGGAGGCAGATGAGGAAAAGGGGGCGGAGCACGAGTCAGAACCAGAAAGCGGTAACTTTGACAACTAAAGGGGCGATCCGTGGTTTTTATTGGAGGAGGAGAGAGAGGAGCCTCAGACGAGTTGGTAGATCCACCCAGAGGACGGGGCGGCAAGACGCGCCCACCAGGTCGTGATCTCCTCTGGCTCAAGCAGCAGAGCCAAGCATCAACTATGAGGCATTGGTTGCATTTTATTTAGTGTTAAATTACTTTGTTGTGTGATGAGGGTGTACAGAGTTTTTGAAATTAACAATTAATATTTGCATCCTAAGTTTTAAAATTGGTTTGTTAAAAATATTTGTGAGACATTACATTGTTTTGTAATTAGCTGTAGGCCTGAGGTAATGACTGCATTTTATGCAAAAAAAGTCATAAATTACTTTTTTATGTGAAAGATTGCATGTATGTTTTGAAATTTAAAATTTACATTTGTATTCTAAGTTGTGAAAATGGTTCCGTAAACATATTTGTGGTTTTCACAGTAAAAAATATGACTTTTGTCAACTTGGATTTTATGTTTTTTGAGTAATTTTAGGTCCACTGGGTTAATATGGTATTTCAAAATGGAAAGATGACTATAAATCCACACAGGGAAGGTTGTGCTGAAAAAATTGATTCTAAGCAATGCAAAGAAAATATTTTTTTTTAAGTGAAATATAACGATAAAATCAAAAGATATCAAAAACGGCCAATTATACCCTGGACTCCAGAGGGTTAAAGTTATAGCCTTTTGAAATCTTGATATCAAAATTGTATATTTTCTTGGAAAAAACTCTGGCGCCTAAAGGGTTAATATTGTTGTGCTCTGTTATGTTTTAGGACTTTTTTTATCTTTGCATCTTCATGTTTGCTTTTAGCTGCTGTTCTGTAGCACTCTCAGATTTTGTAGAATGTAAAGTGCACTAAAAATAAAATGTATTATTATTATTATAATAAGGAAGCCATCGTTAGAGCTGCTCCAGTGTGAGAGCGCCTGACTAGTGCCGTTTTAAACAGACTTACCTCATGATAACATGTCCAGTGCGAACAGTCACCAACAGACACTAAGAAAAAAAAAATATATAGTTTAATTGAAAATAATGTACAATAATGGCATCATGTACAGATCAGATATTCTCCATTGGGTCACCCTTGCTTTAAATAAGAATCATTAAAAAACATAGTGTAACTGAAGGCCAGTACCTCTGCAGCCATAAAGGAGAGCGTATGCATGCCATGCGAGGCTCCCAGCAGGCCACAGACCACAGCCAGGCCGCAGCAGTCCAGGAGCAGCGACACGAGCAGGCAGAGCACTCTCACATGGCTGTTCATTGGCGTTGATGGGGAGAAAGACAGCTGTGGGTAAGAAAATGTCATTACTATGGTTTCATTTTTTTATTTTATTAGGGTGCTTTAAAAAAAAAAAAAAGGTTCATGATAGAGCGAGTCAGATTTGAAGAAACGCTAGACTCAAAGCTAAACACAGTTCTAACCTGTTCAAATGTGCTAAGAGAAAAATAAACTTGCTTTTTTCTGTCTGAAAAACAAAACGTCATCGCAAACTTAATACCTGAAACTGTAGCGGCAACAACTGCAGTCACCAGTTTCCAATAATTGTCTTCTATGTTGTTGAATTTTCTTCCCATTAGATGCAGATTTAAAAAAAACAATAAATAATTTTATTCAAGGATCATTTGTAACTAGTGCTGAAAATAACTTGTTTCTTCCTTCTCTAATTTCTCCCCAGGAACTTACACCGTGTTAGGCATCTCTAAGTTTCTTTCCCGACCAGCTGGATGTGGAAAATTCCTGCTCATCTTAACCTCGGGTCGGCTGGACGTTTCTAGAATGTTTTGCCTCCACTCAAAGAATTTGGATTAAAATAAGTAGCAAAGCCAACAAACAACTTCGAAAGACTTTCAGAACGCCTAAAATGCTGCCGATGAAGAGAATTAAAATAACTATAGCTCATTAGAACCTTACTTGATTTTAAATGCACTCGTTTCAGCTCACTGTGGCTTGTTTCCTGCAGCCCATGCTATCTTTAAATTGTGTCATGTCACAACTCACTAGAATCCATAGGTGTAAGGTGTAAACTTCCTTTAAACCATAAACCGCATGAATGCACACGTGTTCAGTGCCCCACACCAGTTAACATTATTTCCTTTGAACTATAGCTGTTTAACCTGAATTCAGATCTTCACTGTAAATGTAAACCTACTTGAACAGTAAGTCAACAGGATAGCACCTGGGTGTGACAAAAGCAGAGTAGCTTCAGGCTAAAGCATGTGCAACTCTACCATGAAACCCACAACAGAAAGGCAGAGCAACTGTGGAGGTACACAGTAAAACATGATCGTCTAAGACATCAGCAACTGGGGTTTAGAAACTCCATTTCCCTCATCATATCTACCAGAACTATTAAATTGTGTGTATAAATTATAACTGCTTCCTTAAAGGTAATTTAATGACACTTTCCCTTCAGTTCATGTAGCACAGACTAATACAATTGTTTTTCAAGTTCCATTTCACCAGAGATGAGTTTTGCATATTCAAGTCATGCACAAAAAAACAGTAATGTTCACGTTTTTTAGCCATCAGTCATGATAATTAATTTTTAGACCACATTAATATAAAAGTTTTCTTTTTCAATAGACATGCCACATAAACATAAATAATTTAAAGAAAAAGCAACCATTTAACTTTAATGCATGTTTTAATCTATAAATTATACATTGAATTTAATATTAATAGCAGCTGGTTGTAGTTTTTTATGATCTCAAAATCCAAACATCAGATAATATGGATGCTGTTTTATGTACACAATATTATTATTGATACCATCTTTAACCAGGAAGTAACAAGAAATGAACAGTTTTACTTAGCTACTGCATTACAGGTCAACACTTTTAGTCGGTAGCTGAGAAAGTAAAACGAAAAAAAACATGTAGCTTAGTTGAACATACTTACATATTCAAAACGATCTTTGCAGAGCTGAACCATGAGATGAAGAAAGACCAAGGCCGAGAACCACAAACACCACATGACCACTTCTTCCACTGTTTGCACATTCAGGACGCCAAATATGAAAATGAACTTGTAGAAGATGAAGTTCCAGAATTTATCCTTAAGATGCTGATGCATAAAATAAAAATAAAAAGATGGGACAAAATTGCTGATAAGTTGCCAATTCCTGATAGCAGACGTTCACTGTAATCTTCAAAACTACACGCAGGCTAGTATGAAAATCACACAGTATGAAAACGCACTGTAAAGAAACTATTCATGGTTGAAAATTCATCGTTTATTCAGGATTTGATAATAATTTGAAAAAAAATATTATTATGCTAAAAGTATTAAAACATTTATATGATATTCATTTTGTGAAAAAAATTAAATAATTCACCCCAAAATTGAATCTCTAACAGACATGCTCTCCTACACGGGTCATTTTAAAGGAGCAACATTCAATGTTTGTGTTCACCCTAGCTTCTTTTATAATATTATATCAGCTGAAATACTCCCAAACCGTCTTTGTTTTCCTTCTCAACAGAAATGTGTCATATCTTTCTGTTAACCAGCTGACCAGCAGTGTGCAGCAACAATTACACAATACTTTAGTCATTCCAGATCTTTCTCTGGCAGCTCATTACATCAAACATTACTTTGATTGTAAGAGTTGTATTGATTATAAACCAATTTAATGTTAAAAATATATCTATGCCTACATAAAAGCTAAAGGTTACATGATGTTAAAGAGATGTAAGAACTTGACAGAAACAATCCTAGTGCAAGCACAGACTCACCTGTTTTTCGCTGACTCTGAGGGGCCCAAAAACAACATGCTGAATCATTTTTGCAATCAACATCAAAGAGCAGCAAAATGTGTTCACCAACACCTGTCAGGAGGACCAGAAGTGGCCATTAGTCTTTGTTTTAATAATACAATAAACTACAATGAGTGGGTGACACTCACCCAAACGAACAGACTGTCGTTAATCAGATACCACAGCACAGTTCTGGCCAGGTCATTGTTCCCAACAGCGTGGATCAGGTGTTCCAGGTCTACATCGGATGGAGCTGCTGCTTCGTCCGTCTCCAAGGCCCCGAACCCCGGCTCCTTCACAGTGGTGTAGGCACTGAAGATGCTGCCAGCCAGCAAAGCCACGCTCAGTGCGGTGTACGTCTGCAGACTGGGCCAGGGGAACCTCTCCAGGAACAGCAGAGGCATCTCTTGTCTTGTTTCTTATTCCTTTCTTTCTTCCTGAGCTCGATAACCCGAGAGTCCGCCAGCCTGTGAAAGCAGCAGCGCGACGGCTAACGTTAGCGAAACGTTAAAGAGCTACGACTAAACATTATATAATTACACCAACATGTCACTCAGCCGAGCTATTTTCGTGTCTACTTCTGAGAACGAAAACACACGAACTATAAAGAAACGTTCAAATAGGACACAATCGTAGAGTATTCTGATTTAAACAACAAATGCCAAGTAGCTAGCGCTACTAAGCTAGTCTACAGTAGCTAGCGCTACTAAGCTAGTCTACAATAGCTAGCGCTACTAAGCTAGTCTACAATAGCTAGCGCTACTAAGCTAGTCTACAGTAGCTAGCGCTACTAAGCTAGTCTACAATAGCTAGCGCTACTAAGCTAGTCTACAGTAGCTAGCGCTACTAAGCTAGTCTACAATAGCTAGCGCTACTAAGCTAGTCTACAGTAGCTAGCGCTACTAAGCTAGTCTACAATAGCTAGCGCTACTAAGCTAGTCTACACCTAGCTAACACTACTGAGGTAGTCTACACCTAGCTAGCGCTACTAAGCTAGTCTACAATAGCTAGCGCTACTAAGCTAGTCTACAATAGCTAGCGCTACTAAGCTAGTCTACAGTAGCTAGCGCTACTAAGCTAGTCTACAATAGCTAGCGCTACTAAGCTAGTCTACACCTAGCTAACACTACTGAGGTAGTCTACACCTAGCTAGCGCTACTAAGCTAGTCTACAATAGCTAGTACTACTAAGCTAGTCTACAATAGCTAGCGCTACTAAGCTAGTCTACACCTAGCTAGAGCTACTAAGCTAGTCTACACCTAGCTAACGTTACTAAGCTAGTCTACACCTAGCTAACGCTACTAAGCTAGTCTACACCTAGCTAGAGCTACTAAGCTAGTCTACACCTAGCTAACACTAAGCTAGTCTACACCTAGCTAACACTACTAAGCTAGTCTACACCTAGCTAACACTACTAAGCTAGTCTACACCTAGCTAGAGCTACTAAGCTAGTCTACACCTAGCTAACACTACTAGGCTAGTCTACACCTAGCTAGCGCTACTAAGCTAGTCTACACCTAGCTAACACTATCCGAGCAGATAAACAGAACGCATTTATGTTAACTCGACGGCAAACTACGAAAGACAAAGACAAAAGCATGCAATCAAAATGAGCAATAACTCCTAAGCAAACACTAAACCACAGGAAATGTTGAACAACAGACGTTCACGCCCTGCCTGCTCGTTAGTCTCCCGGCTAACGTTGCTCAACCCCAGCTGTAATATCAGCTACGCAGTTTCGCAATGTCGACCGACTTCCAGCAGTAGCTGCACTGTCGCTCACAATTTGTCTCCGAGTCAGTGGAACGCGACCCCCAGGCTAGTTGGTTCGGTTCCCAGAGAACACAGCGGTCGACAACATGGCCTCGTTTACTCCAGACAGACAGCTGGGGCTGAGGCTGGAAGGAGACCAGACGGAACCGAGAACCGACGGGTTAAAGTCGCAGTAACGGAGATGATCTTTCTCCATGGGGGGTCGTTTCAAACATTACTTAAAGGATTGTTCCTCTGGATGCTATCAAATCTCTACACATGAAACCCCAAATCCCTCCCAAAAAAAACAACCCAAACAGTTCATTTCATTTTATTTCAAATGTTTTTGTTTTCTGTCATAATTAGCTTTATATGATCTTGTTAAGTAGATCAACTGGATTGTCAGTGTCTGCCAAACAACTGTTGCTGTCATCCAGGATATGTTACTGTGGATCAAGTTGTTAGGATAAGTGAGTTATGAGTCTGTCTTAATTCAGAGGCTTTAAGGATTTGCTGCCACACTGACTGCTACCGGAGCTCCTTTCTTCCCCCCTTAGCGTCGCTATCCGCAAGTTTTTATATATTTTAAAGGACATTTAGTTTCGGTGTTGTGATGGGAGGTATACCAGAGATGAAAATCCCTTGTAATTTTAAGAGTGAATAAAAAATAAATCTTCAATGAGTAAGTAATCAGCATGTGATCTCAACAGCTCCCTAAAAGTGACATCATACTGGATTAAAAGTCTAAAATGTCCTGGGATTTTAGATAGAATGGATTAAAACGAAGCTATGGTCCAGAACAGTTGATCATTTAAAGTAGCATAGATGTATAAAGGCATACATGTTTAGGAATGTATAGATACTGTGGATGACATTAAACTTTCTGCTCTTGAACTCTGAAAAGACAGAAGTTGTTATCTTTGGACCAGAACCCCTAAAATAGAAATTGCTTAGTCAGCCACTTGACCTGGATAGAATCAGGTTGGCATCTGGTGACAATGTAAAGAACCTTGGTGTTATTTTTGATCAGGAAATGTCTTTCAAGTCTCATATAAAACAGGTCTGTAAGATTTCCTTCTTTCATTTTAGGAATATAGCAAAAATTAGAAATATTCTCTCTAGGATAGATGCTGAAAAGCT
>JAVLVB010000459.1:214600-237387 GCA_032876305.1 Orestias chungarensis | reverse complement strand
ATTGTTTTGGTCTGCTGATTCCAGAGGAGTGAATGCTGCAAGTCAATGACTCGATGCAATCTGCTGGGGTTCCTTAGATTGGAAACTTTTTCAAATTGATTTGTTAGAATGTATCCTTGATTTTAATTGATTTTTTGTAAAGTGCCTTGAGACGACACCTGTTGTAAATTGGCGCTATATAAATAAACTGATTCTTGATTCTTGTATTTTGATAACATGCTTTAAACTATAATTACGGTATAGTAAGAGTTTCCGTTCTATATATGAGTAATATATAACCACAGAAGTTGATTTTTCCCCCCATGGGTCATTTTTCACCAATTACCATTGGTACAATGGTTACTTTTACAACAAATATGGTATTATTTGTTTGCTTGTCAAATACAAATGTTTTAACAATGATGTATTGGAGGGCAGGTAAAGTTCCAAGCTTATGTCTTATGTTTTATTTTTGTTTTTTAGTTTGAGTATTGAGTAAAGCAGTTCTACAACATAATTAATGTTCACTTAGCTGCACTCACAATTTATCAAATACGATTTGCAGGGTAATAGGCAACCAAGGGTGGGTCACATTTCATTTTAAAAAGGACCTGGATGCATGACTGAATCAGGGAGTCGTGCAGCTTAAGTCAGAACTGTTAATGAAAACAAAGCGACAGCAGAGCAGAAGCAACAGCCTTCTTCCACAGAAACCAGTGTAAACGTGGGAGAGTCAAGAGGTAGGAGAATATTAAGACTTTCTATCCAATTATGGATTAAAAGTAATACAGGAGGTATAAAGATTGTCAGGTGAAAACCAGATGTTGCAGGTAAAAGAGTAAGAAGGTAAATCAGTGCATACTAGTAACATAACACAGACGGTGCTGTGAAAATCAATACGTGCAAACTTTATATTATTATTATTATGTACTTTATGGTCCTTTGTATCTAATGCCATGTCGAGCTGTTCTTGGGTAGTTAGAAATTGAAGAACTTGCAGAAACCACAAATTTGAGCGAAAGTCTTCAGAGGAACCTCTAAACCTATTAGTTTGATCTTACTTTTCAGTTTTCTTTACTCGTACTTGCTTACTAACACATATTTTAAAAAACGTAAGCCTTCTTGAAGAGTGATGAGATTATATGAGCAGATATCCAGCAGCTCATGCTGAGTTCATTCACTGAAAATAACACTGTTGATGCTTCAGATGAGGATTCAAATGCGCCTTCACATCACCTGTTGTCAAGAATCATCCGCCTTGCACTCGCGTACTTCATACTAACATCAAAAGTCTGGCGTTTTAGAACTAGAGGGGGAAGTTTGTATAACTTCCTACTTTTTTCTTCTTTTTTTTGCCCAAACTAAAATCTGCATTTTCTTCAGTTTATTTAGAAAGGGAAGCGGAGCCTTGCTTATTCAGCAGTTTCATTGTTCCTGTAGACGCCGCGGCAACAACTCCTGCTCGACAAGCACCCCTCCGTCGAGACGTTCTCCTCGGAAGCTCCTGAGGAGATGGATGTTGGGACACCAGTGGCGTGTGTTATCCTGGGTCTTTCCTTCTTGATCGGCGTCCCGGGGAACCTCCTGGTAATCTGGACCATTCTGAGGCACGTCAAGCAGCGCTTTCATACTGTGATCCTCCTCCTGCACCTGGCAGTGGCGGACATGATGGTTCTCATCACCCTGCCTGTATGGATCTACTCCCTCCTGCACACCTTCGTGTTTGGCATGGCAGTTTGCAAGATCATGATGTGTGTCATCACCGTGTGCATGTTTAGCAGCATCTTCTTCATCACCTTCATGAGCGTGGAGCGCTACCTGGCCATCTGTCATCCATTTCTGATGATGCGCTGGAAGACTGGAAAGAATATGAATATATGTGTTGCATTTCTGTGGTGTCTGGCGCTTATTCTTGGATTGCTTGATGTTTTAAGCCAGACCTCTGCTGAAAGTGACTCAACTAGCATGTGCTTCACCAGAGACTTCAAAAGTGACGACCAAGAAATCCTCCTCTTATGCCTGCGGACGTCGCTGGGCTTTGTGCTTCCTTTCATTACACTTAGTGTCTGTTACTGTCTGGTGGCTGCACAGCTCAAGAAAGTGAAGTTCAACTCCAAGCAGAAATCGAAAGTTCTCATTCACACCGTGGTGGTCGCTTTCCTCCTGTGTTGGTTGCCCTATCACGTTATCAATATAATTGACATGGTTTGCATTTTTCGGTCAGACACTGAGCACGAATGCGTACCGGAGAGTTTGCTCTTCAGCTCTGGTGCCCTGGTTTTCATCAGCAGCTCAGTGAATCCTGTTTTATACACCTTCTTCGCCAGGACCTTCAGAGGCAGTCTCGGAGAGTCTCGTCTGGTTAAGCTGTTTCAGGAACTGGCCTCAAACACAAATAGACTCAGGGAGCTTGCAACTGAACAGCAGAAGGAGGAGAGGTCAATGGATGCCATGTCTACCTCTCTGAATAACAAATAAGGGGGAAATGCTGCAGCGCTGGAAAAGCTGGGCTGACTGAAGCGAATGTTTACTTTTACCATCTCCTAAAACTGTGAGCTAAGAAGTTGGACAATAATAATTAATTGCACTCCTCTTTAAAACCACATGGCTGTGCTCTTGCTTTAGCTGAGATCCAGGCATGTTTTAGATCCAACCTCTTAGAATTTGTTAGAAATGTTTATAACAACTTGTGGTTATTGCCTAAGAATATGTTGTAAGATTCTACATTTTCAGCTCTTCCCTGAAGGATCATCTTTGTGTACAAATGCCTGAAAGGTAATTTAAATCATCAAGGTCATCAATTTTGTGAGCTGTCAAAAGAAGTATCCTAATTTCGGTAAATATCTTGTATGATAAAGTTTAGCCATTTTACATCTCATAAAAAGTTTTTAAAAAAGCACAGTGTTGAAAAAAACCCACAATCTTGAATGTTGCGTAAGGTTTTTCCTGCGTTAATAACCTCAAAAGAGATGCAAATATTCAGCCTAGAATTTAGTATCAGCAAACTCTGTGGTGAGACTTGAGTTCTTGAGAAGTCAGCTTTGTTGGTTCGAGTTGCAAACGTTTCAACTTCTCTGGCTTAAGCCTTTTGTGAAAACCTATTTTTGAGAGATCCAGGGTTTTTTTATGAGTAAATAATGATTCAGAACAAAACTAAGAAATGAGAAATAAAAACAAAACTATGACTGACTTATTTATTTTCAAAAACATTTAAAATTGTCTCTTTTTTTACATGTTTGTTATGCGTTAGCTTTTTCGTGCGACGTATACTGTATATCTTTTGTAAGTGTAAAAAAATCATGATAATTTAAGTGGGATTTTTACCATTTTTTTGTACAATTTCTGCCATCCCGAGAAAGCAAAATGTAACATATTTTCCCCCAATCCAATAAAATTCATGAACTTTAGAAAAAGCAAAGTCTTTGAGATCTATCAGTCGGCAATAGCTTACAAAATTAATTTTTTATTTACAAATACAGAAAGAAATGGAATAGTGACGAAGTGAAAACCTAGTGAAATTATCCCAGGAAGAATAGTTGATCCAGGAGGTCACACTATAACTAAATATATCATTAAAAAGTACAGCATTTCCTATTAGACTCATTATGTGTGATTAATCCACCATATGCTGCCAGTTTGTGGCTATAAAAATGTAAATTATAGCATTTTTGTGAAAACTTATGCAAATCCTTTTACAACATTCTAAACAATAAATAAGCCATTTTATTGTGTGTTTTGCATTTACTAAAAAAACCAAAAAAAAATTACACAAAGTCGAGACAACATTTGAAAGATGACCGTGCTTAAACCTTTATCAGGTGGTCTAAAGAATGAGTAATTCCTGAGAAACATTCGATCTTTGGGGATTCTGCATCCAGCCAGCTCACATGAATACAAAGGTGTTTGGTGAGAATCGTTCTCAAAGAGCTCTTGATTAGAGAATCAGTTTCAGTTTAATGCAGTCCTTTATATAGCAACAATTCACAATAAAAACCACATCAATTCAGTTCACACTGAAAGATAATCAAATCAGCTCAATACAATCAAGTAGTTTTTGTTATTCAACTGTTAAAAAGCCTTCTAAGTTAACCCATCCGGTTAGTGTCGTGATGGTTTTAAGCTTCTTGACCCACATACAAAGGAAACTCTCAGGAGACCAAACTGCAGATAAACAATGTTACTGAAGAGTGTGAATATGTTTCTGGAGGCTGGAACCGCAGGGACGGCACAGGGAAGCGGGAGCACGGAAAAGAGGTGACAGAGAAGGTGAGTTGGCAGATGGAGCAGGGATAATTTGGATAGGAGTGAATCTTACTTAAGCTGAGGACCACCAGGGTGAAGTAAGTGGGTCCTAATGATTTTCTTATGGTGCTGGATTGAGCAGAGCGAGAAGAGGAGCTGTAACCAGTTTGATGTTTTCTGAATCCACATATTTGCAGGGAATCTTGTAGCACAGAGGTTCTCGAGACTTCTGACCTGGGTTGAGCACACAACAGATAAATCACAGGGAAATGCAGTGTAGGGAAAACAACAAGGAGATATTTCTAAAGCTGGCTCAGAGGGGGCAACGTTCCCAGTGGTAACTAACACTCAGGCAGAGTGTGTCTGGTCCACCACTCCTCTTAAGCAGCTCTAGAAATCACAGGAGTGCTCTTGCTAAAAGGAGCCCAGACGCCCTTTTGTGGTCAAGCTAGGAACCAAATAACCCAGCAAACCCTGACAGTTTTGACATGTTGCATTCACCAGTGGATGAGAATGCAGCCACATTGCAAATGTTGGTTGAATTGTTTCATACAAAGCATGCAGGTAGTTAAAGCAGACAGGAAATATCCCTTTTAATAGGACAAAACATCTTGCAGAATCAAATCCTTGCTCAACACCTGCAGAGACGCACTGATCAGGGGACACTTTACACTACTTGTTCTAAATAAAATCAAACGTTTGTGGCAATAAAATCTCAGTTTTCAAGTCAACAGGATAAATTAGAGCACATACACTCAGTGTCAGTATAGCTCTTCCATTGGCTATGAATAAGAGAGAGTAGATTACACAGATCCAGAAAAGTGTTGAAGGGGAGTTTTTGCCATTTTTGACTGTTCTTTTTTATTTTTGATGGCTGGCATAACATGACATAAAATGACCTCCTATTTGTGCATAAATAAAATATCCACTGATGAGAAATGGGTGATAAGCCTCTTGTCTACAGGCTGCAAAATGCACGTATCTCCCAGGACGAAGAAACCATTTTAAAAAAGGGGCAGAAATAGCATAAGTAAGTTCAAAATCAAAACCCTTTCTTCATGATGATCCTTAACTCTATTGGAAAAAAATAACACTAACGTAAATGAATAGCGGTCACACTAGCAAAACAGTCACACAGTCGGTCCTACCTTGTTTGAGGAGTACATAAGTCCTATGATATTTAAATAAGCAACAGGTTTTGCAAATATATAATGTTTTTATTCTGATTATTTTGTTTTGTATGAGGAATAATACAACAATGGGGGCCTAGAACAATAACTCGCTACACCCGTATGGATTCAAATCCAATGCATGAAAAGTCCCCCTGTCAACCCAGTGCAAGTCCAGGCCCATCTGGAATTTGTCAATGACCATCTGGATTATCCAGAGGAGGAACTGGGGATGGTCGTGTGGTCTGATGAGACGAAAGAAGACGTATGAGTCCAACTCCAAGATCAAAATCCTAACTGTGAAACATAGGGTGGGGACATCATACTTCAGGGATGTTTTTATGACAAGGCGACAGGACGACTGCACCGTCTTAAGGGAAGACGGATGGGACCTTAGCAAACCACCTCCTTCCCACAAGCATTGAAGATGTGTCCTGGCTGGGTCTCTCAGCATGACAATGACCTGAAGCACACAGCCAAGGCAACAGAGTAGCTCCATAATGAACATCTCAAGGTCATGGAGTAGCGGACCCAGACTCCAGAGCTGAAGCTGGAGCAGGCTGAATGTCCAGAACCTTTAGGATCTGAAAAACATCTATCAGTAAATGTCTGATATCTGTAATAGCAAAACAAAAGTTGCTATATAAAGTACTAAGTTTTCCAATGTGATGTAACAAATACGTATGTCATACAATAAAAAAAAATGTAACTGGATTACCTTAAAGTCATGCAAGGTGATTTTCTGGATTTATGTTTTGGTATTCCTTCACTTTCAGTATTAGGGGGAAAATACTTTTCCCAGTTTGCTAAACAGAGTTTTCTAAAAAGGTAATTTCCTTCAAATGCGGGATTTCTTAAAAATGTAATCTCTATCGATTTGACCACAGTGAAAAATGTCTAGAAAACACATGCATGAGTCACATCTGTGTCCTAAAAAGCCTCGTCAGGAAACCTTGTTCCTGTGCAGTCTTTACATAAAGGGGAAGTGAAGGCACTTTTTTGCAAGCAGACATCACAGTCAGCACTTATACTTTGGCAGGAGAAACAACTCACATGCAACGTCTCTTTTGGAGGAAATGGCACCTGAGGAATTTGATGGTGGAAAAGTGGTGGCGTGTGTGATCCTGGGTCTATCTTTCTGTGTCGGTGCTCCGGGCAACCTGCTTGTGATCTGGACTATTCTGAGGCACGTGAAGCAGCGCTCGCACACAGTGGTCCTCATCTTGCACCTTGCTGTGGCGGATCTGGTGGTTCTCATCACTCTCCCTCTCTGGATCTACTCCCTCGCCCAGTTCTGGGTTTTCGGACTGACATGCTGCAAAGTGATGGTGTACGTGATCAACGCCTGTATGTACAGCAGCGTTTTCCTCATCACGCTCATGAGCGTGGAGCGTTTCGTCGCCGTGCGTTATCCCTTTATCTCTGCAGTTTGGAAGAGGAAACAAGCTTTGACAAAAGTCCTACTTGCTCTGTGGTCGGCTGCGTTCCTGTTCAGCATCCCTATTATTCCCACGCAGATTTTGGGGGAGGACGATGGTAAGACGCACTGCCTGTATCGTGAATATACTTCTACTACTCAGGAGCTGGCATGTCTGCTGCTGGAGACGGTGGTGGGCTACATGCTGCCCTTCACAATTCTTGTGGTCTGTTATGGGTGCTTGTGCAGCCGTATAACTCAAATGACCTTTAGGTCAAAACGCAAATCCACTGTCTTGATTGCAAGCATCGTAGTCGCCTTTGCCGCTTGTTGGACACCACATCAAATAGGAAACATTCTCTCGATCATAATCCTGTACATCGAACACAGCGAAACGGCAAGGAAATTGGAAACTGCTAGGGAAACCATGATGTTCATAGCAGGAGCTATGGTCTTCATCAGCAGCAGCATTAATCCTGTCCTCTACATGTTCGCGGCCCGCTCCTTCAGGGAGACACTACACGACACCGGCATACAGAAGCTCTTCCGCCACATCTCCAGCACCTCGCCGGGTGAGGGGAAAAGGGAGGTGTCCTTTGTGTCGAAGAGACAAAGCAATCAGACCACCAGCTCTCAGTTTGTGACGGAATCAAAAGATGTTTTGCAGTTCTCTGAAAATAATTCCCTCACTGAGATTGAAATGAGTGAGGGTTTTTGAATGAAGCATCAATCATGGGCCTGCTGCAAAAAATAACACTGATGAAAACATGTCTCTGCTGAATCTATCGAGTGCATTTACATCTCTTTCTGTTAATAATTTATTTATGAAACTAAGTAGAATCTTTTCTGTATCCTATGTGCAATTGGCTTTTACCATAAAAAGCTGTAAATTTATCTGTGTACAAAAACTGTATTAAAGCCTTTTTTGTTTTTTACAATGAGGTGTTTTGTGTTGTCTTATATTTTGTAATATAAATAATGATGGAACTCGACTTTTGGGGAAGAAAATTGCATTAATGTAGGATTTTTTTAAAACCTGTTAATGTTGGAGTTAACACAAAATGAGAGAGGTTGTAGAAAGTGTAACTTTAAAAGATGTTCTGACTTTCCCACACTTTACCTTTGTAAACGTCTTGGACTTTTTCTTTGGCACAAAAAAATGAATAGAACTACTTTTTAGTGTTTTAGATAGCTAGATAGTTATCAAACATTTGGTCTTGTATCCCACAACACAGTCATGTTTTTAACTTCCCCTCGCTGAAAGGATTGCCAAATGAAAAAAGTGCATGTTTCCTTTGTTGACAAGCAAAAAGAGGAATAGTGTCCTAAAATTGGTCCATAACTCAAAAATGAACCTTGAACAGAGAAAACAAAAGCTCTACTTTGCACTAATACATTTAGGCATTTAAATGTTGCGTCTACTTTAAAAAGTATTTCGGTCTGTTGTCACGTATACAAACAACACAAGCCTGTATCTTTTTTACAAATTGTTTTCACCAGAAATAAAGGAACCAGTAGATGGCCCTGACAACACAAACATGCAGGAACAAGTATAGCTGAAGTTATACAGTGACACTAAAATGGACCCACCCACCGAATGATTTACGCTATTTTTTGCTTTTCCAACTAAGTTTTTCCTTTTTTAGTAAAAGAAAGTGAAAAAAAACTCCATTCAGTGTCAATGAACGCAAATTTATAAAAAACATGATGACAAATAAATGAAAATAAAAATAAGAAAATAAGAGATATGAATAACGTTAACAATAGTAATAATTACAAAGTTAATGCACAAACATTCACAACTGACTGATCTAATACAATAGAGATCCAGACAGTTGGTGCTCATAGACTCACAATAAGTGGGATGTAGTGAGTTTGTCTGAAGGGACTGTAGCAAAAGCACATCTGTCTGGAAGGTCAATTGACTGCTTGATCAGCATTTCTATGATGACAACAACAAAGACAAACAAACAAGAAAATTCACATGGATACAAAAATCTCCAAGGCACTGAACATCCACTCATTTCTGTTAAAGTTATCATGAATAAGTGGAAAAAATATGGCACAACAGTGGCAAACATGCAAGAAGGAGAATAGTGAGAAGTCGCTAGGATACCAATGACTACGCTGAAGGAGTAACAAGTTTCAAAGGCTAAGATAAAAGAGACTCTGCTTACAACTGTTGTCCCTTCCCACAACTCAAAGAACTTACAATTGATCAGTGTGGCAGCATGTGGGAGTAGCTCTCTTACTTCTGGTGTGATTTTTTTTTTTTTTTTCTTTGTCAAAACTTTAGTTTCCCCATTTCTGGCAAAAAACATGACTTTTTTTTGGAGAAGTATTCTCTCCTGTTTTGGACACTGAGCAAAATAGATTTTGCTGATAATTTCTTACGTTCTTCTTTGTGGGAATTGGTGATGATGCGTATAACCACGGCAACACCTTTGCAGGTAATAAACGTCACACAAGCTAAAACAATACCTCAACTGCAACCGTGGATCCAGAGCAGAAGCAGAGGACAGAGAGAGAAGATGGAAGTTTAAACATCAAGGTTGAGATTTTGTAGGCAACAACCTGGATGCTGCAGAGTGTCGTCAGAGGCATCATCACATCTGCAGCAATGCAGACTGTTACAGGCGTTTGTCCCTGGCCACAAACATCAGCATCAACAAACAACAAATCTTTAAAGAGCCATTGGTACCATGAGTTATGACAAGCTTTCATTTCCCTTTGGGCTTAATGAAGTATTTTTACATTTGAAAGCTTTATGGAAGAGTGTCAGTGAGGAAAGCCAATAATGGGCCAAACTTCATCAAATCTCAATTAGAGTCTTTGCGTGAGACTCTATGGTCAAGAGGAAGAAAGTCATTTTGTCTTTTGGCCATCAGACAAGATGGTAAAAGGCTCGGCATGAACGGGGCTGAACTGCCAAGATCAGTTCTCCTTGTCGCCTGGTGCGATTTTGTCCACAGCGTTCCGTCATTCGTCCCTTGTTGCGACGCTCATTGTAAAACATTCACCCCCTTCTGTATGTGAACATATAGTGTGGTTGGTCGTGGACGTGTTTATTTGTAGTGGTTTAACAGTATTATCTAAACTTTTGATGCATTTTTGATGCCTCTGTTGGACCGAAACACTGACCTCCACTTGCTCCGTTCTGCTTTCTTTAATGCGTTTATTATTCGGATCATGAAAAGTTTCCCTATCCCACAATAGGTGTTTTAAACCACGTCTATGTAAAAACACTGTGACCTGTACTGCGGTAGGAGGGGTTTCATGGCAGCTCAACATGGTGTGTCTGGTTGTTGCCGAGCAAGAACGACCCTCATCCACTCGACAACGCGTCGACAGTTCGGCTTCGTCAAACAGCCACGCTGGGGCCTTAAGTTAGGCGGACGCCAAACAATGCAAATAATCACAACCAGGAAGGTATAAGGGAAATTCACCGCAGCAAAATGTAGGAAAACCTTGGAGAATAGTTGGGTTTCTTCTAAAAGAAAAAACAAACGTCATGACGCATCCGGCCAAAGCTACTAGGGAAAGGTTTAAACAGCCGTTCACAGACGATCTCAATGTAACCTGACAGAGCCTGAACAGTTTAGCGAAGAACAATGGAGGTAAATCGCAGCGTCCAGATCTGCCAGCGTTATTGAGATTGTTTTATGCTTAACATTATTATTTGTCACTATTTTGCAGAAATCAGTTTCAAATTTTATATTAAAGGGTTTTCATTAAACCCACACAGTAAAGAACAGGATCAACAATTATTTAACTTTTCCCAAAAATATTATTTATCACATGACCCATCTGCATAAAGTAGATGGGTCATGTGATAAATAATACACATCAACATAAATCTGGGTAACTTCTGTTTTAATTGGATGTAAAGGTAAAGGAGATATACTGAATGTTAAATCCTCTTCCAGGATACAGAAGGTAACTTATAATTTGTAAATTGTGTCGTAGTTCAATGTTCAACCCTTTTTTGTAAATCGCTTTGGATAAAAGTGTCTGCTAAATGTAAATAAATGTCAATCAGAGTAATCTCCATCGCTGTCGGGACTCATGTGTCTGACTTATTAGTGCTGCTTTTAAATTTGTGTGTTGTTTTAATTCTAACAAAATGAAGACTGAACACACAAATAGTGTTGCGCTTACTGATTAAGAGCAACTAAAGATACTTTGTCTCTGTAAAAAAAAAAAGACATACATACGATGACAAAGACATCTTCTCATGAACGTAAGAGTTATAGAAAAGAAAAGCTTTTTCTCACAATAGGCTTTCAGCTCGAGAGCCTACCAATGTGTCTCTCGGGTTGTCTGACTGGTTTGGCTAGAAATGGCGATTCCACCCACAGAAGGAGACACAAGGAATCAATCCTGAGACTGTGGATTTAAACAAGCGAAAGGAAAATAACAGAGCAAATATGAGCAGAGCAGGGAGGGTCAGCAGCAACAAAACTCCAAGAATGGAGATTTATTTACAGATTGTCTGACTTAAAAATATGATATGGCGCACATTTCATATATATATATATATATATATATATATATATATATATATATATATATATATATATATATATATATGTTTGCTGAAACTGGTGGAAATTCTTGGTGTATTGATTAAAAAGTAGGAAAAAGCATCACTTACATTTTCTTTAACAGTCTTATGCAGTAGCATCTTAAAGCCCCCCTACCTTACTTATTTGATCTAAATCTAATCTTGTGAAATTTACTAATATATTTCCATGAGGATGCACATGGAGATTTTTCTAAATAAGTTGATATTTGTGTATCAAACTGTTTCAGAAAGCTGCATAACCTGTAGGACACCATCAGGATGCAGCAGTGCATGTGTGTCACTGTAAATAGTTGCATCACTTTGTGTGACATTCACCTTCACATTCAAATATTAGTCTTGTTTTCCAAGATTACATTTCATTCAGGCTACTACTTTGAATAACTTTGTTTAATGCAAATTCTCCACACATAAGAAGCTTCAGCAACATTGAAAAGCGGCCTTGTGGTGCAGTTTAGGGTGCAATGTCCCTCATTTACCTGCACTTCTGCCTTCACGGTCAGACCAACAGCGGCGTCGCGGACGAGCCTTTGTTGCTCTCAGCCGCTTCCCGGACAGGGAGCAGCCGTCCAATCACATTCCGGCATCCGGCGCGAGGTCCCGCCCTCACCTTTGCAACGCAGCCAATAGGCGACGACGGTGCTTCGGTCGAGAGGCAGAGCCACACAGGTAACTCGGAAAAAGAAAAAAGGAGTGGGAGAAGCAGAGGAAAAGAGTCCTGCAGGGCTTGTTATGGAGCTCGTGTGATTCCCATCCTTCTTTACCAGTTAAACCAGTATCTCCGGCTAGAAGAGCAGCAGCAGGTAGAGTCTCTGCCCTGAAGGTTACCTCGTCACTCCTCTTCTCTCTCCGCGTTGATCTCAATTGACTCTCCCGGCGCTTTTGTTCGCTCTCCTTATCACTCGGAAGAAGGTGAACTCCCCGTGTTGTTTCTCTATTTTTTTATTTGACTCTTTGCTCTAATTGTAGTTTCTACCCTTGTGGTCCCTGATGGCTTCGCACAGTGATACTCTGGTGGTGTTCTTTGGGGCAACAGCTGGGGCAAATGGTGGTAAACTGGGTTCGGATGAGAGGGAAATAATTCTCTTGGTGTGGCAAATTGTGGATCTCCGTGAGAAAAAGGTAGGGACCCTCCTGAGCTGCCTGTGCTCTGTTCTTTGTAGGCTTCCTTGTGTTTGTTGAGCAGCTTTTCTGTAACCACCTGCAGTGCATTCTGGGGCTAACAATACAACACACACTCACCTTTTAACAGGTGATCACAGTTCTTATTTAAATATAGATATATATGTGTCACCTACTGGTTCTAAGGTGTAGAAAACACTTTTTATCTCATTTAATTGGTTTAGCTTGTTAAGCTTCTCATCTTAATTGATAATCACTTATTTGACCTGTATTATTTTTTTTATTTTTTTATATAGCTTGTCCCATTCTATGAGTTTTTCTTTTCTTTTTTGTTGTTGTTGAAGTTCTTTGGTTCCTAGCCCAGTCTTATGCTCCGCCGTGAAACCACTGACATCCTTTCACAGGTCGGGAAGCTTCACACATGTTTCGTCAAGCCAGACACTCTGGAGCTGACGGACGAGTGCAAGGAAGAAACCGGCCTGACGCTGGACGACATCCTCAACGCCGAGCCGCTGGACCAAGCCCTGCAACAGGTGGGTCGGACCGGACGGCTCCGTTCCATGTGCTCGGCGCTTGCTGCGCACTGTCAGGTCAGCTGGATCCTTTCGATGCTTCTGGCTGGCTTACATCTAGGAACGATGTGCCAGTTCGGAAGCATTTCTGGTGGAGTGAAAGCTTACAGGAGCCCCACCCATGGTGGACCGCATCACAGCACACTTGACAGCTACCTGTCAGCTTCTTTACAAATCAGAGGGGTTGAGGAGAGAGACAGACGGTGACCGGATAAAAAAAACTGGTTTTATTTGATGCCAGCAGTTGTTTAGGAAGACTAAAACTTATTATCATGGCAATATAATGCCTTTAAATGGCTCTGATTAGTATGGGGTGAAACAATAATTAAAATCTCAGCATTTTAGTTCTATAAGTGCATTTTGCTTGTCGGGCTGCTTCATGCACACGAGATCAAACAAAACAAAAAAGTAGTTGTATTATAATTTAGTTCGTCCTGCTTTATTTTAATCAAGTTGTTCAGAGAACAGCAGAACGGTAACGGTTTTGTCAAGGAAAGCGTTTCCCCTCAGCATTAAAGCGAATCACAATGGTGATGGGTAGGAGAGAGCCGAGATATGAACGTATGAACGAACTGCATGCAGGCTTTTGCTAATAAAGGTGCCAGTAAACAGATCAGCAACTGGATGAGACTCAAAACACAAGAAGCAACATGTAATTAATTATTAACCATTTCTGGGATCAGTGGTAACATCATATAATAGACTTTGACAACGCCTGAAGTTATGGAAAGCTTTTTTTAATTTTTATTATTATTATTATTGTTTAAAAAATAAATAAATAAATATATATATATACACAAACTGAAATAATTGCACCAAAAATAATACATAAGCTATATCATCTAATACTTTTCACCATGTGGTGCCACAGAACTCTAGGTTTTATTAACCTTTTCATAGTTCTGAGGACATAAAAGAAGCTTAAATTCTGCATTAATCTGCCAAACTTATCCCATAATGTCATTTAAAATGACCAAAATATGTTTGTATTTTGGTAATTTTCACCTTGTAAGGCTCAGTCTTGCATCAAACAACACGTTGCGAGAACCCGCTGTTCCTTGTGGTCTCCAACCCCAGGAGAAGAAGCTCTGCTATCGGGTTATCAGGTATACAAATGAAAAGGGTGAATTAAGTTTAGGTCAACTATAAAGTAGGAAGTGTAATAAAAGAAAAATACTCCTGTAGAATCCTCCACCTGTTTAGTTAACAAAGCTCTAAATGCAGGTGACAACCTTTCCAGAATGATGTTTGTTTATATGGTTATATGTGCTTAAAGAATTGTGTCCTAAGTTTTCTTGAAATTTGTTCAAGTTTCACAAAAGAAAGACAAAATGACAAACGTGTTTGGATTTTAGTTTAATCGTGTTTATGATTGTTGAGGACTATGCGTTATTTCCTATTTTGGTTTTAGTTGTGGTTCCAGTTTGGCCAAATTGACTGATTTTTTAAAAATTGGCTGTAAAAATGATCCCTAAGCATCAGTGAATAAATACTGTTACAGCAAAACACCAGAACCCCCATATTCACTGGTAGTCTGGGCTTGTTTCCTTTACGTAATCAACAACCAAAGGATTCAGTGTATCCAGTTTTGCATAAAGAATATAGTGATAGGGACCCAATATCGCAGCCACACTCAATCATGAGCGCTTACATTGCATGATGTTCTTCGGGAATGATGACCTCTAGTAAAAATACAAAATTATAGTCATTATTACAACAACAACAAACAAAAAATCAGTCACCCCCACTGCTTCTAAAACAAATTACACTTTTAATCTGTTTAGCTTTACCGTTTGTTTTATTTTGAAACATGAACCTTAAAAGATCACCTTTTGAAGGTGATAACCTGTAGTGCAGACACATCTTTGTTGGTGCTCTGTTAGAGTCTGCAGGTGGCCTGTAAACATACGCAATAGCTCGCTGTTATTTGAAAGAACAGAAAAAGCAGGGACGCTTGTTGCTCGTAATTCTCTCGTTCTGGCTGTCTGAAACTTAACTTGTGTCTTGTAAGTTGTGCAGAAATACAGTAGTCCTCTTGCAGCCAGCTGACTGGCAGTGGACACATGAGCAGTTTAAAAGCTAACGGTATGAAGGGAAGATGCTACTGCTTTTCAGTGGGAATGATTTAAACCCTCTGTAGCGGTAACGTACACAAACACTGTTTCAGACAGGAACGCGGAGAGCATGAGAAACTCTGCGGGTTCTCAAACCCAAAACGATTCCTCTGACTTAGTTTTGTCCAGAGCGAGATGTGACAGAACAAGCCTGTCTTGGGTATTAAGCTGTACGCGAATGTAAGGAGTGTCGAGTTTCTTGCATCGCCTCTCAGGTAAAAATGGCGCATCGCCTGTGGGAGATGTCGCTGGTCGTGACAGGCAAACCCCGCTGACAGTTGGAAGCTCGAGAGCTGGGATGGGCAGAGCCTGGGGTGTGAGGAGATAAGTTGGGAGTCACAGGTCTGGTCTTGCCTCGGTCTGATGCATTAAAACCGGAGACGTTTACCTGGAACTCCACCTCAGTTTTAGGCACGGCCGACAGGAGGGGCGCATCGCTGTTGCGTGCTCGTTTGCTGTTACGGACAAACCGTCCTGGGGCTGCCGTTTCCATAACTTAAAAAAAACCTGAATGTTCTGTAAGCACAAATACCACAATAATCTGTAATTAGAATCCAGATAACATAATTTTGTTTACTACCTTTTTATTAAGGACAGTTATTGAGGACGGTGCTCAGAGACAACATTTCCCTGATGCAGCCCAGTTTTATCCCAATGATTCCTCTTTAGTGTCGCTAACCGATTACCACAATTGCAGGAGCTGTTTTTGCTTTGTTTGTTTTTTTTGGTCACCTCTGTTAAGAGAGGAGTTTTTACGTGAGAGGAAACTAAATCATGTCAGAATAGCCCAGCTGCTTAGTCATTAATTTTCACTACTGAATCAGTTCTTGGGAAATCTCTTTCTTTCTTTTTTTACTGCTGTTGCAGCTATAAGAGAGGTTTTATCAACATTTGAAGAAATGATGTCATGATCACAGACTTAGTAAGGTTTTATCTCATTTAGGTGAGGCTGTGTGCTGAACCTTCAAACATTAACCCAAGCACTCGGCTTGTCCTTTTCATACCTTTGTGTTCCCGGCTGCTCTCCTTCCCTGTTGGTCATTCCCAGATTAGCTTGTTTTTTATGGGAATAAAAGCAAATGAAGAGTGTTTCTTGGTACTTGAAGGTTGTGCAGCGTAGAGCCCCGAGAGCGATTTTGGTTGTTGGGTTTCAGTTTTCTACATTTTCACTTGGGTGGGCTTGTTGTGCTGACCTGTAGTCAAAGGCCCAAGGACATCTGTTAGGTGAAAGATTTATTAGCTAGTGAAGGCTGGCGAGATTGATCACCGGGGTTTAAGGTAGTTTCACTTGTATTTAAATATTGTTTGAACCGCGAGGGCTTAAATTTAAGTACAATTGCAGTGATAAAAAAAATTCTAGTGATCAGTCGATCAAATCCAATACTAACTTTTTTTTTTTCTTTTCTTGTCATAAAAATGCACCTGAAAACTCTTCAGTCTATATTCACAGCATACCAATTATTTTTGGCTGAGTGTGATTCAGATAAAGGGTAAAGACGTACACTTTAAGGCAAAAATAAGAATAATCTTCAGACCTCCTACTATCATCATGAAGCGGTTATTTTTTCATATTGTATAGTTTAAAATACGAAATGATCTTAAAACGGATGTTTTGTCCAGGAAATGTTTGAGTAGTGTCTTGTATTTATTTTATTTAAACCCAATTAACACATTTTGCTGTTGATGACCTACAGGAAATGTATCTTGCTTGAAATCAACCCCCCCCCCCTAAATGTTATGAAATGCATGCTTTGCATTTTCAAAATTCATCTCATTTTGTGCTGGTTTTGTGTGCGCACACTCCACAAAGCAGTGTGTTCCAGTTTTGTGTTGCAATCGCTGCGATATTTCTCTCACCGTGACTAACAGATAGTGACTTGTTCACTCAGGAGCCGTTTCCAAACAAAAGTTAAACAGCTTTTCTTTTTGTGTGCAAGTTTCTGCTCCCGTTCTCTTTAGTTGCTCACAGGACTTATCACACAAAATCTGAGACGCATTATTGATGCAATAGTTCAAAGGAGCTGCAGTTGAACCGCTGCTGACTTGACAGGCTGGGTTTTCACTCGGACGTCAACATGTTGCAGCGTGCAGGTTGCACATTATCTCAGATTTTGCAGACATCGCTGTGAAACGTGGCCTCACTTCAGTCTCAGCTGTTTCCCATCCGAGCCAAAGATGTCGGTGGCTAAATGTGATCAAGGAATCTGTGTTTGTAAGGATCTCAGTGACCACAGCGATGCCAGCTTGGACATGGAACCAGAGTAGAGTCCAACATGAGGCTAGCTTTCAGTCGATGACTAGCATTAAACAGGAGTATAAAATAAAAAAAAGGATAAATATGAGAAATGTATATAAACTTGAGATGATTTATAGGCGACATTAGAGTTTTCAGCATGATTTTGAGCCAGTCTCGAGCAGCCATGATGTCAGTAGCTCCTCTGATGCAAGGGTGTGTTTAAACAGTTGCCCACATGGATTGTCAGGACACTCCCTGCTTTTCTTATCAGTTTATTTTTTATTTTTTAACCACCTTACCTCAGCTCTGCATACAGACAGTCCAGCCTCGGTAGAGAGTAAACTCTGGTGGAACCCTGTGCAAAGGCCACTTCCTCCCCCTCATCTGTGGCATTGCCTCCAAAGACAGAGAGATTACACTGCTCTGTTTTAACTTGGATTTTTCTAATTTGACGCCGACTATTTCCCATATAACGAGTAGCGGGGCTGTAATTAATTCTGTAGGTAGTTAATAGTTTTTGTCTGTTTTCAGTGAAGGATTTGTGTTGTGTTGGGCTCATTTACTCAGTCTGCCCCTGTTTTTAAGTTGAGGAGAAGAGTAGAGGGCGTGCCACGTCCTTTTCTTGAACATTTGTTTTTCTCTCAGTAATCCGGCTTTAGTAATGCTCTGAGGCGGGGCTGCGTGCTCAGGTATGAGCAAACCGTACTCCTGCTCTCGGTAAATAAGAAATTATTCCATTTAGCCAAATTTAAAAGCCCCTATGAAGTTTTTTTTCAGCAGTTTTTTCAAATTTTAATAGTAACATCCGTTGCAACAATATTGTAATTACTTTGTTTATTTCCACTTTGATGGAAGGAATAAAGGGAAACTACTACACTGCGAATGCTTAAAAGTGCCAAATGTCTGTTTGCAATATTATAAATGTATCCTGTTCTGCTTTTTAGTGAGTAGCACCAGTTTAAAGTGATCAAAATTGTAAGCCTGCTGAAAATTAATAGCGCTTACAGCTTGCCTAATGTAGCTTTAT
This sequence comes from Orestias chungarensis, assembly GCA_032876305.1. Lineage (NCBI taxonomy): Eukaryota > Metazoa > Chordata > Actinopteri > Cyprinodontiformes > Cyprinodontidae > Orestias > Orestias chungarensis. The sequence continues at coordinate 218,927 of JAVLVB010000459.1, read as the reverse complement.
GCGTTTCTTTAATTTTTGTTATTCTCTATACCATCACAGAGATTCGTGTAAGTAGTAGAAAGAAATTTTTTTTATTTTTTAAGTTGGGGGAACGTATTAGGGATGTGGATGTTTTTTAGTGCTTTTGAAACTATAACTTTTCCAAACCACGGTCTATGTCTTGTTACCCATCACCTTAACGTTTAAAGCCGGTCACTGAAAGTATCCAGCAGTTCTAGTCTCTCCCTGAAGCGTGTTTCGCTCTTCTTAGTCAGTACTCGAAACTGTCAAAATAGCCAGACTGTTTTAAAGCAAGCCCCAACATGAACCTGTAATGTTCTCCCAGTCACAGATTACCAGGGGGTGTGTGAACCAGTCAGTCGCTGAGCTGAAGATGGTGCCGCATCCAGGTGTTGGAAACGCTCCTTTTACAAGAGAGTCCTGGTTGTATGAGACGGTAGAGGGAAAGCTTTCTGACGCGGCTTCTGATCTGCAGCGTTTTGTATAATAAAGCTCAAAAATAGTGTTTATTCCTGGTTTCTTGTCATCTTTGCATCTATGCCTATAGTGCAACTGGTTTGTTTTATGTTCATATAAGATCTCTGGGTTGGAATAGGTGATGTACATTCTCTCAAATCTCCAATCTATAAAAGTATTACCTGCACTTTTACGTATTACAGGCAGGCTTGGTAAGCTGGAAATCATGTAAGTAAGTAAAAATCTGTGGATATTGCAGCTCTGTCGCCAGCTCTGCGTTATAAATAAGCACGATTTGTGTGCTGGTATTCAGGCCTGGTTGCCGTCGCCATCAGAGCCGGTCGGACTCGTATTCGTTGTTTTTTTTGCTGTTGTTTTTCTCCCCGATGTGACGGCTGCTGAAGCTTGTGTAGAGAGAATCCGTGATCTTAATGATTAGTGGTGTGATCATTCCTTCCCTCTGTCTCCTCCCTCTGCTCACTCTGCAAACACCAAAACCTGTTAGACGTGCTTGTTTCCTGACAGGACACAAACTGAGGGGGCGGGGGGGGATTTGATTTGCATAAACAAATGTAATTTTGTGCCGTTTATCTTCCAGCTTCACTATCTGATGACTCTTGTGCCTAATAATAATAATAATAAAAACAAAATCTATGAAGAAAATACATATATTTTTGTATTTAGATAAGGACATGTGAATGAAAGGCTTTTAATGTAATAAATACAAACGATAATTGTTTTTTTTTCCATGCAGTTTCAACAGTCCGTATCCTCAGAAGTAAAAAGCCTCGGCAGAACTTCATACACTCTGTTGGTGAACGATCCTCTGGTCATTCGTCAGGCTCTCCATCCAGAAGCCTCCAAAAAGGTAAGCCTTTCCTTTTAAAAAGCAATCTATTTGATCTAACGTTCGATTACTTGTTAGAAAAAGCATACGTTTAGAAAGTGGTTTATGGTTCTTGTTTGAGATAAGTTCCAGTTACATGCCAATGATTGTCATGGATCTCAAACGATGTCATAAAATTCGACTAATTTCCCTCAGTCCTGTAGTGGCATTTAATAACACAACATTCAGTTGTTTATGAGAATGCTGTACAAAAATGACCTAAAATAAATGTCTGATTACTTGAAATTGGCCTATGTCTATTTAAGAAGCTCCTACCTTTGTATTCACTTCCCCTTCAACGGTCCATCACAACACTGCTTGTCCGTGCCGTCCATTAAAGAGGGGTTTCAACCCTTCTTGGGATTGTTGTGCTCTGTTGTAACAAGGAGCTTGATGCCGCTAGTCTGGTGGAGCAGTGTGTGTGTGGGGGGCTCCAAGTTGGAGCTATGGCTAGATGGTTTACCCAATAATGGCTACTGTGAGAGATTCAAGGATTACTCAGACATGCATGAATGAGTCAATGCAACAGTACAGGTGTGTTTTTTATGAGGGATTGTGATTGTAACACTGTATGAAGCTCAAAAATACCCTCATTTAAAAATGAAATAGCTTCAACAGCAATTTAGGAACCAAAAATTTTCTTTTTTTATGACTTTGTCCTCTCTTAATGACTTTCATCACTTAATTCCGCTTTGACTCTTAATCTTTTGTGTCCGTCTGTCCAGAATCTCATATTGCCGGAATGCTTCTTTTCATTTGTGGACGTGCGGAAAGAGTTTCACAAATGCTGCCCAAACGCCGGCTCGGTGCAGAAGCTTACACTCTCCTCCATGTTGGACTGTATCCTTCGTCCCTGACAAAAGCATTGAACTGTATAGAAGTGTTTACGGCCTACTTAAAGATGTAACATCGTCACCTAAGGAACACGATTTTGAAAAGGGCTTAACGGTGAACACAGATGTTGGCGTTCCTGCCGTGACGGAGCAGATGATCGGCGTGAAGGAGGTCAGCAGCATGGTCCAGCTGGTGCTCTGCATCCTGGCTGAGCCATACGGTAAGTGACTGTACCCGTACAGTTGGCTGAATCCTTACCATCGCTGACGTTCTATTAAAAGCCGAAGCTATAACTCGGAGAAAGAAGATGTCAGTGATGTTACTGTACAGATATTTCCAACTATAATCCCTTATCTACCACCAAGAACGGAAAGGCCAAAACACGCCGGATCCGACTTTGCATCCGATCAGATGGAAAAGTCCTGAATGGAATCTCACATCCGTACACTTCTCCCTCTGACTGTCTGCGACCATCCAGCTGAAACAGACCTGAGGTCTATTTTATTCAGACAACGCAACAAATTGGACGGGAAATTTCCTAAATCAAACAGGAAGAGACGCAGGGACGAAATAAACTAGAACAATCACACTAGTGTGCTTGGCTTTGTCACACAAGCTGCAAATCAGTCCGTCGGACAGCAAGGAGAATTTAGTTTACTTTCCTAATTGTAAATCCTCACATCAACATTATTATTTTTTGATTATCTAATTAGTCAGATCAAATATTCTCATTCGAAACGTTTGATCGGAGCGTCAAAAATATCTTGGGCTTGACTCTCTGATATTAGTGGGTAGATTGGCTCCTGGGTGTGATCATCTTCAGCAGACCGCATTAGGAAAATCTCAGCTACTGTCATTCAAAAGTGCGTTCAAACATTTCCTGTCCTTCTCTAGATCACAAATTCTTTGGCGTAGAAACTGTGAACTACAAGTTTGACTCAGGCACATGGTAAGTAAACCTTTTTTCCTTTTCTTTTATTAATTCTGCAGAAAGTTTATATCATTTGTGCGCTTTGTTCCCCTTCCTGTTGGGCTGGAGATCTCAGACTTCAGGTTGTGAGCGTCAATTATTACAGCAACAAGGGAAAAGAAACACAAGCGTGTCATTAGATCAGTCCAACTTTGCCATCAAGCGCATAGCTGGATCTACACTAGCTGAGCGGTCGATCCTGCGCCGCTCAGGCAGCCAAGAGACTGTCACTATAACCCTCTGACATTTCACCAGAAGAGTGTTGCTGTGTTCAGGCACTTAGTGGGAGAGGCCCCTGTTCCTGCAGTCTGTGGGCGATTAGTTCAAACTGAACCAGACTGAAATCTTAGTCATGTGCGAAATCAAGAAGAATATCTGTATATGTCTTGTTATTTTTTTCTTAAGTTTGTCAAATGTGTTCATCTGCAGCAGTAAGACGGAGCCGGTGGACAGCGAGACGGTGATCAGAGCCAGAGGGCTTCCATGGCAATCTTCGGACCAGGATATTGCGCGCTTCTTTAAGGGACTCAATATCGCCAAGTGTGTTTGAGCTCAGCTGTTTTCATGCACCTCTGACTGACCATGAACTGAATTATTCTAAAAATGATCTCTGAGAATAATCGATGTATTAGGAGAGAAACGCATCCTAAAAGGACATTTTAAGTTTTTTGTTGTGTATGCTGTTTATTATACGAAGGGAAAATACACATAAGTTACTTTTGAAATCGTTCTTTCAGGGGAGGTGTGGCGCTCTGTTTGAACGCTCAGGGCCGGAGGAACGGGGAAGCCCTGGTTCGTTTTGTCAACTCCGAGCACAGAGACCTCGCACTGGAGCGCCACAAGCATCACATGGGCAGCCGATACATCGAAGTAAGTCTGACCTCCGTCGATGAAACCTTCATCTCAGCCAATTTATCAAGCATTAGTTATGTTTCAGACTTATTCGTTGTGTCTCATAAATATATTTAAATATATATATTTTTTGTGTTGCTCAGGTTTACAAAGCGACAGGAGAGGAATTTCTCAAGATTGCTGGAGGTCAGGTTTCCCTTTTTTTTTTTAATGAAAGACCTTTTGGTAAAGCTTGTTGTGTGATGTATGAGTCAAGCGTGTGCTCCAGAGCACACCTGTCGATTCTGGTTAAAGGCCACTTGTGAGGGGGGAACAAACGTGTGTGTGTG
>JAVLVB010000459.1:181426-195321 GCA_032876305.1 Orestias chungarensis | reverse complement strand
TCATTGCTGCTATGTCCGAAGTCCCATATTGTAGATTCTGTGTTCAATCCTATTCTCGCAGAGGTCTTATAATTTATTAAAGTATTTAAAATTGCTATCAGGGTGTAAACTGGACCGGGGGATTAGAATTTCGTCCCACCTCATGTACCACATGTGATGTGATGACAAATAAAATTCCTTGATTCCTTGATTCCTTGATCAGATCGTTGCAGAAGCAAACATTGACATGTGGAGTGACAAGTCACCCAGAGGAGGCAAACTCAGGCCAATTAGCATTTAAAAAAAATAAAAACCCCAAAGCTGGTGACTCGATTCGATTCATTCGCATTTCTCATTTTTTGTGTGATTACCTTGCACTCCAGAGATCTCAGGTGCGCCAAATGCAAATAGGAGATTTTCACTTTAGTCCCAAAGAAGCCAAACAGAGAAGACGTTCACGTCCCTGGATGCTTGTCTCCTATAATAAGCTACTCTAATTAAAGCCTGTTCTTATTTTTAACAATCACCTCTGACAATAACCTGTTACACGTACAAAAAAAAGATTTTCGCCCACCGTGACTGAGATATTGTGCACTTCAATTTAAGGTGGATCCGCACACATGAGGAATCCAATAGTGAAATAGAGCTTTGAGTCGAGCTCAGCTTTTCACTGGTTTCATATGCTTATAGTGTTTTCTCGGGTTTACTGGTTCGGTTCAAGTCGGCTCAACAGAAAACCAGTGACTCAGCGCTGCCTGTCGTAGTAGCTGTGGTGCTGAATGTCTCAGCCAGAGGGAGATCCTCTGCAGATGACTGGGAGGGGGGCTCCCCATACAAAATATACATCTGCAGTCAGCCGATGACTAGTACTACTAAAAATGCTAGTAGGCTTTCACCTGATTGCTCTTGTTAGATTAAACAAAAGACTGCTGAAATCTACTCATTTCTACATTAAAACATCTGTTTGTCACAAGATAAAGGTGAGAAAAGAAGTTTAGATAATATATAATATAACCTATGTTGTGTACATCTTTATGCTTTTACAACGGCTGCTGTCAAAGTGGACCAATAACTAAACAGTCACCCTTTTCAAACGAATTTAATCCGAGCTGCTCCGTTAAAGCCAAACGGAGACAGACATCAGAGAACAAACAGCGTCGCAAAAACGTGTCGGGGATCAAACTGAAAGCAGAGATTAAGTTATAAACTCTAATCATCTGATTGAGCTTTGTTTAATCCATCATTTCAAAATACAAACTAATAAGAAATGACTGTTCACACAAACTGACAGCATTCATCTGGAGGAATATTTAGGCTTAGGGATGTTTTCATCTAAATGTTTTTTTTGTGTGTATATTATATTCACATGCTTACATATTGCTTGATGTTTTCAGATCATTCCTGAAGACAACACAGTTGGATTTGTTGGCCTGCAGCTGTAGGACTACATGTGCGGGATATCTAACGAACGCAACACGCCTGCATGTGAAAAACATGTGAAACACGGTGGTGGCGGCGGCATGCTATGGTGTTGCTTTTCAGTTTGCTGTTTTCACACGTCAGAAAAGTCAAGACCCAAATCTAATTAAAGATTTACCCATTTAACAAAGACGTCTGCACATCTGGACACCTCATATCGTTAATCCTAATAGGCCAGATGTTTTAATCATGACGGGTAATTTTAACTGTTGACGATGACGTCGCTTTTTTGATAAACAACACAGGTAGTTTGGCTTGTTCTTGGTGTTGTTCTGTGTCAAAATAGGGAGATAAGATGTATTTAAGTTTGTGGTTACAGAATAAAATGGGAAGAAGTGTAAAAATGTGTGTAAAAAAAAAAAGGAGTGAACCTTTTTTTTTTTAACACTTTGAAAATTGATTTAACAGAAACTAGGCGAAGGAAAAACTGGCAGGTTAAAACAGCTAAAAAAATTCAAAAATGTCCCAGAACAACATTTACATTTGCAAAATCTAATTTTTTTCTTTTTTTAAATCTAAGAAGTGGCTCTTTTAATTTTCCCTAACCAAAGTTTCCCGTCTAGAAGGAGACCGCGGCAGACGACTGAGGTCACCCCTTCATCTCTAAAGAGATGAAGGGGAGCTCAGAGCAGATTTCTCTAATGCAAAACAGAAGTGAAAAAGACATTCGGACGTCCAGTAAAATAAACACGTCTACTGTTCAAATGGAAAATGGGCAATTACCAGAAACCTCAATGACACACTGAGAAAAGTTCCCTCACCCAGGCATAATGACAACTCTGACAGAGCGAACAACACCAAGACCGACTGATTCTTGAGGCGGACAAACGACGCACATCGTCTCGGACGCGACCGCGCATAGGAAATAGATGGCCGGTCAAAAGTGGAACCGCCTTCTGAGATCCAGCAGGTCTCCTCTGCTTCATCTCCATCCAGCTTCTTTTTTTCTTCTCCCTTGTTTTTTTTAAAATCAATCTCAACTCAGCTTCGGACTAAGAAACTGAGCACACAAGAGAAACTCATCACAGAGGCAGTTTCTCAAAGTCACTCATCTCTGAATCATTCGTGGAGTTCTCATTTTTAGTGACGGTAAACGATTCACGAGCATCCCAGCCTTTGATCTGAGCCACGACGCTTGTTTCACCGTGCAAGATCACTAGAGGCGCCGACTCAAAGAAGGAAGCCCGGAGCCCGAAACGGCATCCTGATAAGAGCCGGTACTATAAAGAGGAACATTTCTATGTTTAACAGATGAAAATTGTGAAACACCACCAGTGTTTTTTTTTTTTTATGTTGTTCTTCCAGGAAGAAAAACAAAATAAAAGCTACTTAATTTTTCTTCTGAGTTACATTTTCTGAACAGTAGTAATTTGTTAAACCCAAACAGCCGGGAGGCAACAAAACAGCAACACGTTTCCAAGAATCAGCAAAACAATCGGGCGGCTCACGCTTACACAAATGTAGAACCGTGTCAACAACGAAATCCATTTAATTGCTCTGAGCTAATTCCTCACTTAAGCATCAGTAAAGCTGCAGTAAATCATAAACTCAAAAACAGCAAAAACAACACTTGCTGATCATAATAATGTGTAAAATCACAACTTCTATTCTATCAGAGGAGTTCAAGGCTTCTACCTGCCTACCAAAAAAACCAAAACCCCTGCTGGAAACTTCTCTGCCAAGACCTGTGCAACGCACTCCTTTCAGATCACAACCGAGTGGAAACATGAGACAAAAAGTCCTTTTCCACTTGTTCAAATAGGGAAAAAGAACAGCATTATTTTTTTTATAGTTGTTGGAAACATTTTTTCCTTCCACAGTTTTTTATGAGAAGCTTGATCATATTACTGGTCTAGTTAAAGCCTGCAAAAAGCCTCTTACTTGGATAAAGATAATGATACCATACAAACAACGCTTGAACAGAAGAACATAACCGTTTATCTCCTTCACTTTAAATAATCACAACAAAAAGACCCACAGAAAGATTTTCAGTTTTTTTTTGTTCTTTAAAACTTCAGTTTTAAACATTTCAGACACGTGTTTAAATCTTGCCTTTATAATTCATAATTGATTATTGAACAAAACAACATCTACATTAAAAAGAGCGTCTAACTTTGCATAAAGGATAGATAACCAACCATTTGGGCTACATGAGCAACATTTCTGATGTTTCATCGTGTTGCTTTATTTCCATTTCCAATCAGATGCAGCATCTGCTTGTCATGTTTCCTGAGAACGACGCATGAAAACAGAAAGTGCCTGCAGTAGGTAGAAAGCGTTATTCTGCGCAATAAGCAGAAAGAGTGACGAAGCGAACAACCACACTCATCTCTTCAGATCATGACCAGCAGACAGTAAAACGAGGCTACACATACAGTCTCGGTGAAGCTTGATTTTGAACTCGTCTGTCTATCGGTCTCTTGTCTTCTCACCTCCTCTGTGTCCTGCTATGGGTACACACACACCTCGAGAACATCAAATCAACGAACCCAAACACAACACACCAACACATCTCAAGCATGCTTTGGCGTGCGTCACAGGAGCCATCTGTTAGCCATCCAGAGCGTTTTCTACACCAACTAGTGCTCAGTCTCGTACCAAGTACAAAGTTATTTTAGTGAGTTTAGCACTACTTTATATTTCAAAGCTCGAGTCTATGTTGACTCGTCTTTTTGCCAGACTGGAGTGAAAGTGATCTAAGACCCAGAGCTGTGTGAGGCTTCCTTTTGCTGCGCTGAATATCTGGACTACGGAGGAGCTATTTTTAGCTCCAGACTCAAAGGGAGATGTACATTCCCGGCCAAAGCGTGTCGCAAACTTTGCTCACATACTGCTATTTTCACACCGGCCGCATCTTCAGGCTTGTGTGACACTAAATGGAAACGTCTGGGTTCAGGGTTCACTGACGGATGCTCCTGGATAAACAGATTTAATCCGTGCACACAAAGGAGGCTGTGAAGATGTGCCTGTTAAAAGTTTTCAAAACACTCAGGACTTGTTCTATGATTTCTCATGTTTGGATAAAAAGACAAAACAGTGTAGGAAAGGGAAAATGAAATATCCATCCATCCATCTTCTTACCGCTTATCCGAAGTTGGGTCGCGGGGGCAGCAGCCCGAGCAGGGAAACCCAGACTTCCCTCTCCCCAGCCACGTCCACCAGCTCCTCCGGGAGGATCCCGAGGCGCTACTAGGAGAGCCGGGACACATAGTCCCTCCAGCGCATCCTGGCTCTACCCCGGGGTCTCCTCCCGGTGGGACATGCCCAGAATACCTCACCAGGGAGGCCCGTGCCACCTCATCTGGCTCCTCTCGATACGGAGGAGCAGCGGCTCTACTTTGAGCCCCTCCCGGATGACGGAGCTTCTCACCCTATCTCTAAGGGAGAGCCTGGCCATGACCCACAGCTCATGACCATAGGTGAGGGTGGGAACGTAGATCGACCAATAAACTCAGAGCTTTGCCTTTTGGCTCAGCTCCCTCTTCACCACGACGGACCGGTGCAGCGTCCGCATTACTGCCCCTGTTGACCTCCCGCTCCATCCTTCCTTCACTCGTGAACAAGACCCCGAGATACTTAAACTCCTCCACCTGGCGCAGGACCTCGTTCCCGACCCGAAGAGGGCGCTCCACCCTTTTCCGGCTGAGGACCATTGTCTCAGATTTAGAGGCGCCGCTTCACACTCGGTTGCGAATCGCTCCAGTGAGAGCTGGAGATCCTGGCCCGATGAAGCCAACAGAACCGCATCATCTGCAAAAAGCAGAGATGCAACCCTGAGGCCACCAACCCGGACCCCCTCAACACCTCGGCTTCGCCTAGAAATTCTTTAGCAAATACAGAACTTTGAGATCTGCATTAAGCTCCTCTCTACAATATAAAAGGGGTGAATAAATAAAACTCCTAGTTTTTACTTGTTGTTTTTAAATATCCTTTTGGCAAATTCTATAAAAAAGTAACATTTTTACCCCGATGTGAAAACTTTTGAGACAAGTGCAGATGTGTTAACAACAGAAAACCCAGAGATCATTTCCACATAAGTATTCACAGCCTTTTCTTGATGCTTTGTTGATCCACCTTCGGCACTAATCGAGTCTTTTTAAATACGATACCACAAGCTTAGCACACATACATTTAGACAGTTTGGTTCGTTCTTCTTCCCGGACGCTCTACCAGGTTAGATGGGAGACGTCTGTGCAGCCGTTATCAGATATTATATGAATGGAGGTTAATTTAATTACATTTCTGATGTGGAACAAACCGAAGTTGTGAATATTTCTGGATGCATTGTAGGGTTACCCCCTGCTAACCAACAACAACGCCCTCTACTGCAAAGCCTCACCAGGGTACTAATCAAACTGTAATCCTCTGGACCTTTATTCAAACACACAACAAGAAGGTTGATACTTAAAAGGTTGGTTTGCTTGAACGTTGTTTCGATTGCTAAACGTTTAAATGAATCACGAGCTGCTAAATAGACAAATTCAAGGTGCAAACATCAACATTAGCACACTTCGGGTGTAAGTAGTACAACATTCCAGCCAAAGTCTTTCCAAACAGCAAATAAATAAATACAAACCATATTGTGTCAAAGTGAAACTGATCTTCAAATTACTGCTACAGACACAAAATCCTGTCATTTAATGTAATACTCCAGCTATCAGTGTTGTTTGTGTCTATGACAGCCAACACCAGGTGAAAGACCCCTAAGTAACGAGCCACGAATCCCATCAACGCTCAGCAGCGAAGGTCGAAATGTCATCACTGCTATCGGACAACTAAAATCACAACAACTGCTCCTCTGTATTGCCTTACACCGGATCCATGTTTATCCCATCTTGACCGGTAAACTAAATCCCTCGGCGCTCCCTTAGCTTCAGACAGGTGTTATGGTTTGCCACAGATAGCTTAGCCTGAAAAAACTCATACCGAAGGTTGTGAAAAGCTCACATTGAGGCTGATGTGAGCCTGAGCATGAACACAGAATAATGTGGGGCGCATAACAAACGGCAAGCAAATACTGCATTCGCTTCAATAAACAGCCATGAACAAATCAACACGTTGCACAAAACATGACTAAACGATGGTATTTTGGACAAGACTGAAACAAGATTGAAATTTAAAGTGAGCTGATTTTCAGCTGATTTCTCTGATGTATGATATTCTCAATGGGCTCGCATCTCCTGATTTACATGATCAGTATGTATGTACCTTCTCGCTCCCTCTACTTGCAGGAAACTTTTGATTTTGCCAAACTTTTCATATCACTCACCTAAACTTTGGAGCCCTCTTCCTCTGGATTTAAGATAGTGATGCTTAATAGATGACTTTAAAGCAAAGTTAAACACCCACTTATTTCCCTTTTGTTACATTTATGGTTTTCCTTCAACTTTTACTGTTTTTTAATGCACTTTAATTCAAACCGCTTCCAAAATGAAATCCTTATTAAACAAGTCTAATAGAGAATTTTATTAAGTAGATCAAACCTCTTGAGGTTTCGATCTCGCAATAATGCCTTACAATTGTACTGGGACAGAGGATGACATAATGTAAAGATGCCTTTGTGTTTGAAATTTCAGTAACAACTGAAGTATGTGAACGTGTTTTACTCTCGGCAGAATAACCTCAGATTTATGACACCTTTAATCTTACCATCGTCCAGCGTGATATCCTGCAGGCCAATGGAGCGGAAGGTGGGCTCCCTGTCCTCCGGTTCCCGCTTAATATTCAGCCTCTCTCTGTCGGAGGGAAATGGCCTCTGAGGACTTAGAGGATGAACCATGGGTCCCACAGATGCGGGGGACAGGCTGGTGATCACAGGACTGGTGGCCTGTGGAGATGGCTGTCCTGAATGCTGCTGCTGCTGCAGGGGCCCCAGTGGGCTGCCGCCTGAGCTCGGGGAGGAGGAGGTGGGGGACTGGTAGGGCAGTGTGTGGATTTGAGGAGAAGAGGGTCCAGAATGAGGAGAAGGGATCATCCGCTGTGCGGGGGCATTGGAGGGTGTGGGGCAGGAAGCTGACCTTTGGCTCACTGGGTGGTATCCCAGACCTGTCTGCAGCTGTGAGGAGTGCTGCCCACTTAGGGGGTGTCCTCCCTGAGACGGCACCTGGTTAAGATTTGGAGAGCAGTGGAAGCCCCCAAGTGTGTGGAGGTGAGGGGACGAGGGTGACAGCATAGGCTGATGGTTCTGAGGGGATCCGACAATGGGATTGGTGGGTGAGGAGGACAGAGCAGAGGGCGAGGAGCAACTGGATGAGTAAACCATTCCCAGGCCTATTGGGTGTGATGCTGCAGTGGGGCTCTGCTGAAAGGGCATCCTCTCATAGCTCTGAGAGGGAAGGCTGGGCTGCCCGTTGAAAGACAGGCTGTGACTCGGACTGTGCTGCAAAGGCTGGTACGTGGACCGCGGGGGAGCGGGAGCAGAGCTCTGGTGGAACGACATGTGGCAGTCTGCAGGGGGGTGGTGCAAACTGTGACCCTGGAGGTGCGGCAGGTGCTGGAAAGGCGGGGAGCTCAGGGAGGGACAGGGGCCCGGCAGAGGTAGCAGGCCATGTCCGGACCCCGTGGCCAGGTTGTGAAGGGAGCTGGACAGAAGGTTGTCCGATGGGTGGCCCTGCTCAGGCGAAGGCAGCTGAGGGTGCACCAGACTGGGAGCATGTGACATGGGCATGGAAATGGGAGGTAGAGCAGTGAGGTCCAGCTCCTCTCTGTGCTCCTGTTTCACCATCACTGAAAAAAATAAAAATAGGACTCATTTATAGCATAAATGCAAGTCATGTGAACACCTGCTGAACCAAAAGAAACAACAGACGAGCAAAGTAATGAAAATAATAAGAATGAGGAAGTGTCTGTGTGCGCAAGAGTCAAGAGTACCATAGAAACCCACAAGCAAATTTGTTTTATTGCAACATGAAAGCAACAGGGCGATATAAACTAGAAGTTCTTGGATTATACACGACTAAAGTAAACTGAGAAGGAAGACTTTCATCCTTCGCTGTCTCAGTCCGCAGTAAAACTGAAAAAGTACACTCAGAGGACCTCCATGCAGTGAAATAGGTCTCACTCCAGATTAAAACAGACGGACATTTTCATTGTAAATGGGGCCATTCCCTTTTTACCGTGACAGCTTAGAGCCCTGCTATGCCAATCGCTATAACCTATTTCCCAATCTGGTGCCTTGTGACCGCGAGTTTTATTTTTATCCAGCTCTAATTCAGAGGAGAGCATATGTTGTCAGTCCGGGTGCCATCATGTTAAATGTGTGGGACGAGTTGCTGAATGCCCCCCAGCTAAGATCACACTGAAACAAACAAATGAGTTCACCGACGGCGCCCTCTTCACACCCCGATATGCCTTTGGAGCTGAGAGAGACGTGAAGCTCAGTATAGGGCTAAACACAGTTTAGACTGAAAGCTCTAGGATATGCTTGCAACTTTAACCCGACTATCAACAGCTTAACTCAAAGTAGCATTGAAAAAAACATTTTTAATCAAAAATATATATATTTTTCCAGATTTCTTAAAAAACATGTATAAATTATTTGCAACAGGCTCTCAGTAGAGAAACCCATGATGAAATATGAAACGCCCCTGATTGGCTGACTTTTCTTTCTCTGTTTTCCTGCTGCCACAATAAAGCAGTGACACCAGCGGTGTCAGCGACCCAGCTTGACTGACAGAGAGGCGTTAATTTACGCGCTTCTGATTGGCTGAACTGATCCGTCAGCGGGGAAAAACAGGAACTGCCTGTGACGAGTGGACGTGCTTGCAAAAAGAGAGGCTGGGTGGGCGGATGGGCAAGGCCGCTTGTACGCATACGCAGACGCGCACAACTTGCACGCTGTTGCGGTAAAAAGTCAGGGGTTTGGATGTGTTGCACAAAACGCTCACATGTCAATATAATCCGCCAACGGTGTTTTCAGTTTGACTGGTTTTAACAGAGAAAAAAAACAATAACAATAATAGAAAAAAAAAAAAAGAGCCGCTTGTTTCGCTTCAATGAAAGGATCTCTCATGCTACGGTAGATCAAACATCAAAGCAACCAAAATGATCACAGCAGACGTTCTCTGTGTGGTGGAGTTTTCCTGGATAACAAAAACAAAATACAGCGGGAGTGGAAGAAAAAAGACTCCTCTGAAGATGTTTTACAAAACAGTTAACAGCTGGTAATATTATTCCTAATGGAGGGTCCCAATATAAACCACAGCAACACAGGTGCGACTTCATGAATTAGACGAATCATCAAAAACTAATTTCAACTCAGTAACTAAATTCAAAAAGCAAAACAATAATATAGATTTGTTATACATGCCAGTATGTACTTTGAGGTCTTATCTAGCCTAATTTTGATTAATTGGATTACAGCTACTGAAAAAGAAATGTGAATATTACTATGGACTAATAAAAATATATATATATTTAACATAGAAATGTTGTTGCCTGCCTAATAATGATAAACAAACTGCTGACTTTACATTTATCTAGCAGACAATCATAGATATCCTCCAAAAGATGAGGGAATTTTGAAGCAGTTCCTATTTTCTTAATAGTAAACTCTCCTTTTTCCTACAAAGTACCAATATCTGACTCCATTGTTATAACGTTACTGGGGTTGACTTGCCCAGAAACACACAGGCGACACCAGATCCAACAGTGCACAATTAAAGCAACCTGGACTTCCCTGACGCAGCCGTCCCACAGGCCGATCACCTGCAGACCACGAATTAATGTAGTAATTCATGCAAAACGTGCACTGAGAACATGAGGTTTGCAGATTATGAACTTACTGTTCAGTTACCCCCCATTTCTGTATAAACAAACTAGCTGCATGCCATTGGAATTTATTAACAGAACTAGGTCCCTAACATATATCACTTAATGAGTTTCATTTATTAGATTTGATTGCTGAAACACATTAAACAGAAAGGAGGCTCACCAAACCCCTGTGGTGAAATGTGCACACGTTAACGATGCTATCTCTTCTCTGAGTCACGCTACATGAAAATGAATTTGAAAGAAGATTTAAAGCAGAATTCAAATCTTGAACACATTCAAAACCGCTTGATCGTCGTTTAAGTAATCTTTGTGAAATTCTTCGGAAATGTCAAACGCACTTCACGTCACGCCCGCTCCCTCCCGAACTAACCTGAAAGGTAGGTGAAGCGTTGTGATTGGCTCCTTTTCCGTTTTCCATTGCAGACGTAAAACTGCACCTGTACAGCCGAGGTCACGGTCTTACTGTGGTACGGAGGGATTTCCACAACAATGCACGACTAAAAAAAAAAAACAGAAAAAAAAAACATGACAGGTTGATGACCTACTTTGCTTGGTCGCGAATAATTGCAGACATAGCAGAATACAATAAGTCCTCAAAGATGGCGTTTTCCCCGTCAGGGCACTGACTAGTCATTTACAAAAACAGTACACCAGGATGCAGATTTTGAAAACTAAATATAGTCACAAACAATGTAATTTTAAGCGAATCCCACACAGTATAAGTTATTAGGACAATCTATAATGTAAGAATTTGAAAGCAAAGACAGAATACTTACACCCTGGCTTTTCTCACAATTAATTTTTGCTTCAACTTCCCATTGTGGTCGTCCATCTAAAATAAACAAAAAAATAAAAGTTTTATTCGAATTTGACAGCATGTTTCAAGATACAAAACAATGAGGGGGTCAATTGGACAACAAAAGTTTGAATTACTGCAGTTTAAATTTACAAATACACTAAAACTTTTAGCAATTTCTATATTTTGGTAAATTGATCCTGATATTTTATTTAAAACAATGTTAAATGTTCTAAACTCAAGTTTTTCTGTTGTTCACCAGATCAGCAAACAACGTCGATGCTAATCGAATGGTTAAAACATTCACTTGTTTGCTCTAATTATAATTAAAACTGCAAAAAAAATAAAAAAAGAAAGAAAAAAGGCAAAGTTACTTGTGAGGGATGTAATTTTTTGCGTGTGGTGGAAGAACAGATCAGTCATTGTAGCCTTGGGAAGAATAAAACGTTTGACAGCTCCAAGACTGGGTAAATAAACTTGCAGATGTCTCTTGCTTTTCACGGTGGTCACATTGTTGCACCATGTAGGTTCTGCACCTGCATGGCCCGTTCCACAAAAACCCAAAGGATTCCCCCAAATACCACCGTCAGGCATCTGCAGCACTGCTGCACAGACGCCTGGTTTGAACGTTTCAAACGTTTCATTTTAACAGTTCAGCCGACGCTATGATGTTACCTTAACATTAAACCGCAAACACATCGTCTTTGTTGGGAATCCGGAGTGCCGCTCGTCAATGTTTTCTTTTTCGTTCTGTGAGCAATGTCCTTGACAGTTGACAGCGGCGCATTATTGCTGCACAGCCTGTTGACATTCAACAGGCAGCAGCAAGGGCCCCACATGTTCTGTCAGACAACAAGCACCGACAGGAGCCTCATACCGCCGTGAAACAATGACCCGGATCGTTGAGCAACCTTGTTCTTACATTTTATCTGGGCAAAAGAATGCGCTCCCCATTGTGCTTAGGAGAGTAAACAAAGCTCAAACAAAACATTGCTGTAAAACATACAAGTTTATACTGTAGCTTTCATAATGAGCCAGCACCCCCAGCACAGCACTACGGTCCTTAAAGTCAGACGCTCTCTATAAACAGTCATGCTTGTAAAAGTCAAAGACTTCTACCAATTATGGACTTACTTCATTTTCAGTCTTTAGTAAAGGTAATCTTTTCAAGATAACATTTTAAATTAGAACGAATGTAAACCCGACCCTGAATTGAAGATGATTGTTGGAGTAGTTTATACACCTCACATCTTTTTGGTGTTTGGCCCTTTTTCACTGTATGATAACTTCTCGAAATAAGCTTAACCTAAACCCTTTTTCTTTTCCCAAACCAACATATAAAACTTTAGTTGAAAAACAAACTGATACAGGTTTAAAGCCTCTTTTACTTTATATTGATTGTCGTACCATCACAGATTTTTTTAGTCAACTAGCTGTGAAGCAGAAAAATTAAATCACCCCTTTATTGTCCGTCTCATGGTTTTGCATCTTTGCTAGCATCCGTCATGCCTGGTAGGTAGCCATGGTCATAATCTGGCTCAATATGCAAACCGTTGCATACAAAACGCTCTCAACTGTCTGTCAGCTTCAACTTGAGTTGTTCATCTGGAAACAAATACTCCTAAAACTCTCTACTTTGTGATTTTCCTTCTTAGTTCAATCATACATACATTTATTAGCAAACAAATAAGTAAAAACATACTCCCCTTGGGCTATATGCTTCAGGACGATGTCACTTGAGCAGCTGGTTAGATGTGTTTAACGTATGTAAGCTGCAATAATTAATGTCACTCCGTTGTTGCTTCATAGTTTATTTTTTTCTTTCGTCTCAGTATGACAGTTGGTGTCGTGAAAATCCGTCAATTTTCCTTTATTTCTTTTTCCCTTACCACAGGTAATCAAGTGTTTCTACACAGAAAGTGTAATGAGGTCAATCATTTGCACAGCGCTGATCAACGTCGTGCTTCTCTCACATTTCTCTGTTGCGCCAAGAGTTCAATGAGTTGATCCAATATGGGGGCCCACGTTAGCGCCACGCCAAGTAAGCGCCTCTCCGAGGTTTCCACTCGCTACTCTAACCTGCCATGCTTCACTTGCTCCTCATGAAAGGCGCCCGAACACATTCCTCAGGGCAGACCTTTTAAATCAAAGATTTGAACAGTACAGCACTCGCCCACAAAAGCAACACCACTCAGCTTTTTGCCATGTGCAAACTTGAATCTGTTCCTCTACATCATAAAAGTAACACGGGGCAGGTAGGGACTGGTTAAAGTAAATTTCCTCCATTGAAATGTTCCACACAGCTCCACCACGTCCTTTACTCAGGAGACGATAAAATGAGGCAAAAATATAACTTTCAATACCACAAAGGTTTTAAAGGAAATCTCTGGTTTAGGGTATTTGTGTAGGGATTACAAACAACTAAACTGTTCTTGTAGGTGCTGCTTCAAAGCAACCACTACTTCAAATATAATTTATTTTATATTTATGAAAATAGATGTATTTCATTTTATTCATGTATGTATTAAATATATAAAGATAACACTTACTTAACTTTAGGATGAATGATGTTATTTTTTTAGCTGTTGCTACTCTAACAACAATGTGAATAAAACACAGTTAAAGTAAATATGGTGTTAATACTTCACAGCTAAAAACTCAGCAGTTATAATTCATCTTCTGTTTCCTGAAACATCTTTACTGGTCGAGGAAATAAGAGCGACCAGAAAAAAAAAATCCCAGGCAGGTACTGGAAAACATGGGAACTCCACACGGAAGAGCCCCGGGCACATCGATTACACCGACTCGATTTAAACTGTGATATCAAAGACGGAAAATTATAAATCCGTTAAGCAAGTCACAAACGGCC